>VWZY01000510.1:0-139879 GCA_013399075.1 Chloroceryle aenea
CTATTCTCTATTCTTAATTGTTAACATTTAACTTGCTTTCTGACTGCTCAGAGAGACAAGTTGACAGTTCTATGCAAGCATCAGGTTACTCAAAAGGGTAATACACGTGCCTTCCAACTCTAATGATTTTCTTCCTTCTGTCATGCTTCCTCCAATTTCCTTTCCGTTCTCAAGGATTTTCGGACACCTACATGGTGCATAAACATCAACTGCACAATTCCATTGAAACAGAAAACCAGCTCAATGTATCTATAAAGGCCTCTAGACATTAGCATTAATCTCCTTATTCATCACAACCGCTGTTTATCAACTGGTGTAAATTGACANGAGCATGGAAGTCAGAAAAGGCACAGATGTGAGGGGAGCACTCACAAACCAGACATAACAGACTACATGGTACATTTCATCTCAAGCTTACCACAGGAGATCAGAGCATTGCGACCAGCAACTCTCACCATCCCCCCTCAAGATCTTCTGTGCAGAGAGAACGCGTGATAACAGGGGTCAAGGCTGGAAGTAGTTTATGTCAAGCCAGAACGGCAGGCAGCATCTGCAGAGAGTGAAACGCAGAAAACCACTGTGAGGTGGGCCCACCAAATCCAGCACTCGACCTCATCGAGAAGCAACTCCAGGCTAACTACTGCCTTTACGGACAGTGACGGCACCGATGTAGAGACAGCATCCTACCACAAGAGGGCAGCAGGCAACTCAGAAAGGAGAACGGAGCTTCCTCCCCTCCGGCTTCTGCAAATACCATCTCGCCAAGCCTCGGATGTAGGGAATGGATGTTTGAAAAGGTAACTTCACAAAAAAGAGCTACAGTAACACTCTCACATCTGACAAAGAATCAACAGTCAGAAATTTTACTTTTTCAATACAAATGGAGATCCTTTGAGTTCAATGAACTCCTTCTTTGGAGGAAAATTCAACATTTACCTCAAAATGGCCCAAACTCAGCAACAGATAACAAATCAGTCTAGAAGATAATTTCCTTCAATTAAGAGAATAATGTCTGCACAGACACTATTCATTCTAATAGGTTAAAATACATAAGACTATCAGAAGAAAAAAGAATAAGAAAAAAAAAAGAGAAAAACCTCATTTTATACATCAGATATTTATAAAGCCCACAATCACCATGTTTCAGGAGCTCAAATAATTTCATTAGTGTTATCATTATTCTGTATTCTACCACCGGGGAAAGAAGTCAGGCACAGAGCAATCCAATGGCTTTCCCAAAGCTTTAGGTGAACTCCGTATCAGAGCAAAGAAAAATGATGCCAACAAATGCAGGCCAGTACCTTCAGACCCTTACAAAGACAGGCAGGCATGACACACAGCAGGCACTCACCCAGCCTCCTAACAGCTCACCCAGTATTTCATAAATGCTTCTCACAGGGGCATGAGACACCCCGTTCAGACAATGTGCACTTGCTAATGGTGAAGCCAACTTTCAATTCAGTGTCTGAAAAGAAGTAAGCTGGAAATTCCTATGTTATTTTGCTCCCTTCCACATACACGATCTCTTTTCAAGCCTGCTTATGAAAGGAGTTGATAAAGACACCAGTGAAACAAGTCAACACAGCCAGAAACATCTGGCTTACCTGGTGATTTATTAGAAGCAGTATCAGGAAANCTGGGATAGGACAAGGGGCAATGGTAGCAAGGAGAAACACAGCCCCCCTCAACATGAGGAAAAACTCTGTGGGAGTGACAGAGCTTGGAACAGGCTGCCCAGAGAGGTTGTGGAGTCTCCTTCTCCAGAGACTTTCGAGACCCACCTGGGTCTGTTCCTGCGTGGCCGGCCCTGGGCGATTCTGCTCTGGCAGGGGGGTTGGATTCAATGATCTTCAAAGGTCTCTTCCAAGCCCTTCCATGGGACCCAGACCAAGCTGGGCTGGTTCCTGCAGCACTCAGCACAAACACAGACAAGAACCTCACCAGGATTTGTTAATGATGAACCAACAACTGCCCTTAAAACATCCTCCTTAAGCACCAAAGTTCCACATCATAAGAATTCCCTTAAGAAGATGTTGTACAAGACAAACTCAAAAGCAGACTGGGAATTTTTAATTGAAATAGTTTTCCACTGGAGGATAACAATTAGATGAAACCAAAACTTTTCTTTGCAACTTTCACTGCAACAATCTGACAAAACTTTAAACAAAATCCCTTCCTATGGTCCAGGAGGGAATTTCTTGAAAAACAAGAGTGTGTGCACAAGACCAGAGCAGAGAGAGCAGGTTTCTGGGATGGTCATTCACCAGGGAAGTGACTGCTGGACTTGGGATCCAATCCCTGCTCTGCTTCACTTGGCTTCTCCATCTGGACATGCTCCACAAAGATGCCAGAGGAGTGGCTACTGAACTGACTTCTGTGGATCAGTCTCCCTCTGAGTATTTTTTATTAAAACAGTTGAAAAGCTTTCAACATCATTTCCATGTGACACAGGGGAAAAAGGTCAAAACTGAAAAAAAATACACTTATGTGAAATGGGGAAATATTTTCTAGCTAGTTTTATCTGGTTCTCATAAGATCTATCTCAGTGTTTGAGACATTTCTCTGGCAAATTTCCCAGTCTGATGCATATGCCTTATTTAGCCTTTAAGTAAAATTCAGTGGGCAGCAGAGTGATGAAGGTCAGATGAAGAGCAGCACAGGTATACAGCAGAGAGTAAATCCCTTTAAGGAATAAAAGAAACTGTAGGTTGAGCAGTCAATGGGAGAACAAAAATGGATAGTAACCTTATTTAAAACTTCTCCCTTTCTGAAAGTTTCTGTATGAGTACTGATCCATCAACGACCCATTTCATAATCAAAAGCACCCCAGGTGTTTTCCCAGCCCCCACAGATCTCCTTATTTTCCACCAAGAGAAAGCACCAACACAACTGCTTCACTTAGTGAAACTGCTCTGCACAACAGTCAAGATAGCAGCAGTCATGTGACTTTGGATTATTCATGCTCAGTTTTTAAGATAAAAGAACGATGATTTATGCTTTAAAATACATGATAAACATAATTTAAACTCAGTTTCAGACATTTATGTGGCTCCAAACATTTCTAACATAGCATTTTATAACTGTCATCATAAAGTACAATTAAAATTGTGGTTCTTTCCCTTATATATAAAGGAAATTATCCAGACACAGGCGACCAGCTGCCCTATCACATTTCAGCACACACGCCCTGATCCTATTAACCCTAGGGATAGGCAACTAAAAAACCTCATGCAAGTATTTCACTTGCCACAGGCATACTCCCTGTCCCACAGGTAGTACTGGACGAGTTTAGGAGAGTCATGAAGTGATAGGACTACAGTGGTAAATAAACAGGAAAACCAAAACAGAACAACAAACAGGACAATCAACACTCTACAACAAAATATAAACCTGATGTTTAACATCAGATTGCTGAAGCTGGCAGAGCTTTACTCGTAGAGTAGCCGAGGTCATTTCACAGGCAGTATTTTTCCTCTAAGCACCATGGCCAGGCCCACACACTGTAAACAAATGGTGTTGTATAGTGACCACTCTTTTAATACTTAGTGCAAAGAGGTTACAGTCACGGTTTTATAATTATTTCTAACAGGTGTTTTGAGATGTCTCTTTCCAAGCTGTCTGTCTGGGGATGGGAGTTTTTATAGGAGAAACTGAAGGATCACTACAGGAGAATTTTTAAAAGGGCACAGTTTGAGTTCTACACTGAATCCTATTGCAACAAGGCTTGTGGAACCAGCAAATAGGTACCAATTAACAACTTTATTTTTTGCATCCCTCTGGAATTGAGGTTTTGCAGGTCCAAATTTTCCTTTCACCACACCCAAGTTAATGGACACAAATAACTAGCTAAAAATTGGTCATGTTGATGGGTTCTAGCACATGACCTTAAAAGAAGTCAGTCAGTGATTAGATCTCAGGCTTCTGATATCCAAAAATCATGCTAATTGTGGCCCACTCTTTTACTAGTATTACTTACACAGATTTAATAAATTCAGCTGCTTTGCAATGCAACAAATGTGGAACCAACTTCCCTTTTACTCTAACCTTTAATCTTCTTCTGCATCGTGCTTTTAATTCCTACCTTATCACGCAAGATTTAAACGGAGACAACAAGTCTTACTGGCAGAAAAGCAGAACCACCCTCAACATCTCTCAAAAAAGCATCTTAGCCAGAGGTGTCACAAGTACAGCAAACTGGCAGGAGAATGCTGCTCGGGTTTAGCTACTGCAGCAAGATTTGTTTCTGCCCTAGAAATGAACAGATGCAGAAGGTGGCTCTGAGAAACCCAAAGATGAGACTGGATGGAGACAATGCTCTTGTCACCTCCTTATTGACAGTGTGTTAAGGACTCAGTGAGGCAGGGTCAGAAAATAATCCAGCAGGACTCCCTTGCTGCTCCCACTAACTGCATTCTCCACAGAGGCAGTGCCAACAGAGGTGACCAGACACCAGTTTTAGACTCAGCAGACTACAAGGGGAGGCCAAGCAGCTTGAGGGAGATGTGCTGGTAGCACATCTGTGGCAGGTAAGGAAACAGCACCTCACCAGCATGATGTGGCATTCTGTTCCTTTGGAGGCAGCAAGGGGCAAAGGACACTGCAGTCTCATCATAAATCTCCGTTTTTCACAAGTTATTTGCCATTGTCATAGTGAGCTCAAATCACAGACTCTTAAAAACTGGCAATATAAAGCAGTCCCTTCTGGCAACAGCTAGTTCTCTGATGGCAAGCCCATTTCATCCAGTACTATTAACTAAAGCCTCTGGAAAGACTATTCCAAAGTTATCAAAGTCATTATCTCTGCCAGTAACCAAGACATGGGGCTCGGATGCTTTCACCAGTAAAGGTCAGATCCGAAGACCTTGCACTCAGAGGCAACTGAACAAATTATTCAACATCAACAGCTCTTTTGTAACCTACAGCTCAGTAAAGGAAGCTCACCTGATGGCAACCGCTCCTCTGCGGGTCTCCAGCCTGAAAACTGCAGCAGCTTGCATCCCAACAGCAGAAAGGTAAGGTGTCTCACTGCCAGAGGGTAGCCTGCTTCTGTCAGCAGCCACGGCTGCAGAGCTGAGAACACACATGTCCTTAGGTGCAGGGGTTTCTTACATTTTGGTGAATGCAGACACGCTTCTCAGACTGGCATCCTGCTACAAATGCAGTGCATGTTTCTGGACTCCTGTAGGATGCAAGAAAGCAAAATTCTATGACTTCTGAACTTGAAGTTGCAATTTCAAACCTCCCTGCTTGGTACTACACTCTCACTGTAACTTCGGCTTCAAGCAGCAATGACTGTTTTATTCTGCCTGTACCTGCAGCACGATGGTCAGAAGTCTAACCAGGCAACAGAGTGCCAAGATAAAGTGGCACTTTGCAGGCCAAGGGTGAGCAGCACCCCCTCGGCAGGGGAGTGCAGCAAGGACAGCAGTATCTGGAAGTGTCCACTGAAACATGCTGTACTCTACAATCTCAGACTGAGGTGGTACAAGTGTGCTGCACCCCAGGCTTTGCGGACTTCCAAATTCAGCTGAAGCAGCCCCGTGAAGTCTCAACGGCAGACACCTTTACACTGCTCCTTTAAAGGGCCCTCCCCACCCCTGCCTCATGGTGGTTCTGTGCCCATCTACTTCCACATTCAGCAGCTGGCAGCTCCCCTCTAGCTCTCTCAAGTCCATTTCCAGACTACTGTCTCTGGCCTTCCAACCTCACGCAGTATCTGTCCCTTTCACACGGAAGAGGACAGAGCAGCAGATTCACGAGGCGGCAGGTGCACGACAGGTAAGTGCTGTAACCGTGCTGTGGCAGCCTGTAGTCTCACATACATCTCCTCCTGCCTTTTGGAGATGCCACTATGTCAAAACCTGCTACACACAGCATGGAGAAGTCTACTGACAATCCACCACATTTTTTTCCTCATCTGGGAGCATGGGAGTCAATTCTTCTGTTCCTCTCTCCTGTAAATTCACTTTGAAAACATCAAAACGTTTTTGGCAGAACATATTGGCAGACTGAAATACACAGTGGCCATGACTTCTTCACCATGGAGCACCCACGGGACATGGCTGTACTAGACCACGGGCAACACCAACCACCTTCACTGAAAGCAGAGGGAACTGACCCCAGTGAGAACTGCAGGTGCTCTGTGCCCTAAGAGAACATACAGACTCTGCCTTGTTTATGACATATGCCTGTAGGCAGCAGCCAGATGAGGAGGCACCAGCAGATGGTGCCCCACAACTGGTACTGTATCACCCACTAGGTTATGGTGAGAACCAGGCACCAGCTCAACCTCAGCAGAAATGGCTTCCTCTGCATGGTGCTCTTACTTTAGTGTCCCTGAAAGTCAGGAGCAGGTAATTTCAGTTTCCATAATTAACAATTTCCAAAGTACCAATTCACTTAATTTAAAAAATACTTTTATTAAAAATATTAATCACAGGAAAAAGCTTACAAACAGCAAAGCTCCTTTACAAGAAATCCTTCAGAGAATATGACTAATGTACTTGTACTTTTTAAATATAATATAAAATTGAGTCAAGGCCTACTCACTTTCTTACTCTTATTTTTCTTCTGTTGTTTTCTCTTTACAGTCTTTCAGTCATTTTCTGGATGGAAAAAAACATCAGCTCAGTTTCTGAATACAAGTAAAAGTCCTTTCACTTCTACTTAGAATTCAGGATTCTCACAAGCACTGCAGGAGGCCCCACGCCTCCCTTTGTCTACATCTACAGCAGCATGAGAAATGCTGTTCATTTTCAGTGCCCTGCACAGTACACCTGGAGCTCTCCCAAATCCAACCAGCTTGATCATGCTGCTGGTGCTTTGGTTTTTTTGCCTTCTCTCTGCTTCTATTGATTTGCAGAGAATGCCCAGACAAAATTAACACGTGTACATCTACAGTTATTAGGGATGCTTTTGATAATATTTGTTGAATATTTAAGGCTTCCTGTTTAACAGTACAAATTTGTCTCCCCCAGATTTTGGTTTAACCCTTTTGTCTTTTCACTAGGCATTTAAATGGAACCTTTTCACATTTTTGTTCAGCCATATGGAGTGAAGGTTTTGGGAGGCACAGTAATAATATTGCTCTACGAGATCTATCACAGAACATACAATGGCTCCTAAACATTCCTCCAGCTTCTCTGAATGTAGAATCTAAACATATAGGTTTTCATAGACATGGGGCTTCACTATCCTAAGGCAGTAACTGCTGAAGTCAGTCTTACAGAGACGTTTAGCAAAGGGATTTCCCCTTTCCTTCCCTAGGCAGGAACCATACGTACAACAGCTAGAAGCAATCTATCCCTGTCTATAATGTCAACTCTCGCTGAATCAACAGGATCTGACAACCAGCACCCTGCAAGGAATAATTTTGCTTGGTAGGACTATGATGTGACCTTTGGAGTGTTGTGGGTTTTTCCTTTTTAAGCTATGACGATACGAACTCCCCGTGTAGCAGTTCATGAAAACCAGCTTAGGGGGCCAGAGTGAACTACTTTTTGCCACAGAGCAACGCAGTAGCTACCTGTGAGATTTTACATGGGTCAAGAAATGAGTGTTAGGGAAAAATCATGTAGCCATAGATTAGAAAATGCTCTGAAAGCAATGCCATTAACACAAGAGCTAGGCTGGGAAGGCAGGAGCAGTGCACCTCTAGCCAACCGCCCTTGCACGAGGTACTAAGTTCTCTATTTGAAAAAGCCCTCTGATGGTCTGAGGATGGATATGTGCTGGCCAAACTGGCACAGCACGAGTGGCTTCAGCATGTGCAAGCAACCCACAGCACACTCAGCACAGTTATCCTGAATATATGTAAGATTATGCAAGTACTCCTTCAAAACTGCCTCAGTCTCAAAATAATGCTGCTCAGCGAGAGGTTTGGTAGCCAAGCTAGAAACTCAGATTCTTCTCTCTACCTTCACTGCAGGTCTCAGTGAACTTCCTACTGTCATTAAGCCAAAGACCATTATTTTATCACCAATTCCATGGAGGGGGGGCGTGGAGAGAAGCTAGAGCCAAAGTCCAGAGACACTGTCTTCGTACGTCAAAATGAAGCAACTCATCAATGCAAAGCACTTCGTAGTTTCTGTGAGATCAGGATTAGGATTGGATTATTCAGAAGTGGGCACAAAGTTCCTGCAAAACGTAGTGGTGAAATTTCATTCTCATTTACTCACGAGGAAGATTAAAGCAGGAGTCAGCAACTTCCCCAGGTAACGGGGGAGGCAGTGTCATAGCTAGAGTGACAGCATGGGAGCCTTTAAACCACTTCCCTCTTAAGGTCATACTCCACCACACCAGGTAATCCTACAAAAGCCTGTCAGGATTGAACAGAAAGGAAGAAATTAATATACAGTCATCTAGGAGAACAAGAAGAGTTAGACTACACACCCAGCTAAATGGGCAGGAGAGGAAAAACCCTAAATACACTTCAGGGGGAAACCCCTGTGCTCTACAAATGAATCACATTTGTTAATAATGAAATTTTAACTCAAACCACAGAAGGTTATTCTGCACTCATCCTGACGTTTTTATTAAAAAGATAGGAATTGGATCAAAATTGCTATTGCTGCTTGCATTGTAAGAGAAATCTGTCTCAATCACACAGGTTCTGTATAGAAAGTGTGTGAGATAGTGGGAGAACAGTTTTAGTATGGGAACATAGCCTAGAATTTGAATAATTACTCAAAATGACACAAAATTTTAGCCAGACTATTTTCTTGGTGCTTAAGTCAAGGACAGCCATTTGGCATGAAATAAGTGAGAAAAAAAAAAACAAACATTCACAACCAACCAAACCAAAGCACTTTCACTGCACTAGAGCTACCTACATGACCTGAATCAGAAGTTCCTGGTCCTTCTCTCCTTCTCTTGTTTCTTGTCTCACATTTGGTTGTGAAGCCACGGGAACCACCTCTCCTTGAGGTCCATACACAGCAAGGTAATTTAAGTTGTGGCATACCTGCAGCACACAGGGAAGCATCTGGAGATTCTAAATGGTTTTATTTAGTAATGTTCGTGAACAAAGCTGCAGAGAAAACCTGCAAGCCAGTACACCATGACCAGCCAGGTGAGCCTCCACCTGTCGTGGTGCTGGCGAGGATTCAAAGCAGTGACTTTTATCTTTGAAAAATGTAGCTTGTGAGATGAAGGACCCATCTCCATCCTCCTGTTAAAAAATTTCACCTGCACATTGCTCTCCATACTCACACTACCCAGATGCACATCCACTTGCTAACTGAGCCTCCTGAAATTACAGTCATGAAATAGCACGAGATACACTACAGGTTTTTATTTCACAGACAAATGCACTGAGTTTTAAGTGCTGAAAGACTGAAGCTGAGAATCTCCACCTGAAATGTGACCCAAATTTCCACTCCATCCCATTTCTGCATTACTGCAGCCCTGTGCAGTATCAGCTAGAATCGCTCAGCCTAACAGGGCTCCTCCAGGAATCTGGCAACAGAGTCAAAGTCCGGATTTACAAAGTGGAAAGGCAGTGAACTCATTAAATTTTTAAAGCCTCAACTCAGTATTTTCAAAAGTGACATTTTTCATTTGGGGATAAAGGCAAAAAACACCAAAAAAACACCATGACCTTTCCTAACTGTTGTATAGCTACCACACAGTGCTTAGAACAGCACACTGAAGACTATCCATCCATATCCCTTACTATGTTGTCTACAGCAGTGGAGTTCCCTTTCACATGAAGCAGAATCAACTTGTTCCAATGTGATGGTTCATGGCTTTGGAAAGAATTTTGCTACAATACAAAATTGGAAGAAAAGAGGTGCAGTATTCGGACAAAAAATAAAGCTCAGTGGCTCATTTTTATACCTTCTAAAAAAACAGGGAATGGATTCTTGATTTAACAAGTAAAAGAATCCTCTTGCTGTCCTCCAGAAGTTGGCAACCTAACAAGTGACACCTTCCTAAGAAGAACTCCCTTTCTTCCTTCCACTGCATATGCTTCTTGCCCCCTCTACTTTGTTTTAGGAAACAGTTGGTTAGTTTGTAAACTCTCTCATTTTCTTGAATGCTTAGTATTTCTAAGCTATTTCAAGTTCTACTCCAAGGTGCTACCAACTCCCTTTTTCAAAGTGTATAATGAGGGCATGAAGTGCCCTCTTGACTCAGAGCCCCAAAACTAAAAACATCTCCCCGGGAAGAGAAGAAACTACACCAAAACATAATCACAAAAGTCTTTTGGTCAGGAGATGTTTCAAAGAGGTAACGTGGAATTGCCTTCTGGAAATGCCAAAAGCTTTCCCAGGGACACTCAAAGGCTGATCCAAGCCTCCCATTTTGCACAGAAAGCTTATTACCAGAAAGGCTTCTGTGATGTAGGGATTATGAGCCTGTGGCAAAAGCCTGCTATGTTATTTTAGTATCTGGATCAAATCCTTACACTCAGTTTATGAATAAATGTCTTGCACTAGATCATCCTATTGACTAAAGGCTGAAAAAAATGGAAGAATAATTTGCAATACTAAAAAGAATATATAAACTCAGCATAAAAATAGCAGAGAATTCCTCAACTCCAAGTAATGCCAACACTGCATGTTCGCTGCTTCTAGCCTCGGTCTGAAACAGACTCACTACAAACAGACATCATTCCTGCGACTAACATGAGTAGCAGCTTTGTGCATTGAGTATCTAAGGTGTAACTATCCCTACAGTGAATCCTGAAGTGCCCAAAACACTCACATCCTATTTAGATTGGCAGTATTAACAGGCTATATGGTGCATCAGACTGAAGTCTTTTGCTCTTCCCTTTTCCACAAGTGGAAGATGCATTTATGTTATCTGTTTTCATGATAGATTTTCATTGTCCATCCTGTTCTCCTGTCCCACTCTGGTTTCTCTTCTGTACAGTGTTGTTGTTCAGTCAGCAACACCTTCACACGTGGATGTGTCAGGTCCATTCCATTGACAGCTCATCCCATAAACAACTAATTAGGTGATTATGGTGCAGTAAGTCACAGTCATTTTTATACTTGTTTCAGTGACAGGTATTCTCTGTGGTTAAAAAGGGAACTTTACACTGCTCACAGATTCACTGTTCCCCACTTCATCTCATGGAAGCCTACCTCTCACAGGTGCTGTACTACTGACATACTAACACTAAAAAGTAAAGCCAAAAGACTGTTTTCTTAAAAGCTTTAAAACTGCAGAGGTATAAAGTGACACACTCAAGGGCCCTTCTCCTCTTCTTCATTTATATCAGGACCTTTAGAGTAGTAAAACATTTAAACTGGGATCTGAACAGGGCAGGGAGACATAATGTTTAGTCTCTCATGCATTTGGTTATGGAATGTATGACTGAAGTTGCTATGATGCATTTGCCACTAATAAATCACTGTCAGTCTTTCCTTCAGCAAGATATGGAAAGTAAAAAGTACAGTAATTTGAATAACAGTGGGAAGACCAACACCCAAGCAAATTTCTCCATCACTTTTGCTTCCACTGCCAAATTTGTCAATGAGAAAGTCCAGAGAACTGGGCACTAACATTTCAACCTTGCTTTCCACAATAGTCTACCAACCTCTGTATCTAGTTATTGAAGTGGCAAATTACCCAAACACCACACCTCGTGCAGAGCTTCAATTTGTATCCTGTGGTTTAATAGACTCCTCATATTCTATAAAGATCACAAAAATAAGAGCAAGAAGAGAACAAACTCTAATCAGATCACTGTGGTCCTTTCAGAAACCTGTAACTTTATCATCAAAGTTTCAGTTTCCTGTACTTTATATTAGCGATGAGTAAAAGTAAATGGCAATATACAGATATATTGAGGTCAAGGACCAAATGATTTTATGGTATTTGGATAGAGCAGCCCATTTTCCTCAGATCAGAATCTACTGCTTCAGTACAGAGCAGTTTCCCCCGTGAAAATCATATTCTTTCTGCTACTGGGCTGTTTAGTCTTGCCTCTCTGAGAGCTGCTGCCAGAGCTGCAGAAATGTACAAGCAGCTTTCCCAAACTCCAGGAAACTTACACGTGCAAGACCTAACACCTGAATCCTACTGAACACAACTTTTCAGGGAATTATTACCCAGCATTTTTAGTGCATGTTTCATGTAATACAACAGCAGCTTCTCTCCTGCACTTTTGAAGTTAACACAGTGAATTTGAATTGCACTTGTCACGCCTGGGCACTCTGGTAACATCAATCCCAAAATAACAGTGCATCATTTAAACAGAAAACATGGGCCAGGTCTGAAGTGTTTCCTATCTCTTGCAGTTTTCCCAGATAAGAAGTCTCCACTGATTTGGAATTCAATGATCCCAGTCTCCTAAATGGCTTAGTATCACAAACTTACTCCCTCCATTCCAACACAAATCTTGGAAAAACTGGCTTCTAACAAGATCCACCAATTTTCTGGGGCATTTTATGATGTTCCATAGGTAAGAGAGGGAAGAATTATGCCATGGGTTCTAGTTT
Source organism: Chloroceryle aenea (assembly GCA_013399075.1). Lineage (NCBI taxonomy): Eukaryota > Metazoa > Chordata > Aves > Coraciiformes > Cerylidae > Chloroceryle > Chloroceryle aenea. Next base: position 12,450 of record VWZY01000510.1, read on the forward strand.
CTCCACTTAGACAGAGATATGGGCGTGAGCTGGTACGGATGCCGTACTGATCGTCCAGATCACAGCCTAGCTAGAACACACAGCATCTCCTTTCCAGCCCACGCAACTGCATTTCCTTTCTGAGAAAACCAAGGTATGGGAGGGAAGGTGACGCACATTTGGGTGCTGCACGGGCTGGGGTCATGACGTGTCTGGGGCAGAGATGCAGATCTAGGGACATGCGCTCTTTTAAAATTACCACAGGACTTTAATTGTGAGCTCTGCTCTTACCATACTGTGGCTTACAGATTTTTTATTTTCTGTTGAGGTAACTCTTGAATTGTATTTTTTTCCAAGTACTTTTTACTTTCCCTAGACTTAAGTGCACAGCATATCCTAGATAGTGCTATCCTGAGTAGATGAATCATTCCCTAAGGTCAATATATAACTATGAGGACATCTCTCAGCCTTCTTCTCCAGCTCAGCCCCACACCTCTCCCCTTTGCACAAACCTTCTAAAACCCACCGTGCACAGCTAACCTAGCCATTTCTCACCAGCCTCTGCTCTAGACATTAGACATAACAAGCTCATTTTCAATGTCACAGATGCAGGTTCCATTGCTCTTCTGTACTTGGATGGTGCTCTGTTAACAGTGACAAGTACTCTGAACCTAAAGAGCAATTCAGAAATTCTATTAAGATCACTAGAGAATCAGTAATGGTACAGGACTCTGGCAGACCTTTCAACAGTCTTAAGTAAGACTTTTACCAGAAGTTAAGTCAAAAAGACATTGAGGTAAATGGTCAGAAGTGTAGAACTGCATCTACAGCCAGAAGCAGCCACAGATTAAGAACAGTCCTTGGAGTACTTTGTATTTCCTGAAACTGGTGCTGGAATTCTCTTGGTTCCTAACTCCTGTCTAGAGGTCAACAATCAACAACTACATCTGAGTGGCAGCAACTAAGTTGAACTGGCCCAACATCATCCTGTCCTTGTCTGGATTGCAAAGTCACAAGTAATATGCCACCTGAAGGAGATGTCTCCTCAATTTCAGCCTTCTCTTTCTCATGCCTGTATTGTCTTGACTGTCAGCTCATTACACAAACAGAGAGATCTGTAAAGAAGCTGCTGGTTTTATTTTTCACCTCAAGAACCATAAACATTTTTTCTTTTTAAGGCCGTGCTGTCCAGCAGTGTTTGCTTTGAAAAATGACACTAACAGACAAAAGCAAGATAGAAGATGAAGTGACAGGAGGAACTACAGACCTCATTCACTTTGTCTCAGAATCCAGAGATCCAGGGCTATCCAGAAGCATTTTTCATGCTATGCAGTGTGGGATCACAGAACACACACCTGGAAGAAAAACACTTGTGGGTGTTGCTGCATACAAAGCAGCTTTGACTGCGAGATGCCCGTTATCGGATTCGTTTCAATTGTCCTGTAAACCCAATGTGCCTTTGGTATCTGCCCAGAACTTCACACAGGCAAGTACAGGTGAACAAAACTCTGAAGAGAGGACTCTGTTGAACTGTTTGTCCTCTTTCACATTTGTCTACAAGAACACAGCACTCACCACCCCTTCCATGTCAGGATTATCACAGCTAGAAAACTACAGCATTCCATTTAGCGTTTGATTTAGCAAATCAACTTCTTCAACTCCCAGCCCTAACACAAGTCAAACAGTGCCATGGCATTGGGAATAAATGAACAAAGATGATTCCAGACTCATTTCTTTAGTGGAACCTGAATGGGGAAGGTATAACTTGTATCCTAAAAGAAGTGCACAGCACAGTGGTCCCCATCAGTCAGCCAACGTACAAGAAGGACTTAAGTCATACAAACATCACAAAAGCTATTTCTGCTAGTTGGCTTCTGCCAGCACTTCAGAAACAGCTGGATGAAATCTCAGCTTCCTTATCATCACACTGTAAGGAAATGCTTAGCATAACATTTAGAAAACAAAAATTAACCATTGTGGCAAAAGTAGATTGTCTCAAATAACTCTGGCCTACTGCGTATACTCTTTTGTATTCCAATTGTGTCAAGTGTTCAGTGTTATTCAGAAAAGACAGTGTTTGCTACACATAAAGAAACAAAACACTTGTGTCCTGCTTATGGTTTTAAAATTAACTAGACATTGACCTGCTGCAACTCATAGGAACAAACACAGAGCAAACTCATAAAAACTGTGATCTAGATAGGGAAAAATATTTTTATTTGCAACAAAACATTGCAGGCATTTGTGTTAGGCCCAAAGATGGCTCTGCTCCATCTATTTTAGTAATGAATTTATTTTCAATGTGAGTTAAAAGGAAAGAACTAGGAACACTCCTTAGCTCTGAATCAGCCACTGACACCCACAGAGGATTTTCCTAGCAGAAGATTTTTTTTTCTTCGGTTTTATGTTCAAATTCATGTTGTGTCAGGTCACTAGTATGGAAATTTGCCCTTGTAGTCACTACCAAATTTGCATTTGTATTCACTGTTTCTGTGGCATATCCCTTAAAAGTCCCACTCTTAAGAGTGAAGCAATCTGCAAGATTTTTGCTGTTTCTGTTTTTTTTTTCCTAAGGTCAATAAGTGAATCGATCTACTACAAGAAGGCTCTACCACAAACCTCACCCACTGTCTTTGGGACAAACTGGATACGCTTGCAAGGCAGAATTTTACACACCACCTACACTAAGTGAAAGGGAAGCCACAGCCACCTCATTTGATCCTGCATCTTTGTTTCCCTGACCTACAACCTAAGGATTAGTGAAGACACAATGATCTTAAGAGTCCAGCTACAAAAAACAGCTGCAAATAATCCATTCCAACCCTCTTCCAGACCATCTCTCAAGTCTAATGTTTTATTTGACAGGACTAACACAAGGATGCCTATAAAGATACTTGTCCAGTATAGCCTCACAATTTGGGGTTTAATTGCTTCTTGAATATAAGGCAGCATCTTTATTTTTAAAGGAATAAAAATACCACTGAAGCTATAACCTTGCCTAATAGCTTTATGAAACAATGAAAACTTTGGGTACCCACAACATCTTGTGTCAGGGAGTTCCTCAACTACACTGAGCTGGAAGAAGGAAACCTTTGTTTCACTTGAACTCAACACCTCAGCTTTTTTCACTGTTTATTCTTCAGCTAAAGAAATATTCCCTCGTGACCCTCTGTCAGTTTGCCAAGTTTATAGACCTCCAATAATTTTTCCTCATTCCCATCTCTTCCAGCTTGAAGAGGTTATGATGACTCAGCTTAGCTATCTCTTCCTTGTTCATCCTGTAGGTCAGCAGCCTTCTGTCCAGACACGGGGCCAGAACCACATATGCTACTGAAGATGTGGGTGCACCTTCCTATGTGGCACCAGCCACATTTCACCCACGTATGATCTGGACAATTTTTCAAATCCTCCTTAGCTTTAGGCCACTAAGACCTAATTCAAACAAAGTTATTTTAACAGAGGACTTTCTTCTGAGTGTGAATTGAAATCTTGCCAAACATCCCCAACTGGCATCTGAACTACATTCACAAAACCATGCACTGCACATCAGAGAAACATCATTTTAAGGATGAAGACACCTTTCCTGACATCATCCATCCACTGAAAGTAAATTTAATAAGGGTGTGTTTCATTTCTTTGAAACTAAGCAGGGAGAAAGACCAACCTATTCATCAGCACAGGCAAAGGCAGTATTGCCCCTCCACATCCAGACAGGTAACTCACCACTCCTGGCTATGTCACAGTTAGCTGCAGCCACAGCAGAAAGCCACCTTACTGACAGATCAGCTGTCTCAACAATGGCCTCGTTTCTCCATAGTTGAAGCTGTGCCTAATGGCATTTACAGTCTCACAAACACTACTGAGTTGTCTTGAACAGACCAGAGGTATGAACAAGAATAAACCTTTGAGACACCAAGAAAATATTAAGTCCTTGGAGACCACAAAAACCAGGTTCACATGTTAAAAATAAAATAAGTCATCTCTTTATTACTATTACATACATATTACATACATTGTCTAACAAGAGCAGTGAAAACAATATTCTTTTCACCTCTGAACCTGGAAAAAAGTTGAGATGACATCACCTTTTCACTTGTTTCATTACAAAAATTCCTAAGATACTCCTTAGACATTAAGAAACTAGATTCTTTGTCACACTTCCTTGTACAGAGTGACAGATTACTTAGATGATGTGAGAGCTACACTATTCTCTCTAGCAGTCCTCTCATTTTTTACCAAAGGAGACATCCAACTAATTCTGAAGAGTGCACCCAACTCCTTCTGGAGTTAGGGTAACGCCAAGTAAAATCTTACAGTAACTGTGACAAGTACACCATAGAAATTAGCAAATACTCTCTGCCTCAGCTTATGTGGCAGACTGCTTGTGCAATGGCTACAAGCACCGCTCACCGCTGAACAGAAGGGAGTCTTGCAGCACCAAATAAAAGTAGTAAGGCTTGTGAAATACTATTGACAAGTAAAGAGAATCACATATTTTTTGTGTGCATCTAAAGAAAGTCTTCATTCTCAAGGGATGTTGCTTTCAGATCTTGATTTAAATGTGCAGATGATGGCAGTCAGAAAGCTCAGCACCCCACACGGGTCTTTTAGGTGCATACAGGTCAGAACTGAAGGAAAGCAACACCCAAGCTGATGGCAGCACTGCACTGACAGCAAACCCAAATACTACAGAGATAAATGTGTTTGTGTGACTCCTTAAGAAATCAAGGATATGGGAAACAAACATTTGGTACAAGACATCTATTTGACACTGATGGATTATAGGCAGATTTTGAATGACAGGATACAGGTCACTTTCAACTGTAAAGAACTATTTGCTTTAAAATAACCAGTGTGTGGCTGAGAGTCGGAGAAGCTTCACCAGAGAAAGTAAGATAGCATGTGAAAGGAAATAAAAAACCTAAAATAAGTATGTGTGGGTCTAAACAATTAGCAACTAGAAACAATATCTTGAAGTTACAGTGTTACACCTTAATGTCAGTTCAGCGAGCAGCAGATGTTGAAGAAGCAAATCCAATGCCAGGAACTCAAAGTAACACAAACCAAACCAGAAAACATCATCATGTAACTGTATTAAAAACAGGCAAACTAAGCCCCAAAAACAACCAACCAACAACTGAAAAGATCAGTCTCAGTCCCCTCAACTCCAAAGAAGAGCAGCAGAACAATCCAATTTCTGTTGTTCTGTACAACAAAGAGACAGGAGAGGCAGTCAGGAAGAGAGGCAATTCCTGTGGACAAAGCTCCACACAAGTTTGAGTGTCACAGCACAGGCAGAAGGGAAGACTCACTGCCTCTTGCCAGTACAAGGTCTGAAAGGTAACATCATCAAATAAACCCATCAGGAACCAGGATCAAAATAAACAGAGCAACAGCAGATAGACATGTGGAACTTGCTAACCATCTATGCTGTGGATTCTAAAAGTTTGCACAGTTCAAAGCAGGGCCTGGACATACACTGTGGATTAGCTCAGTACAAAGGAACCACTTCTGACTGAGCAATTCCTCTGAACTGAGGAGAGCTGTCATTTGGGAAAGTACTCGTGAGTGTCATATGCCATAAGATTCTGACTGTGCCCACCTTTGGATAAAGAACTGAATTAACTGGAGTCTTCAGCCCCAGAATTTAAAAGAAAATAAACTGTTGTCCTCCCAATGTTATCATTTAGATGATTTCAAAACAACTCCTTTTGATCTTCAACAGAACTCACTAAATTCCTCGGGGTCTCTATAGACGGCAGGGTTGGCTAACGTGGGCAGAGAGAGGAACACAGTCTCTGATCAAACCCTTCTACTGTGCTATTGCTTCTAACACTCCACCAGGAGTGAAGGATTGTCAGGAAGCACAGGAATATAATACTGGCCACAGGTATGACAGCAGGTAAAATAAGTATGTGTGGGAAAGCCCCTGCCCAGTAAATTCCACACAACATATATGAAGGTAGTGGGAAAAGTGAGCAAAAAGAAAATGGAATCAAGAAACTGGTAAAGAGAACAGGGACACTGTCATAAAAATGCCTATATACAACTCTGAGCCTTCATCACTGCTAACCAGCACTGACACTGTACCTCAACAGCTTCTGCCCGTATCTGGTGATGAATCTAGGCCACCTGTTTAGCTTGTGCACTATCACAGCACTGAGAAAGGTAAAACAATATTCTTTGTTTGTGGTTTGTTAACATCCTGTATTGTTATAATCTGGCACTGGCCTTTTGACCTAGCAGGGGAATTTCAGCCTTCATTTAATATTTAATTAACTTACATTTCTTAAATCCAGTGACTGAGAATAGCCTGGCAACAGCTCAGTGTGCCAGTGTATGTACCAGCCTCTTTTCCACTGCAGAACAGTAATAGTGAAAACCAGAAATCTTCTGCCTTCAGGCTTTTTCTCCTATAGCTAAAATGAGAAAGAAAAACCAACAAACAAAAAGAATATCTGATCGCACCAGTCTTCCCAAACAGACAACTGCAGAGCTGCAACTGCATCTTGCCTCTGTTAAAGCCTGTCTGTTACACCTGAGCAACAGAAATGCAGAGAGGATTCTCTTCTAAAAGGAATGCAGAACTTTCTCAAAGGACTGTGTCAAAGACTGGTCTTATTTCAGTAAGGTAGTAAGCTGCCATTTAATTGCATTTCCAGGACACGTGTGGGGCTGGGGGAAGAAGACACATCTCTTCTTTGATTTATAGGTCAGGAAGTATTTTGCCAAGCTCCTGTGTCCCAGCCTGTCTGGTTTTGCACACGTACGATGACAGCAGTCACCACAATGGACAAAGGCACGTGAGGTTCCACTTCAAGAATTACTACTACAGCTTTTGCTAGTAGTTTGTTTCTGTTACACAGCTACCAAGCATTATGTAGCAGAGCTGAGAGCTCTTTATAGCCACTGTCTCACTTGAGATAACATGCAATAACCATGCTTCATCACAGCAAGTTAGAATTTCTCTAGAGCAACTCAAAAGTAGTCTGTGACATGTTCCTGAAGTATTTGAAGGAGAAATCAAGGTCAGAGATCACACAGTGGCAGCAAATAGCTCAATGGATTTTTCACGCGGGGTTTCTCGCTGGCTATTACCTTTCTTCTTTTTCTGACACCACTCACCACCCAGTACAATGATGCCAGTGAGACACCACAGATTCTGCCCTGAAAACAGGGAAGTATTCACTGACTTTTGAAAGGGAAGTACAGAAGAAGGCACCCTTATCTCTCACTCCAGAATGTCCCTACTCTTGAAGTGACCCCCTCCATTCCAAGCCAAACCCAAATATTGTTTGCATTTGAGCTACCTGGAGTGTCTGCCAGATCCCAGTTTCTTTCCAGCTGCAACAAGACACATCTTTGGCCCATCGGGATTACTGGACCAGTGACCAAACTGCGTCACCAATGCTTACTCCTAAAGGTAACATACCTAGACCACCACCTAATTATTTAAGGTTTTTGGTATACTCTGCAACAAGTAACAATACAACTTGAGAAAGAGGGTTTATGACACTTTCACTCTGTAGTTCCTCCCTACCACACTGCACCAGTAAGAGCCAAGCCATGGTGGTGCCATTCGAGAACAACGCTCCGATTTGGTTTCTTCTTTTCAGAATGCCTCCGTTTCGCTTCCCCTTTTCTTATCAGACAGAGAAATACCCATTTAGGTCCACAACACGTTATTGCTTCCTGGAAATCATAAAGAACTTAAAGGACCTATTCAGTTTTCCACAACAAAATCAGTGGGCCAAACTCACAGAGCCATGTCTCTCTAGCAGTGTGCTTGTATTGGTCTCTGCAGTTCTTCACCTAAGAAGAACTGTGAAAAAAAACTAGCAGAGGTTAACACTTGTAGTATTTTGTGGGTGCCTCAGGAACGCGTAGCAGGTTTGGTGTAAATCCAGCTAAAAGGAAATTAGTAACTTCCGTTGAGATGCTGTCAAATCTTAGCTTTGGAGATAACTTAAAGTCCATTTGGATACAAAAGGAAAAAATAAACAAGTGAGACTAATGATTCTCGAAAAGGTAGCTGGACCTCCTGAAGACAGGTTACACCTACACATAGAGAAGCCATTCGAGATCACTCAGAAGTCCATAAAATCCGTCTGCAGTTCCATACATATGTAAATCTAATTAGTGGGATCATTAGCAGGTACATCAACTGTTGATGGCCACGATCTTACCTACTTGCTCAATACTTTGCACCACAAGACATGTGCATTGCAAACACTCCAAGACCACTCCAAGCTTCAAATGACTGATCACTACCCTTTGAACCATCACCCTTAACTAAACTTACTAACTTACTAACCCTTAACTAAACTTACTAACTTACTGCCTTAACTAAATCCACACCCATTAGACATCTATGAACAAGACTTTTAGGAGCATAAAACCTCATGTGTTAAGACAGTTCCTAAGATTAAAATTACTTTCCCCAAGGACAGGTTGGTTTATAATTACTAGAATTTTTATTTTTTTTTAAAGTGTTCCCTCTTTATTTTGGTCCTCTCAATGAAAAATTACTTCAAACAAAAGTTTGATGAAGAAATTCCCAATTGTGAACTATTTTCAGATCATTTCACTTAACCCTCTAAAACCAAAAGACTTTCTTTGGAAAAAAAAAAAAAGTCACTGATATTCTCACTGGAAAAATTCACTCTAAAAATTACTCACTTTGGGGTTGGTTTTTTTTGGCACTTTCTCCTGAAACAGTGAGTACTTGCCCTAATCAGAGACAACATTCAGCTCGCTAAAACCACTGCTCTAATCTGGTATGGCAACTCCTTGCTTCCAATTTACCCCTCACTTCATCTGTCCTTGTCACACAAGCCATCCGAAGGACACTTTCCCTTTCCATCGCAGGGATGATACCATGTGCATTGGGGAATCAGCAAAATTCATGCCATAATCCCATCAGAAATAAGCAATAAATGAAGAACATTTAATGCCTTCTCCTGCTTTTTCTTATCTTTCCTTATCAACGCAGCCATCAGTTCACTCCTATACTTACATACTAATACATTATGGAATCCCCTGCACCTACCTGAAAAGTGTTCTACCTGTCCATCTGTTAAACACACACTGCAACACAGACCCAGGGCACCACCTGAACCTCGGACATGGCCATGGCTGCTCTTATGTAACAGAAAATACAACATTCACCTAATTGACAGGTTAGAGGTTTAGGACCACAGGGACCTGGGAAGCAAGTGCTCTGTTTTACAGGGTGTATTAAACTCACACAGTTTAGTTCTAGGATTTTGGTGGCTTTTTTGTTTGTTCGTGGGTTCTTTTGTTTGTTTAGTTTTTATTACTCTAATACCTTCAATAAAATTAATTTTCCATTTCTTGAAGGCAGATGGGATCATAAACCTCTGCTACTGTTTGACTGAAGAGAAAGACCGAGAAAGGCTGAAGGGAAGAGGTGGCAGTCTATTTCTGATGGCTTAAAATCAGATGAAAACCAACTGTCACTCAACCCTTTATTCAAATCTTCAACGTGTTTACACCAGTCCCCCTACTGAGCAGGATAAGAATGCTAGCAGCTTATTTTCCACAGGTTGTTGCTTAGAACTAGGAGATCTGAAAAAAAACCAAACAAAACAACCAAAAACGTAAACTTCTGCTGTTCAAAACTCTTTAAAATAGGCCTGGAACACAAAGTTAAATCAACAGACCATGGTCACAAATCTATGGTTATCACCTTCAGACACACAGGCTCCGCTGCGGTTCCTGTGACTCTACTGACAGTAATCTTGTACAAACACGCTACTACAGTAGGAGTCTGAGAAACACCTGCGCATCAACAACACAAGTACACCAAACAAGACAAGCCACAGTGACTCTAGCTGAGTATTATTTGGTTCTGGGGATGGAGAAAGGAGGCAAGCACCTTGATCAAAAAGATGCCTAATGCCTCTATGAAACCAAAACTTCTCCTCTTCAAAATTCACCAGTCATCAGGTTTGAAAAAAAAAAGAAGATGCAAGCTCTCAGTTCAGAAAGATACAAAAAATAAGTGCCTAAACTGAGAGGAGTCAGATCCTATGTAATAACTTTTCCAGACTTTGAAGTTGTACAGATCTGGGTTTAGTCAGCGTGTGTCATTTACTTCTACTCATTTTCTTATAGAAAAAATGAGCCCTCATTCTTTATATTAGGCAGAGGTACCACAAAAAGTATAAACAATACACTAACACAGGAGTATGACACACTCTTCTACCTTCCCAGCTCCCTGATCCAGAACTATTATTCCCTTTAATGTATTTATTTCACTGCTAATTATTCTTCCTTGAAAATTTAGGTGAGGCTTTTAAAGTGTTCCTTAGAGCTCTTCAGGTACAGTGCATTTTACAGTGTTTTTCCTATAATGCCATGATAATTTATTTAGAAAGTAAATGACACATAAATCAACTAACCTTTAGTAACTGTGCATTAAAACCAAACCCAAGCACCACATGATGGTCACCAGTACCTGCTTCAATACTTTTTAAAGGCAGGATCTGGGGGGCTCAGCATTGCCAGCACTACTTCATCCTGTAGGATTCCAAGGAAACTGAAAGAAGTTGTTTAGTTCCTGTTAAAATGCAATCAACCCTGCAGCAAAGCTGGGGAGCTATCTAAATCACTGCACCTTTCAATAAAACCCTAAGGAATTCCTTGCCCAGTAAAAAACAGGAGCTCGGATTGAGTGTACTGACATCCAACCAGTGCTGCAGTCCAACACCTTCCAGGGAGAAGTAGTACCCTATTTAAAAGTTACATCACATCAGCATTTTCTCACCTGAAAGGTTAAAAAAAAAAGTGGCATCCCGGAAAGTGTATGAGCCCCTGGGCTTACAATGAACTACGGAATTGTTATCTGACAGAAAGCACTTCATGTGAGTACTAAAAAATTTTAAAAATAAAAATAAAAATTCTGATTTGGACAAAAATCTATCCAAATGCAATAGCACCACTGGGAATTGTCAGGGGGCTTATCATGGCAGCATGCCAGTGGCACAGAGGCTGCTGACCTGTTGTCTTGCTAGTACCATGACCATGAATGTTCTGCCTTTGTCTCTGTAGATTCAACTGCTTTCTTTTTTGGCAAAATAAACACATAGAAACTGGGAACATAAAGGAAAAATGCAGTGCTGGTTGTGTTGCATTTTAGGCACTGAGGCAAAAAAGCCCAACACTCCAGCACAAAGGAAATGCTTGGAGCAACCTTTAATCTACGCCACTAAAAACTAGTGCAGAAGAGTGTCAGATTCAAAACCTCAGATTCAGTGCTTCCATAGGTATTTCCATGACATATTTTGTAGACAGAAATCTCTGTAATTTTTAGAGCTTACATAGGAAAGACCAAATAGTGTTGAAAACAGCAAGCCACAATTACAAACAGTAACATGTCCCATGATTACTACTGAGGTAAACAGTATATTTTGACTCTGTAATCTGTTAACTGAAACCAAACAACTACAAAACTTGAATAAAATGATGTAACTTTATAAGCACCCTGAAGGAAAGCTGACAACCCAGTGCTCCACAGCTCACCTCTGCAGCCATAACTCCTGTTTGAAATGAGTTACTATCAAGAATAAATACAAGAAACAACGGATAAGAGTGGCAGGAAAGGTTTCAAACTGCACAAACACTACACATTACAATAGCTGGCAGGGCTTCTCTACAACCATATGTATTTCAAAATGGGCACTTTTTTCAAAAGCAGAAAATAAAGAGGAAGATCTCCAGGAGCAGGGATCTCAGTGCTAACACCAGTCTGTTAGGGGCAAAAAAGACACTGATACACAGAATTGCACCAACTGGCTGCATTTAACCCAAGCAAAAGCATTTGAACCAGCTCTGAAGAGAGCCACTCTCCCTCAGATATGATCAAGCCTTGTACAGTAGGTTTCCACATATAGTTCACCATATGCAGTGAAGTAGTTACCCCCCCAGCCTTGCTCATCCTGAGTGCTACAAAACCTCAAAGCACAGTAGCGTGCGAACACAGAATGTATTCCACCGAGCTTCATCGCCGAGCAGACGAACCTTGTTCCACATCATGTTAGAGACTGCTGGGCAGCAGGGGGAGCGTTTGGCTCTCAACTACACTGCCAATGAAGAAAACTATGCGTTTTAAACACTTTTAAGTAGCATTCCAAAGATTCCAGACAACAGATCCCTGAACCAGAAAAGAAAACCACTTCATTCGAGAGTTCAGTGCCAAGCAACTGCTCACTCTCAACTTCTGCACTGTGATACATACCACAAAACACAGTGGGTTTGGTATCAGTATGAAGATCTGCAAATATTTTAAAAAGCGGTGCATTTTCATTAGAAGCTCAAGAAAAGTGAAAGGTGCACACAAGGAAAAAGAACAGCATCAAGATAGACAGTACTAGAAAGAATGGTTTAACATCCCAAAACTAAGAATCCTTCTGGAAGTTTTTTATAAGCACTTTAAATTTGATGGCATAAAGATTGACTTATGCACCTAAACTTACACTGTCTTTGCAAGAGATGACAGGTAAAACCACCTTCAGACAGGAAGCCAACTTTCTTCCTGTTGTTTAATCAACAATTACTAAATGAGAATTCTTCTTTCTTCACAGGATTTGTGACAGGGTAACTATATACAGCCAAACAAACAAAATGGTTATAAACTGTACATCTTTAGAACAACCTTGGTGTGGCAGTAGCAGAGCCTATGGCATATTCTATGGGGGAGTGGGACAGTGCACGAGGGAAAAAGTGTTTCATGCAGAAAGCACAAAGAGAGGATGCCAAAAGTGAGTGTGGGCTTCTCATACACCAGTGAATGTAGGTAAAATCCCTCTTGCTTTATAAAAATTCCAAAGTGTCATCAGGGGAGGAAAAACAAAAGTAATGATTCTTGCCATACAGGTAGAACATGTGAAAAAATGTGTAATAAAACCTTTTTTACATGACGCCCCCATCTTCCCCCCCTCCCCAGAAAGAAGGGTATAAATAAACTAAACAGCTTAACGACAACTTACCAGCTCTCATCAGGTATCACAACTCAAACACTGCCAGAGATCACCAGAGCACCGGCGCCATGTCCAACGCACTGCTCTTCAGCTGTGTTTCTGCAGTAATGCTTATGACTGCAGCTTATGGGGCGACAATATCCACAGAGAAAGTGTGCCTTCTCACAACTTTAATTAAAGACTTACAAAACCTGGAAAAAAGCAAGGATGTAAGTGGTTACATTTGTTTTACTATAAGACACTTTACCTTTTCTAATTTTTTTTTCCTGTGTATTTTTTTCAGAAAAATTAACTTTTTCTCCTTCTTCCCTACAGAAAATTCATATTGAACTTTACACACCAAATGAGAAACAGGTGAGTTTACATTTTCTGTGTTCAGAATGATTTCTAAAGTATGACTACTTTAAAATGAGGTATTACTGAGTTACACCAAAAAAATTCATTTATTAGAAGGGCAGATATAAAAAACAAATCTGAACAGTCTGAATTGAGTGTAGGGAGTGAAGTTTCTTAAAGACACTTCTGCTTTTGATTTGTGTTCTCCTTAACAGGCTGTTAATGTTCTGTGCAACACGTAACACAGAATGAATCCTCCCTGGTCACCCTGCTTAGTACACGGTTGAATTCACTGGTTACATATCCAAGTCTTACAGTATTTGGTTAATGGATATCTAAGGCTTGGTTCCACAAGAATACTATCATTGCAAGCGCGTCCTTCAAAAGCACTGCACATCAGAGGGCAGAGAGTGTCCTAAGTACAGCTTTACCACAGACTATTCATCATTGACAGACTGATGATCCATACGATGCTTTTTAACTCAGAGTGGAAACAGACCAACAAACGAGAGCATCGAGTGATTTAGCACTGAGAAGCAGTTAAAATCTTTATACAAGTTATCTGCTTTGAACATCCAATTAGGTTTTTAATCCAAAAGAAATTTCACTTAACAGTAATTTTCTTTGAGTAAAGATATAAAGCCAGATTCTACAACCACTTCCTTATCTGAGTCATTTTTCTCATATGCTGGCAACATCACGACGTGACTGCCTCAGAGCTCCAGCGCTCCAGCGCAAACGTACGAGGCTGATTAACAACAGTCACCCAGCGCCTGACATGGCTCGCAAGAGAGCGGGGTTATTTACACACTGGAAAGCCAGATCAGATGCAGACATTAGATAAAGCAACCAAAGTGCATTAACAGAAGATGGCTCTAGAAAGGCCACTAAAACTGACAGAGGCTTTAACTACTAACACTTCTGCTGAGATGTGATTGCCACAGAACAACCAGGAGTAAGGCTCATTTAGGAGCAAAAACTACAACCTTGTGTCCCCAAGCGGCACGCCGGTACTGCTGGTGTCCTCTAAAGATTACTCACTTGTCAAGAGCTACAATACTCTACTACAGAGCTAAGGTCATACGGGATATTTTACACTATTACTTGAAGAGGAACAAAAAATCTATACATAGCACAAAATCATCAGCTTAATTTCAGACATGAGGTTAAAAAAAATGGACAGATGAGACTTTTTTTTTTTTTTTAATGGAATCAATTGGTCTCAGAAAATTGGTTATTTATGTAACAATTTTGCTGATCATTTTTAGGAGTGCAGCCAGCGGACTCTCCAATGTTACCTGGCAGAAATGGACACCCTGGTGCATGAAATTGAGAAGGAGCATATTAATGATGTCCACAACATCAAAAAGAATCTCAAGAGGCTTATGGTAAGCAATCTTTTTATCCACTAACAAAAAAAAAAAGGGAGAGAGAAAACGTGTTGCAGTGTTAATGAAAACCAATGCTGGAATCCCTGTTTCCATATCTCAACGTCTATGTGTTCTATTTTGGGAATACAGGGTTTTATACTAAAATATCATAACATTAAACTGTAGGACACCATCTATTTGCATGATAATCCAAAACAGATTTGAGCCATACTAGTTATAAAGTCTACATGAAAAATAAAAAGTGAAACTCACTTCCTTTACTGAATCCTGCAAGGCATCTTATGCTGACAAAAACTTGCTTTCAGGAGCATAACAACTACAGAAGCAATTGCTTCAAAAACCGTACATTTATGACTGTAAACAGCCCAAAACTGAACAAAGTACACTTTGATCCACTACATAAACAAATTCCATGGCTAAGAGATCCTTGTATCATTTTAGAAATCCTCTTCAGGATAGAAATTAAGACCTGGCTCTGCTGCATTATTTACCATAGAGAGTAAATTTGTTCAGCTTGTAGTATTTTTACATTGACAAAAATCTCCTTTTATAAGCAGATTCTTCATCCTATCATCCCTTAACACTTCCTAACAAAACCAAAAAGCCAATCCCCTTAAACATTAAGGGTTTTTTCTTCTTAAAAGAAAAGCTTAATGTACAGATACATGTATTATTGCTATAACCAGCTGGCAAGAGAGGGATCACCCATCAACTAAACTATCTGTATTGCAGGAACTAACTCCTCCAGGAACTGGATGCAAGATTTGTGAAGCTAATGCCAAGAAAGAGTTTCCTGCGTTCCACCATGAACTGAAAAACTTTCTGATGTCTATGCTAAAGTAATGAGATCATCATTTTGATGTTACTGCTACATTATTTATTTAAATATTTAAATTGTGACTAATTTATATATTTTGCCCTGTGGCTTGCTGTCCTTTTTGGGACCACTGTATGTTCTTAGTCTGGCTGGTAAGACAGTCTGTTTTAAGATCACATTTGATCCTTTCTGTAAGCCCTACGGGCTCAAAATATACCGTGGAAAAATAATTTGTTCTCACACTGTCAATAAACCTAACAACTATTTATTGAAAAAACAACAATAAACTATTAAAAGTTAGTGGTAGATTATATTTAATAAATTCCAATAACATAAATATCACTTCTAGAGTCATCTTTCTTAAATGCTACTGCCTTTCTCATTGGTGACTTACTGCTCTGCTTGACCAGTGTAAAAGGTACCAGATTTGAAAGATGAGACCTGTAGAGATCCTTTTAAAGCAATGTGAAATACCAGTCTATTCTGGCACACAGCATGAGCTACAGAAGGAATATCATCAGACTGCTACCCCAAGAAAAGGAATCCAAAACCACCAAGGTTTTTTTGTGAGCTGTACTACTGAGCTAGACAGGCTTTCTGCTGCATTTCTTACAAGATATGTTTCTCTCACTGGTGTAAGCAAACACACAGCTCTCAAAAAGTCCTCAGAGACAGGGAAACATCACAAAAACAATAACGCACCTGAAATGAGAACTATGAAGGCAGATGAGTGTCCCAGAACACTTACATGGCCAACTGCTTTGAGCAACAACTGACCTAAAATTGATGATTAATGTATAAATGCACACGACCACACACTGCCTTAAGGATTCACAAAAATCCTTTTGTGGAACCTCTCAAATGTGCTTACTTCAAATGAAGATGGAGTCAGTCATGTGACATTTTAGTTTTATGCAGAACGAAACAACTAAGAGCAGCATCTTTTACAGTCCAAAACCCGCTCGGTGCTAACAATGCAAAGCTGTAATTGATGAAAGTAAATCTGCCACCACAGTTATCAGCTTATCATTCAGTCTTTGATGTGTTTTGCTGGTGGGTGTGCTATGGCGTATTTCACATTATACTTAAGAACAGACTAACAATGGAAAACCCAGCAGTTTTCTTCAATGCTGCAAAGAGAAAACAGGCGTTAATGACAGCTTTCTGCCCAAACTGGGAAAATACTTACAGTGCTGCTAGCTATTGCTCTACTTCTCTTCCCACTGTGAAGGAGTGCTCTGTCCCCACCCACAGGGACTCGCAAAAGTAGAATCCTGTCAGTCATCCCAGCCACAAGCAGATCAGCTCCACCCTCTTCTCAAATAAGGTGCCTTCCAAATGACAGCCTGTAATAACGGTAATACATAGACAGAGCATGACATAGAAGATGAGAACACAGGTGAGAAATTGATTTGTAAAAATTCCTTCTACCTTGTCAATCTTTGTAGAGTAATGCTTCTTTTCACATAGATTCCTTCTTGATAAATTCTTAAAAGCAGCATGCAAAAAGAATGAAGAAATAATCTCCTTTTATCCAAGCGAGATGATATTTAAAGACATAGGAAGCACTGAGCCTAGGAGGTAAAAAGCAGAGAGTAGTCTTAAAAATACTTTAAAGAATGTAAAACGATATGAATACTACTGATTTCTGACTAGCACTGCTAACTGGAGTTTTAGGGGGCAGAACCTTGCAGAACCACCCATACCTAAATGACCACAATGCTGAGTGAGGCTGAGATTGCCTAGAGGTGACACCGACCTGTCAGGTAAAACCCAGAGAGCCCCCTGAACAACTGCTGGACGCCCCATCAGGTCTGCCTCTGAAAGACTTGGTGGGAGAAGCTGCTCCAAGGTTGAGCTGAATTGCACTCTAGTACTGAGTATTAGGGAGGGAACAGAAATGGAATTATAGCTTGATATTATATACACAGTTTATATGATTTAAGACTAATAATGACTAGATCTACTGCTACGAAACATACCACACAATGCAACTGCAACCCAGTGGCGTGGTTTTACATTATCCACTACTGAGTTTCTTCACTGGGTGACTTAATGAACATGCCATCCTTTTCAATCAGTTGCATCTAAAGCCTCTCATCTACATCAGACAGCTGCAGCCCAAGGCAACAGCATCACCTGTAAATGCGTGGCTTTGCAGACCAGCATCTTCCAGTGTCAGGCCATACACACTTAGTTGCATTGCTGCCCCAGCTCTCAGCAACTGGAAATAGGGCACAGGAGCAGATGTCACTGAACACAGCTCTGTAAATCACTGAGGCTTCCTTTATACTTTTGCTTCAGCATGAGAAACCTCAGCTCTGAAGATACGGTAAAATACAGATTAGATCAACATTAACAGAAAACTCAGAGAAAGGTGAACTTCATTGTACATACCTTTTCCTGCAGGTTGTAAAAAACCTCAGCAGAGCCCCTCACAACACTCACAAAGATTGACTCCAAAGCTCTCTTTTCCCACTCGGTCCTACAGCTTTAATAACAAATGGAAGTGTAGGACATGGCAAGTGTGTGTTATCATATCCAACAGCTGTGACAAGTATCTGATGAGACATCTATGTGACATGATGGATGTCGTAGATGTTGTTACAACACGACAGGACACCTGTAGCACGTGACGACACGTTGCATGCAACACAGGCATGACGTGCTACACAAGACATGCAACACAGGTGACATGGGCGATGCATGTAACATCTTCCATGTGTGACATGGGGTGTGCAACACGAGACGATGTGTGACAACACATGTGATGTGACAGGTCACAGGTCAAATATAACATACACATGTATAGGTACAGCAAGTGTGTGTACGTATACAGAGACAACACATACGCACACACCCCTCCCATATATGTTATGTGTGTATATATTCTCACCAGCAGACCTCAGCTCCTGTCAGGCAGGGAGGGGAGAGGCTGAGCTCTGAAGCAGAGGCTGTTGGTGCTCTTTCCGTCCGTTTGCCTGTCTTTGGTCTGTGTGGTCAGCCACATGTGCATGTACGTACATATAAAGTGTATGTGCTCTGTGTGATTGTACCTGTTGGGGAGGCATCTTCAGCCTCGTTACCGGAGCCACAACGCTCTTGCCTCTCTCAGGCTTGTTGAGCCATATATTTTGGCATCACTGAAGCAGCTGAGGAAAAGTGGCAAGAACTTCTACTCATTTCCATTGACCAGCTCAGTGCACTCCACATACAAGTGGCCCACGCAAGTTGAAGGAACCCGTGCTTCCGGTGACTGACTTATATACTACATCACACAACTTGGTTATTCACAGCTCTGACACCCTTGAAATGCTTTAAATCCACTACCAAAAAGTGGTAATTGTCGCCAGACAGGTGAGTAGCAGTTTGGTGAATCACAGTTTCACATTTGGAAGTAGAATGATTACTTTTTAACCCTTCTTCCACAAACAACCTGCAGTAAACGACAAGCCACTTGGCAAATGCGTGCTAAACCAGTCTTGAAAGGCTTCAGAAAGGATACCTACAGATAAAGCACAGACTGCCAATCTGTTTCTGAAAGTGATTCTCACATTGCTATACTTCCTTCCTCACCCCCCCCTTTAAAGAAATGAAAAATTTCTGTTTTGTTTTCCTTCCTCCCCCCTTAACCACCCCCTTTCTTAAAGCGGTTATCAAAAAAGTAGGGAAAAATGAAGAAATAAAAACACAGCCATCCTGAAACTAACATGAAAAAAACCAAACAACTTTTAATAACTCCAAAGGGTGTGTGTAGAAGGTGGGAGTGAGGGAGCAGAAATGAGGTGGCACTGGGGACCAAACACAACAGATTTGCAAAGGCATTAGACACTCCTGTCTAGGAGAAAACAGCAATTTTTGGAAAAGACCAAACTCGTTGCAGACTGCTTTAGTAACTTCATTTAAATTGACAAGCAGCATCTCTGGAATGATTCTCGTGCTGCAAATATTAAACATTCAATTAATCAGAATTCCATTTTACTTATCCAAACCGACTTCCCACACAATCCACCTCACAGTCAGTCACTGAACTGCTCAATATGCGGAGACTTCACAATCCAGGATCCATAATTACGTTGCTCTAAGGAGCTTTGCAGCACTTTTTTAGCTCTTTGGTACAATTCAGATTGAATCTAAAAAAAAAGAAAAAGGAAGATCTCGAATGATCTCAAGAATGGTGGTTACAGAGAGCTGTGTTCTTTCCACCAGCAGATCATATGCACAAGCACAAACCCTGGAGAAAACAATACCTACGAATCTCACCACTGAAAGTGTTACAGCCTCTGAAAGCATACTCTTTTTACTTGTCTGGGCATTTATTGGCCCGAGAGAATTTTTGTTAAACATTATTTTAGTGTTTTTTCAGCTCTAATAATATCTTTACACAGAAAACAAACATTCAGCATCATTTAATGCAAATCTAAACACACGGTGAACAAACAGTGTTAGCAGTTCAACAGTTGATTAGTAAGTCATTCTATGTAAAGGGAGATTTTTGAATCATGTCAAATATTATTTCTTCCATGTTCTGAAAGATGGAAAAAAAATAAAATCTTATGTTTCACATAATTC
Organism: Chloroceryle aenea; assembly: GCA_013399075.1. Taxonomy (NCBI): domain Eukaryota; kingdom Metazoa; phylum Chordata; class Aves; order Coraciiformes; family Cerylidae; genus Chloroceryle; species Chloroceryle aenea. The sequence goes on from VWZY01000510.1 coordinate 32,546, forward strand.
TGGAAATAAAATGTAACTCTTGAACCAGGGAGAGGAAAAACCTGGAAGGGTGCAGATAAGTAAGATGAGCCTGCATATTTTCACACGTGGCCAGAAGTGAGTGAACTGTGTTCCAGCAATCAAGAATCACAGTAGCTCCTTTAAGTAATTTCTCTGTATCTTATACCAGAAGGGAAAGCCTGTGACAGAATATGACTTCCAGCAAATGATTCCTACTTTCCTACTCCTCTGTGATGTAAGAATCCTTCTCCAGGACTACACTGTGGTAGAAAGATACCCATGCAACTATAAAACAAACAAACAAAGTAACACTGAAAATGAACTAATGAACAACAACAACAAACAAATCAAAAACCAAAAACCCACAAAGCCTTTTTAATATAAAACTTTCTCATGTGAGGAAAATGGCCGGCAACCTCCACATGCTGAGACAAAACGTGGCAGACTTTCAGAGAGAATGTTTTGAGATTAATTCACCAGATTGATTTCTCTAGAAAAGGGCCTTTTCAGACTTTCGCAGGAAAGACTACAGGCAATAAAGGCGATTCAGCTGTTCAGGTGAAGCCTTCAGCAAAACAGAGTCACCTGTGGCTATCACACCACATCTGAGAGCAGCCATTAAAAGACTCCTTGCTAGAACTCCCCCCACTGTCCTAGCTCACCTTAGCTTCATGGTACGTTGCAGCTTGAAGCAAGTCATTTCGTTTTGCTTCCTTAGCCAGCAATCTGAAACGGCTGAACATTGCTGCCTTGCAAAGGCGACTTGCCATTTGAGTGCCACTCTTGAATGGTGAACTAAAGTCAAAATGAAAAAAAAAGAATAATAAAGCTTGGTAACATTTAGCTTGAATCATTACAGGGTTTTTCTCCCCCCTCTAATGCTTAGTGAATACAATCATACGATTCGACTAGCACTTTCAAGGAGCAAAGCGAACGTAAATCAGCAGCTGTGAGAATTTAAACAAGCCAACCAAAAAACCTTTTCAAACTGGACTCCATCTGAACTAGGTGGTTAACTGGTTTTAGGTACTGTGAAAACTAAAACATTAACTACAATAGAAAATGAAATAAAAATAAAAGAAAAAACTATGTAATTTCTTGGTATCTTCACTGTAAGATCTCTAAAACTACATCTAATTGTAGGATGCTTTCACAGATAATACTGTGGCCTCCACACACAGCTTAAAAAAAAGTGAATACTCCAATGAACTGGCACAGATCAATATGGCTAACCATGATTTCCAACATAATGAGAAAAGAAAATCTAACCTTTCAGTTGTTTTTCCATTTAACCCATGCACAACCTCCAGAGACACATCTGGTAACGACCAATTCAAGCTAAGACACAACTGTTTAAAGTCTGTTTGAACTGGCTGTGCAGCATTCACCAAGTAGATATGAGATCTGTTGACCAGGTAAGGCACGGGAAGCTCTGATGTAAGTGTATCATCAATACGATGGTTTATAGCTGCTTCTATCCCTCTTGTATCCTTGCAATTTCCATTTCCTGTGAAACAAAAAACCATCAATAAGATATAAAGTACAGCCAATTAAATAAGAAAAAAAGCTAAGAATGCAGATGTTTCTACTGATCTACATTATATTCAATTTCCTACACAAGACTAACGTTTGGAAAATCAGTTCCAATGCTCAGTTCACAGAACAAAAATGATTTCAGAATTTCTTCTCCAGAGGCATCCTTATTTTCACAGGATGCCTCCTTTCTGCAATATTTATTCTTCATCACGTCTTAGTAACCCTTGCAGAAAAGACCACTAAAATAGAAGCTGCAACACAGACTGACATTCTAGATTAGGAAACATTCTACAGTTTGCCTACGTTACTCCAACAGCAGTTCTGACTGCCTACAACATAAACATACTTTGGTCTGCAGCGTCTCAAGGGATGGTCATAGAATTTCTATTAAATAGAAGGGCAATACAGTATAGATTATTCTGTTTAATTTGAAAACCACTTCAGTGAGCTTATTAGACTTTTTTTTAAATGTTTTTAAGTGCACAAAATTCCTCAGAAGGGATGGGCAGGCATCCACCAACTCTTGCAGCATCTTTCAGAGCACTTGAAAAACTTCATTCTGTGTTATAAAAGGAAGAGCTGCTACATGTTCCATGTCTAGGGAACTCAGGAATCTGGGTACCAAGTCTCATAAAACAAACATGGAGAGGAAGAAACACCTGAAAAACTTCAGAATAATACCCTTTAATTTAATTGCATCACACAAATAAAAGCTACTGAAATGACTTCTGATAACAGCATGGTCTTCCTGACTGCCACAAAGTCCTGAGAATTCAAAGACGAGTGACAAAAACACCAAAACCAAAACACAGCATCTTTTCAGGAAAGTACTGCAATTCCTGAAAGAATCACCTTGGCTTAGTTCATGTTTTATAAAACATAATCAGATGGAACATGAAGACACACAGAAACCCCCGCAGAATGGATATTAAGCTTACCTACAAGAATCCTGTTGATATACACCGGTTCAATGAAGTGACTCAGCAATGCTCCCTGGACACCAACCACTTCCCATTTTGCCAGTTTGTCACTAGCTGACATGCTGCTCACTCTAACGGCTTTAGGTGGAGCACACACACTCAGGTACATCTTGCCTTCTACAGCAACGTGGAGACTCAGTTCTTCATTAGCTTCATAAGCAGATAGAGACTGTGGTTTGAGGTGCCTAAGCAAGACAGGAAAATGAACTTCAGTGAGAAAGTAATCGGGGATGGTTGTAAAGTGGCATCTAACACTGAAGCAGTGTCTAGCAGTGTTGCTCAGAAAGCAATTACCAGTAGGATTCAGTAGGTACTCAACACTACTCTGAAAATACCAAGGCACTTACAGCTCTGATTTTAGCTGAGCAGTTCCTTTTGGCAGCTGATTCATGTAGAGAAAGACAGACACATTTTGCTTTAGGGTAAGCAGTTTTGAGCCTGGTGCTGTGCAAAACAGAGATTTCTCTTTCCTTGCTGGATTTTCATCATAGAACAGCATAAGATGTCTATAAAAATATCTAAAAGAAAGTGTTAAATAACAGTAAGCATGAAATACAGTACTTGGTTTCCAAATACATGGTCATTCACATTTAATTCACATGATTTGAAAACAGTCCAGAAGGTACTAACCAGAAAATGCAACAGCAATTACATTCACATTTGGAAGCAAAACTGAAATACACCAGGTCTCACCTAAGCAGGGAACGTCTTGCGATAACGATGGCATGGCTGTCATGCAACACTCTTCCATGCAGTTGAAAGCGCTGACTGTAGTTACATTCCCCTGTTCCTAGAGCTACAACTTCATGCTGTCCACCTAAAAAGCAAACGTGTTTTTACGGTGTTGCGTGGGTTAAGCTTGTCTGGCTGTTAGGTGCCCATCATGCTGCTCTCACACCCCTGGCCCCCAGCAGGTTGGACTGATGATCTTTAAGGTCTTTTCCAACCCAAATGATTCTACAATTATATTTAAAAACAAAATTGAAAAGCTCAGGTATCAAGATAGACACTTGCCATTTACCATCATGAGCAAAACAGACTCAATCTTTACTGCTAATTAGATCACAATAGTGACAACACAAAGCCAAAGCCACCTTCCTCCTACCCCCCCCTTCCTCACAGACTCAACTTCAATCCCAACTCTTCTCTCTCCTCTCCTTCCTGCCCAAGGGGTTCAGGAGAATGAGGAAACATCAGTTCCTAACACTTGTGTCTCTGCTGCTCCTTCCTCCTCAGCCCTTTCCTGCTCCAACAGGGGGGCCCTCCCACAGGATACATTCTTTCCTTCACAAATCACTGCAGCCTGGGTCCTTCCACAAGCTGCAGCCCTTCCCACAGAGCGTACTCCTCCAGGAACAGACTGCTCCAGTGTAGGTCACCCACAGGTCCTGCCAGAAACCTCCTCCAGCGTGGGCTCCCCTCCACAGAGCACACAGCTCCTGCCCAGAAGCCTGTTCCTGTGTGGGTTCTCCACGGACTGCAGCTTCCTTCAGGGCATATCCACCTGCTCTGGTCTATGCAACTTACTCCTCTTTGAGACAGCACAAAGAAATGCTTATGCAGGTCTTGAATAATTCGCATGAATGTAGCAAAATGATGTGTGTGACAGAGCCACCAGAATAGAGTAGGTCAAAGAAGGAAAGCTGCCCTTTACCTTTATTTACCAGGTCAGAAACACGTTAATCTAGCTCTCTGGGAACACAGCCAGCCAAGTTTTTCCTCTCCCCAACACTCAAAATCAAAACAGACTTGCCTTTTTCAATGATGAAGGCAGCCAGTGAACTGCCACAGCTTCGGTAGTCAGGGTATTTGTCAGTCAGGTTGTAAAATACTTCTTCAAGATTCTGTGAAAGTTTTTGATATATAGACTGTCCTCCTAAATCAAAAAATAAAAGTCATTAGGACCCAAGTTGGCAGAAGGTAGGAAAAAACAGACCTGATCAGCCACTTGCCACATAAATCTAAACACATGGTAAAAGCACTGTCAGCACACACTTCTGAAGATTATCAGGACGGACGTAAATAAATTAAAAGATAGGAATACCTGAACACTCGGTGCTTTTATTATTCATGATAAGATACCAGGGATACAAATCAAGTTTAATCACCTACTGCACACAGTATTTAAAGCAAGGACAGAAAAACTGTTTCTATTTCTGTCATCAATTCACCACTTCAGCCCAAGCGATTTACTGAAGTTGGGTCCATTTGTAGAATCGATGGTGGATACCCCACCTTCGTGATGCCAATTCTTACAGTGTTGCTCAAAGAGAAAACAAAACAACAGGAACTTCATACAGATCACTAAAAGGGTAATGCGAATCAACAGAGGAAAAGAAACATAATTCCTTACCAGAACTGATCCTTGAAATACGAGAGCAATTTGATGGACCCTGGGGCTCAGCAGCAATATAGGGAGGACCTAAAAATGTAACAAAATTTTCAAGTGGACATTCCAAATTTCAAAACATGCATCTCACATTATTTCTAGAAAAGTAAAGAAAACGGATAGAGAGTTAGAAACTTTTCTGATTTTGAAGTCCTTGTAAAGTGTAGAACTATTTAGGCAGCAAACCTTAAGAGAAGAGAGAAGGTATGGTAACTATATTCTTTTTCAAGTAGAAAAACAGTGTTGAAGCATTTTACTCAGAAAAATTCAAAACCACTTATGATCAACTTCATATTCCTGTTACCTTGGGAGTAGCAAATCAAGCGCAACAGCAACAAATAAATTAATTCCTTCAGTATTCTCTGCTCTGTGCTACAAGTGGATGCAACTCCTAATGCACAAAATACGGGGCGAGGAAGGGGAGGCAGTTTCAGAACCCTACGACAAACAGCTCTGCCCAAGGGGACTGAGAAAACCAACAGAAGCCCTGTACAGAAGCATTTCATAATACTACACAGAGACTCTGCACAGGAAACCTTCAAGCCAAGCTTTTCAAGTCCTAATTAGGTGTTGCTAGAATACTTACCTGACTTTCCAGCTCCTGTATACTCTGAGCTAAGTATCTCATCGAGAGCCAACTTAGCTGCATTCATTTTAGATTCCTTCTTGTTTTTTCCCAGTCCAGTCTTGTAGCAGACACCACCAACCACAGCACAAAAGGCAAAATAAGGCCTTATGATATTGCCTTTAAAGAAAGAAGCAAGCAGCAGACACAATTAGTGAAATTATTTTAAAGCACTTTTATCCATAGCTTTACACACTTGTATTCATTTTGAGTACAAGACAAAACCACAACTTGACGTAGCTGTGTAGATAATAAAAGGGCAGCCAAGAAGCAACAAATGTGGAGGGCAGTGCAACCAACAGCAAAAAAAAAAACCAAAATCAGCTGTATTAGTGGCATCAATACTTAACTGCAGAAACCCAGATCACCTCAAGGATACACAAATATTTTATTTCAGAGAAGAAGCAGCATTTACCTGCCACATTAGTTTCCTTCAGTTCAAGTTTTGCACAGTGCATTTGTGCAAACTGATACAAGGCAGATACTGGGTTTATTTTTCCCTGTTCATATTTTGCAATAAACTCCTGTAGGCTGGTCTTTGGAGAAAGTGCTGATAGTAAAAGAATAAAATAACAGAAGGTTATGAAACAAAATTAAGAACTGAACACATTCTACAGTTTAAATCTGTTTACAATAAGAGCTTTTCAGATGCTTCTTAGAAGAATGAAAAGCAAACCCATTTACTGTACAGCATAGTGCTTGGTACTGAATCTGGTTCCAAAATGGCATGTGCCTCTGCTCTAACAGCCATCAAAGCTTTTGAACACTAAATCCATTAACCTCTGAATATAGACAACATTGCATGGAAATACAACACGTATTCCCCCCCCCATTTAACCACACTTGGAAGGAGGAGAGCAGGTGGGTGGGTGGATATTTCATCTGTCCTAGCACAGACCCCTTATGCTCTTCAGAGGCCAATGTAAAGCAAGTTACTCAAGCTGTAAGAGACTTCTACAGGCTCTGAGAAATTGTCCCAGTGCAAACACACTTCTGAGTTTCATTCTCAAGACAAACTCTTCTGAGGAGCACACTATATCTAGACAGCTGCCTTTCACTTACAAGGTTTCCTTCAGAATAACCAAGTAACATCTCCCTTTACAGGATTTAAAATTAAAAAAATGAACTTTTTTCCCCCTTTATCCCTTTAGGATGTATGGCATCTCCAGCTTTAGGGTTGCCATATACTCAGGCACAAGTATCTCCCAGCCAAGAAAAACTAAACTGTTATCTCCAACTCTCGTGAACAGATACCTTCATCTCAATGCAACTATGGGAAAACAAAGAACTCAAACTACATCTTGGAATACCTAGAACTGCAGTTAAAACTTTTCTGAATGACGTCTATGAAAATTCATACATCAGCACATATCCTGCCTGTTGGGAATCTCTGCAGCACTTCCGATGCAGAACTTGGATTTTGTAATTATGAACTGATGCAGACGACACGGCCCACGCTACACCAAATCTCTAACAAACTTCCAGTACAAACAGACGTATTAATATGGAGTCGAGCAGATACCAAAGAATTCATTTAAGAAAATAAATTGGTAAATAAAGGAAGCAAAGGGTTAGAACCTTTCAAAAAAGGGAGAAAGTCATAAAGTTACTTTTACTAATTTTAACAGTGTACTTTAACAGGTAACCTCAGTGTATAAAATCAAAACTCTACCTGGATTTTGCAGCCCCTCTGGCGGGCTGCACTTCTCAGGAGATGGAAGTTTTGGCCTCACAGTAGGAGACCGAGAAAACGCCTTTAAAGATGGCCGGTCGGGAGACCCAGCTGGCGAAGCCGTCTTTTGTTTGGGGTCCAAACTGGGGGTTCCAGCACCCTGAAACCAGCCACTGCTGCTAGCCATGTTTCACCGGCCTAAGTAAGTTTCACGGTACTGTTAAGAAACATTAAAGGCCCTTTGTAAATTTGAGAAGCCGTTTCACGAGAGCTCCAGGGAACAACTCTCACCCGTCTCCCCTGGGACGCCCCGTGTTCTGCCCGCTCCCAGCCTGCGCCAGAAGTTCAGAGCCGCTGCTCCCAGGAGTTAACCAAGCTCTAAAGACTCTAGGCGGCTCTACACCTACCTCCTCTTGCAACCAGCTCCAAGGGCAGGACAACGCCCTAGGTGGCTCTCGAGGGAGCGAGCCGAAAACTAAAGCAGCAAAGCTGCTCCCTCTCCGGTTTGTAGGTAGAGCCGAAGGCCCGGGGAGCTGCTCTCCTCTAGGCCGTGAGGAAGCCTCCACCCGCCAGGCTCTNCAAACACCGGTTTGGTTTTTGCTTTTTTTAATCAAGGAAGTTCAACAACAACAACAAAAAAAGGTCTCTGTACAGTAGTTAAATTTTATTACAAGTGTAATAAACTTAATGATTTTTAGCACTAAGGCAATCACAGTTTCATAAGTTATATATATAATTTACACAACTCTACATTGACAAATCAATTTACCAGTCACATCAACGAGGGATTTGTGTTATGGCAAATAAAGTTTATGAAAATTCACAGTTAATCTGCAAGTAGTTTAAAGATGCAGGAATAATATTGCACATAATAAAACAGTGGACTCTGAGGAGCAGATTTACAGTGTTCCAGCTATTCCTTCACAGAATATACCTTGGTCATCATCATGCAATAACTTCAAATACAGAATGGTAGCATGTACCACAGTAAACAGTTACTCACAATGTAAGTTTTAAATAGAGTAGCAAAAAGCTGTTAGGTTTCTCTTCAAACCATATTTAAGTTCTTATAATAAAATACTTTGATAAAATCAAACGGAATTAGGGTTGTCACATTATCTTTTTAGTATTCTTCTTTGTCTTTTCCTTTCTTTTCCTTTTCATCCTGGAGTGCAGTACCAAGTTTCTTTATCAGGACTGACAAAACTTTGTCCAAAGGATCCATGACACCGCGCTGCAGCCACTTGGGAATTGTAGTCCTCGCGTGGTGGAAGCCCAGCTTTTGGAGGATGTAGTCAACACCCACGGGATCGATTTTCCTCCCAGTCCAGGATATTAATCTGAAACAGAATAAGTAGGGGATTCAATCTCATGTATACAAATACAGCCACTGGCACTTGTATAAACAAACGTCCATTTCACCACTGTTACTTCTGACCATCTCAAGTCCAACAGGGGTTGTTTCAAACTTAATGTATACAGGGCAGATGATCATCATCTGAAGGGAAGGGGCTGTTCCAGGCAGCAGAAATCCTAGACTGGGCTGCCTCCACATCAGTTTAAACTGATTCGTTTTTACTGCTAAGACAAAATGCCAAAGGTCAGGATTTGTTTGGCCTGAGTTGGTGTGTTGTTTTCATAGGAGATCCAAAACTTAGGTGCTCCAGCAGCAGAGGTTAAACAAACCCTGACGCAAAGAAGTCATTTTCAGTGATCTCAAGCGTGTACTGAGAGCAGGGAGTTGCTGCTGTAGCACACTACTCTTTTGTGATGAAGTTAAACTGCCATACGGAAGCTAGTCTGGTTTTTATTTTTTTATTTTAAGGTGACTGCTTAAAGAACTAAAATTGGAATGCTAAAACTGGAAAAACTGCAAGATGAAAGCCTATATGGCAGAGAGTGAATGGACTGTTGCAGGACAGTGAAAGACAGTAACCTGCGGTCCTGGAGTTTAACTGTACTGTATCCTAACTCTGAAGAGCCTCCAACGATACCCTGAATCTGCATAAACTCTAATCTGGAAGTTAAATGATCGCCATCCCTGGAGGTACTTAAAAGACATGTAGATGTGGTGCTGGGGGACAGGGTTTAGTGGTCACCTGCAGTACGGGGTTAATGGCTGGACTCAATTATCTTACGAGTCCTTTCCGACCTAAATGATTCTGTGATGTAATAGATAATTGCATTATCCAGCTTTTGTCATGTCCTGTAGCAGGTATCTTTCCTAGCAGCACTAACAGCCGAAGGCGAATCTGTAAGAGCATCCACATGCTTGATCCTTTCCAGAGCTGAACAGCATCAGCTGGGAAACACTGGTGCTTTGCAGGACTAAAGCAGATAGAAAATGCAGAGACAGAGAGACTGCGGATAAGCCAGCTTGTTACCTGAGCGTGGGTTCCAAATGCCAAGTATTGCACATGAAGTCTCTCCAGTCGACTGTAGTGTAGGTGATACTTTCCTCTGCCTCTTTGTCAGCAGAGCTGTCCTCAAGAACACCAACAGAGTTTTTCTGCCCTGGCCGAGCAGCCAAAATGCGAGGAGGAAAAATTGCTGCAAAAGAGACAGAGTGAATATCAACATTTAATACTACTGCTGTTGATTTCAATGGAAGCAAAGTTAGGCTTAACTTTTTAAAAATTAAATAATTTTTTAACAATTCAACTCCATTAAAAAGTATGAAAATATTTACTATCAAATTGTCTGACAAGTGCAGACTGTCAGATGAGCGTTACCTCCTAAGGGAAAACTTACCTTTTTCTTTTTCTTTCAGATAAGCAGATACCAAGTCATGCAGAAACATAATCAATTCTGCATCCATAGTTACACAAATGTGGTCTGTGAATTCGGTCACCACACTGCATTCCACCTTTGGTTTAACACTTGTATCTAGTCAGATAAAAATAGGATTAATACACTTCTGTATACTGTAAGTACTTGGAAAAGTACACAGAGTTGGAACTGCCAATCATTTGAAAATGACGTAAGAAAACCAACCCCCTAAAACCAGCCAATGTAACCAAAATGTCCATATTCATTTCACTTTGTAAGTTTTTTTTTCCTATAGTAACCTGTCCTTGGACTAGATCTTCAAGCCCTCAACAGTTTATTATTAAATCGTATCCTTTTATTGTGGATCTGCAGTAATTATCAGATTAAATCCTCTTATCCACACAGTAGCTTTGAATTTAATCATTTTTGAGAAATAGCTGCGGATCCAGGGAAAAAGAGAAGTTTACTGCACCTTGTAATGAAGGCTCCTGTGGCTCTTGAACGTGAATAGATTTAAAATCCAGCTGCATCCTTGGCAATGCAAAGATCGTTTCGGTTTCATGGTTGTAACTGGAGCCACCTCTGAAGCCGCTCAGCAGGCTTGAGCTTTTCACTGTTGTGCTGCTCTCTGGGTTGTTGGCATCGACATTTCGAAGCAGGTTTAACTCTGCAGGGACAATGGGAAATTCCTGAATTCGGGATACAACTTCTCGTGTATGATTATTAAGAAGATTATATCCTTTATCCCTCTTCCAAAAGCAATCAGATGCTGCTGCTGTTTGTATACTCAAATGCTCCGGGTGTAGCAAAACAGGGCTACATAAAAACATCCAACACAGAGAATCTCTCTCTGTAAGCTCAACCACTACATCCTGTTGTGTCTTTCAAAAGGAATAAATATTAATGCAGTATTTCAATAATTTTTAAATGGTTTGGGTTTTTTTTACCCCAAGAAACTCTCATCTGCTCATTTGTCACTATATGGTATATTCTGCTATTGGCCCTGTCCCAGAAATTCTATTGCTAGAATTTACTGATCTTAGGGTTTGTGAATGAAGTAGCAACAGCTCTATTCAAAGATTTCTTTTAACATTATCTTGAAACTTTTCCAACTAACAATGATTTAAAGATATGATTCAAAATGTTTTGCAGCCTAGAAGCAGCTGAAGGTTGAAAAGTTTCAAGCAGGAGTGATTTTCAAGTGTCGACTGTTAAGTGGGGACAGAAGCAAAAAGACTACAACTGCTTGTAAACGTCCTGTACACTGACAGAACATTCTGGCTGTACTGCACGGCTGAAAGAAGGGCTTCGCTCTCCAGCACACTGCTCTGCTGCATTCCACAGTTCACCATGAGGTACTCCAGCAGAAACAATTTCCATTATTTCAAATTCCTTTCTCCCTGTAGCCCATTTGAAATTTAGCAGCTTTTAAACAGCTTAATGAACACAGAACTAACCTTCATTCCTTGTGGCTGTAACGTAATTGAACCACTCTTTCACGCTGGCAACGCCGTGGGGTGGGTTTTCGTGGCGCCGCCTCGTTATCTTTGTGATTGTTGCCATCGGGCTCTCGAGGGCTCCACAGGGCTTGGTGACCATGGTGTTATGGCCCAAATGAAAGTCCAGGGTTTGCACAATATACGTGGAGTGTTCACTAGTACCTGCATTAAAGGGTGGCATGAGGTGAGAAGAGAGGAGGAAAAAATGGGAAAAGCATCTTGGTAAGGGTGGCAGGATTTCCCCTCTCGCTCTCATCTCCTCGCACAGGTATTTAACATGAGTAACCAGTCTATCAGGGGCATTAAAAACTGGTATAAAGCTTGCAAACGGAGAAATTAAATCCTGGGTAGCTACAGTCAGTAAACACTTCTTGATATGAAGACAAATATACGCAATAAGCCCATCAAAAGTCATCAAAGGACTACATAAACCCAGGCAGGCAATTAACTGGGGAGACAATCCACTTTGTGTGCCTATTACCAGGGACATGCCGAGTGTATTTGAAAGTGTACTTTGTGTTATTCCGCAGATAAAGCAAATTGTGGTAGAGATGGAGAGGGAACAGATGATTTATTTTAGAGAAGTGGTGGATTTCTGGGAAATAATCTTGATTCAGACAAAGAGAACGAGTTTTTCTTTGATTTCTTCTTATGTATCAATATGTTCTTAAAACTCATTTAAAGGAATTCAGAGAAGTGAGGAAATGGTTTAAATTACCGTCTTCCCAAACTTTCTGGGCTTCTGTCCAGAATGCAATATTGGGTTCTTCGAGGTGAAACAAGGCCCATGACTTTGAGCGGAAATTAGGTCCATGAAAACAAGCCAGTGTCATATGGTTTCCATGCAGGCTCATGGACCCACCAAACTGCATTCCATCCTCTGGCAGTGGCATCTGAAATAAGGATATGTGGCACCCAGAGAGCACTTTCAGAACTCCTGGCCAGTGGCGATGATGGGCTGCATCCAACACTGGAAAGCAAGTGCAATAGCAAGAACAAACTTGAGGAAAGAGCTTTCTCTTATATGGAAAAGACTGCTCCTCTATTTATGTTTTTAATAAACCATGGAATTATGAGCGATATTTTCTAATCTATTTCATTGACACTTTCATCTTTGTAACCTAAGGTGGTTGTAGCTTAAGAGAACCTGAACAAGCACACTCGGAAATCCATGACTCATTGTGTTCAGACAAATTATGGTTTCAGTTCATGTTTAACAAAAAGAATCACATCACAGTCGCACTGCTACTCTGATTAGAAGCGGTTTTCTTAAATACACTTCAAAGTAGACTTTGAAAACTATTTCAACTATTGAAATGGTTTAAAAAGTGCAAAAAAGTTGTTTGGTTTCTTGTGTTTTCTTTTGGTTTGTTTTTTTGGTTGGTTTTTTGTTTTGTTTGTTTGGGCTTTTTATTGGCTTGTTTTTTCCAACACATATTTTTAACTAAAGCCTGCAAATAACACGTTAGTTCCTTACTGAATGATTTTTTTTTTGCAATTAAAGCATCCTGCTTGGGCAGTATAGTGTATTTTTAGTATCACTTACATTGCTCGTGTGAGCTTCTCTCCAAGTTGTTGGCCATAGTCTTGGGAGGGAGATAAGGAACAGGTCCCCAGGTGGACAAAGCTCGCTTGCTTGTATCAAACTGCTGAGTAAAGAACTCCTGGAGTTTCATTCCTATTTTTATTAAGTCTGGTGTGGTCGATCTTGAAATCATCACTTGGAAGATGTCCCACTTCAAGTCCCCATGGACAAATATCTCACTAGATATTAAAACCAGCAAGAACATTAGCAGATAATCTGTTTCCAATTGAAAATAGAAACGTCCCCACAAACCCTTTGCTTTGTAGGAGACACATTTTCGTGAGCAATACTGGACAGAAGACACATCAGCAGAAAGTGACCTTACCAAATGTTACACACGTGAAGCACAGGGAGCAGTGATTACCTTTTATCAGAGATGCTCGAGTCCAAAGCATTATACAGGTTAATTTTCCATTCATCTTGTAGCTTGAGATCAGCATTACTGAAGATTCCCATTAGGATACTGGACCCCATGTAGTCAACACGTGCTTCAGTAGAACCCATGGTAATTTGAATTTTATGACTGGGCTGTTGGTTTGGGTGTTCAGAAATGTGAGCTGAAATAGAACCGAAGCAATACAGAAAGATAATAAATATAAGAAAATGTTTTGTTTGTTTTTTTTTCCAGTGATATCCACATAATACAAAGGGACTCAGAAAGCACTGGCTTCTTCTAGCTGCATGAGGAAGTCGTTCCTCCAGGGGAGCGTCAGAACAGCCCGTCTCTTTAGAAAGCCAGTTTTGCATTTCCCAGACCATAAGCACTTGTGAAATTCCAGGAGGAGCTGGAGTGCTATCAAATCTTTCAGTTACCATCTGTCCAGACAGCAGAAGGGGGTGGGAAGGTTGCACGACCAGACAGTGTAATTTTAGAGCAAGCAACCCCAAGAGTCCTGATGAGAAGGCTATACCCTCAGTTCAAAGCATGCTTCATAGTCAGCATGCACAAGTGAGAATCCAAAGTTTTCACAGGCTAGCAGGATCACAAAGCGTGGATATACTCGAGCTTTTCACATTCACTGTCTGGAGCATATACTAATACCAGGCAGCCTTCCAACTTACCCACCATCTCCAGGGTATTAACATCTATGGTACCTCCAACAACTCCCCCTCTGGAGTCCAGCTGTGACCTTCCCAAGCCAACAGACATGCTAATTTCCCGATCTCTGCTACTACCCACAGACAGACGACCCTGGCTTTTCAAACCACTAGTGGTCCACCTAGAACAGAGGTGAAAACAGGCAACAGTTTTTCAGGCCGTCAAAAAACAAAATTTGAAAATGACTTACTGGAAACCAGTAAATAAAATGGTTTAGGTCCATGTGATTTCAGGATTAAGCATCTATCAGTATTCATGAGAGGCATGACAGTTAAAAACTGAAGAAGTTAGGATTTTAAAGATAAAAGACAGGAGGCTGTGAACAGTCTGTGGGGAAAATGTTTGGGTTTTCACCCCCCACCCACCCAAAACCACACTGACAGAACATACTTGATCTTGTTTTACACTTACGTGGTATTGCCCATGACATTGCTCATATTCATTTGAACATTTAATTGTTTCAGGTTCATAGCAAATACCACCAGTGTTTCCCATGGTGTTCCTTGCTGGCTTCCAGCTTTATTTGACTTATTAAATGGAGTTGATGTTTTTGAGAGGGTATCTAAACAGAGAAGGGGACAAAAATGTATATTATTACACGTGGTAGGAAAAAGTGGCATTGTACATATTACAAAAGGACAGACTAACACCATGTTTAGTAACACCACAGAATTATGGTGAGGATAAGTAAAAGGATTTGAAAAAAGCATTGCTTTAGTTCTCATAGAAATAAGACTCATTTTACATATTTATTTTAAAAATTTATTTTTACTAATATCTGAAAGAGAAGTGACCTTTAATTTGCTGTCAGTCACACAAGTGCATAATAGAACATTCAGATGTTTACAAATGCCAGTGTACTCAGGTAGCACTTGTTTGCATGTGCCAAGTCAGAATTTCAAGTATTAGGGTTTTCCTTGCTCTTTTCACAAAAATACTAGCAATACTTTCATAGGCCTGTGGAAAATTGCACTTCCCATCATCAAGCCACTCTACCAGCCACAAATCCTTCTCCAGCTGTCTTCTCCTAAAAACTGTTCATATGTAACACCCTGCTTCTGTTCTAAATGGACAAAGTACCTTTTTTTCTCAGATATTTTTCCTAGACTAAAGTAAGCACCACACATACCGAATCTCCTACCTGTATCTAACACCATAAATATTCCATATAGCCACTGCTAAAAGATAAAATACAATAATATTGTAGTAAAAAAAACCAACCAACAAAAACTTTATTTCTTATATAGAAAGTACCCTTATTTAGGCCTCTTAGTATGAATCCAGTGTCTCCAATTAAATGCAATAAGTGACCTTGCCTGTGAGCTGTGATATTGACCCTCTGCCAAGAGCATGGCAATTGCTTGGATGAATGATGAAGCAATCAAATTAAGATGGAAAACTCATCTAATCCCAGTGAAACAACTCCTGCTCTGGTAAAAGAAACTGCAGTTTCACAGAAAGTATGCTAACAAGCTACATTTCAATTCATCCACTTCAGACATTTTCCTTTCTCTAAGCCATTGACTTTCCACTCCCAAGCACAGTGGGAAATAACATTTTGTGGTTGCTTTCTACAAAGCAGTAATATATTTTTTTTCCCCTCCATAAAACTGATGGAATACTTTAAAAAAATCTTAAATAAATCATTGTCTGCTAACCTCTCTGAGGCACTGAAGAGTCGGACACGCTTCTGGATCTTGTAACAGCTGGAGACTTTAAGCTGTGAGCTGCAGCCCCGGGTGACATACTGCTGCTTGCGTTATGGTCGCTGAAAACATTGGGTGACTGGGCCATGTGGGTGAAGGAAGCAGACTGGCAGGGCTGCTCCCACGTCCTGCAGTACGCCTTCCGTGACGACTCGGGGGAAAGGTGCTGGCTTACCCCTTCAATTGAATCTGGGGTTCCAGGACCCGATGCTACTAGAAAAGAAAACCAGCATGTTAAAGGCAAAACACCTAATTTGTTTTTGTTTAACAATATCCTCACATATGCTAACAAGTATTTGGAGAGTGTCAAAATATATTTTGTTTATCGTAACTAAAGGTTTTCTACTGTCTTTATAAAGATTGAAGTGTCTTATATTAATGAATATATAAGGAATAATCTTCAAATAATTCAATGACCTACTGAAGAAATTTTCCATTTCCTCTTTCCAGCAAGTTTAATAGCAAATCCTAGAGTGACTGCACATGGAGTGAACTCCAATATATTTGTATCTAGTGATATAATACACAGGTAATAAATGTTTATAAATTCCTACTATAACCCCTTGTCCAAAAAGTTTTTCAGGATAAGCAGCAGTATCTTACCTGGCAGATTTATTGTTTGATCACCTAGGAAGAGTCGTCTAGCAATGCTTCTCCTGTACCAAGCCCTTGGAAAGGCTAGAATCTCACTGAGTCTGCGCATATCGTATTTAAAAGAAGCTGATCCTATATCACAGACAGCTGAAAAAGAAAAAAAAAACCCAAACAAATCACAACTCGCACACAACTGTCAAGTCTCAGCAGGAACAAAAATTTTACTCCACACCACAATCAGCTGGATTTCCCATCACATCTACAGAAACAGCAGTTCTCTAATTTGCTGAACAGAAGGGGTTTCAATGAAACAATCATTTACCAGAAATGTTTATCAACGTGGTATCTATCTTGCTGGTGGCTTTGCTTGCAGACTGACTCTCAAAAAAGGAGGAACCTCCGGAGCGCCTTATTCGTGACAGGCTGACTTTCACAAACTCAAGGTTAATGCTCAAAGAATCCTTCCGGCCAGTGACTGAAGTGGGTTCCTCGTCCACATTACCTAGAAATAGAGAGGAAAAAGTTTAACCTTCCCTAACTTTTTCAGACCCTCAGTTCAGCAGACCACACCACACTTGAGCAGTGTTCAGTAAAGCAAACACAAACGTGTTCTGTACCTAAGGCTCCGGATCCAGGGGTCAGAACGGTGACAGCAGATTTCTGTTTCCCAGCTCCGTAGGGATGGAACACGTAAAGGGAAAAGTCGGACATGCAGGCAGTAAAGCTCAGGCCTGAAGAGCTGCTACTAGAAGTTGTCAAGTCTGACTGACTGCTGCTGTGCCGTGTTCTGCCAAGAGGGCTGCCTAGGCCCGGCGATGAACCTGAAGTCAAATTATTTTTTTTGGCACACGTTAGTTTTAGTACAAAAGCTTTTGCAAAGGTGAAATGATACTGACTGTTAACAGCAGTATTAAAGAGACCAAATGCACATCTAACTATGCACTGGTAACAGCAACGTAGCTGAAATATTCTATGGATTGATGCAGCCTTTTAGAAGGGACAACTCAAGATACTTAACCAATGCAAGAAAAACACCAGTATACTGTAACTGTGCAAGCTCTTATGGAAACTGGTACAACAGGGAGAAATCCTACTGAACTCACTAACATTTAAATGTCTAACCTTAAGGTGTGTAAAAGTGTATCTTCAGCTGTAGTTTTAAATGCAAGTTTTTATGTATGCTACTAGGTGTACAGAGTATAGACGTTCATATGCATAATACCTGGTGCTCCAGATTTCCCAGCTGAATTCTTTGAGCTGCTCTGGGAAGTACTGACACCAACTGATACACTTTCTGATGGGTACATTGTGCCTAACGTTTCCAGTTCTCCTCGGTTGGAAGAGAAAACAAGATCCAGAGAAGGCAGCTTCAGCATACATTCCACTCTTGATACTGGCAAGCAACTGAACTTGATTTGAGAGGGCTGAGAAACAGAAAGAAAATAAAGCACTCAATGGACAAATATGAATGTGACTGAAATTACTGCAT
The DNA here is from genome assembly GCA_013399075.1 of Chloroceryle aenea. Lineage (NCBI taxonomy): Eukaryota > Metazoa > Chordata > Aves > Coraciiformes > Cerylidae > Chloroceryle > Chloroceryle aenea. Next base: position 50,489 of record VWZY01000510.1, read on the forward strand.
GTTGAGTTAAGACCTCACCTGAACTCGTACATAAACCACCACATCCACAGGGAAAGATGAATACGCCGATGTTGAGGACGATACCAACGATGTTGTGGACTCTTCTAAAGGATCCTGTATATCAAATTGTCCCATATCTTCATCCTGTGAACTCACAGCTTTCAACAAGTACAAGAACTGATTAGAAAGTGAAACTTAAGAGAAAGAGCAGCTCAGTGCTGCCAGAAGACAAGGAAAAAAACCTCCTAGAATACAAATATTCAGCTTACCTGTGTAATTCCTTTCAATGGGTGTAATGGGAATGGTTTCAAGAGCTTTCTCTAGGAAGTCCAGTAAGCAGGGGCTAATCACCATTTCCTCTGGCAATGACTGGAGAGCAACCCATGCGTAGAGTTTAGCAGTTTTCACTCCACCACTTCCTTTCCCTTTGGCTGCAACATTTAAAAGGTAAATTTCTCTAATGTAATACCACCCCACGGTAACTGATAAACATTAGAAGATACTTCATAACCAACAGCTGCTTCCTCTAATTTCCTGCATCATCATCATCTGAAAAGGCAGAAATCAGATCGCTTAGAAAAAATTACACTGAAAGTTTTCACTATGAAAACTGTGCAAACCCAACTATTAGGCTGCCACACTCGATTGTAACTCCAGCGGGCGCATCCTTCAGCAACCACTCCTGTGCCACTGGCACCACTTTGCTTTTAAAAACCAGCACTGCAATCAGACAGACATAATTCTTCTCCAAATATACAACGCAAAGTAACCACAGCTGACTGGAAATGAAAGTGGTATTAGGAAAAATACATCAGTCTGGGAAGACTGTCAGTTTAAACGGAGAAAATACATGAAAAAATTAAAACTGTAAATGGCAAGTTGTACTGTATTTACATAAAGAATAACTGAAGATTCTAAACCAGTGTTTTTAAAGGCTTGGAGCTAGATGGAGTATAAACTAATAAAAAGATTGTTGTCTTCTAAATCTGTGGAAGAGGCTGGTGCTTGGATCCATGCTCACCACAATATAAATACGCGCAGAAGGCAGCGGCACCAGCTCAATTCCTGTCTCCATAAAACACAGCTATTAGAATGAAGGGATTAATGAAGATATTTATCTTCAATCCTCCAAGAAAAATATAAGCATTAACAAAACAACTAAAACAAAGCTTCACCATGCTTTTCTTTGCTAAAAAAAAAGCCAAACCATGTACTGAATTTTTATTTTGTGCAAATTATTCTGTCTAGAGCCTCTGACTAGATTATTCTGTCTTGCTCTTACTGGAGAACCAAAGATGGCAAGGACAAGTAAGTAGTTTTCATTCCAGAGGAAAAGTAATATGATAAGAGTAATATAAATATCAACAAATATGTTTCAAAAGAATTCAGAACTAATATTTATGAAACTACAATGCCTAAATAATACAGTAATTGCAATCCTTAGTCTGGGGAGACGTTTGCATGCTCATACAAGTGCCACTTCTCTAAAGCCTCCACGAAGCGTAGAGCTTGCATCCATAAAATCAGTGAAGTCCAGTAACTGGACACAGTAAAAATTGAAGGAAAAGATTGGAAAGAGGATGGAAAAAAAAACCAATATTACAAACATCTGTTAATCTTAAGAAGGATGGACACTTAAATGAGTAAGAGCTAATGGTTCAACAGCATGGGTAACTGAAGAAGGTGTCCCTGTTTCACTCTTCTCTCCCAGCATCTCTGCTGGTTTTATTGAAAAGCAACCAAACAAATTAAAACCCCACACAACTTCTTTAAGTGGTTAATTTTGACTGCCCATCATATTTAGACAAAATTTTGGCTTTGTTTTTGAAGTGTTACTCAAATGCCAAAGGAGAGAAGAGCAAATGTCTCAGGAGTTGGGAGGTGCAATCTACATACCTCTAGTTCTGACATGATGCAGCAACAGACTCCTGCTGGAAAACAGGAATCGTTGGAGATAAAATTTTAAGTATTAGAACTTGTGTTACTCCAAACCACGTTATTTAAGGGCCTGCAACAGTTAAGGACACCGGTCTGGTGTTTTGATTAATACAAGTAAGTCTAAACAACTGCTTCAGTGATACAAGAAACAACCCAGTTTTAGAAAGCAGTAATTTATGCATTACTTGTGCAGTGGCAGGCCCTTAAAAGCTGGAAGTATTCTTGTAATACTGTAATGTATGGAAGCAAGGATTTTTATTTTTTTTCTTAGATCATGAAGAATAAAGCAGTGAGCACTTGCTTTTTTATCCAGATATTTAAACTTTGCTCTCCAGTAACAAGCATTATCGTGTTAAAATGGACAGTGACAGCCCATCACTGGGATGTGGTGCCAATGACAGAAACATTGCTGTGACTGATTTGCCAACAGATTTCTAAAAAGGCAACTTTATGAACAGCATTCACGCTGCTGACATCAGGTTTCTGCAGCCAAATTAAGACTTGCTAAATCCACTGCTTCAGGTAATGTGCAGACAGATCCAAAGCTAGTAGATTACACCAAGGAAAGACAAACACATCCATGACAGTTTTATAAGGCTATTGTCTATAAGTACCTGATGGGATGGGTGGGGGTTGGGGAGGAAGTAAGGTGTTAGTCTTGCTGTGGATAGTGCTAGATAAAGGAGGAGGTGTGGCAGTATCTTTCATACCATACAGCTTGGACTCTTTGGAAAGGGTTCTTGGCAAAGAGGATCCTCGAGAAGTATTTGGCGATTCAGTCTTTAAAGTCTTAGAGTTGTAGTGCAACTGGAAAGCAAAGAAAGATCCATTAACTTCACACAGGTAGCTCAATTTCTATACAGCAGTCTGGTGTCACTCCTACCCTTCGAGATTTCTTTTTTCTCATTATTTACAACTAATAGTCCAGTGAGTTATACACTCCTTTTACCTTTACATCCACCCCAGGAATATAAAACACTGTTGTTTCCACATCGCTAGATTTTGTCTGTAGAGATGATGGCACTTTCTTGCCAGCAAGTAAGTGAGTAGTAGATGCATAATTAGTTTGAAATTTCTTCTTTTTTGAAGGAGATTCTTGATCCAAGCTTCTGGAACTCCGATCATAGCTCCTAAAATAAATACACTTAATGTTACTAAAGCAAGCTTAGTGCTTATAGGAGTAACAGTATATTTTCTTGTATTAAAAAAAACTAGAGAAGTCTAAACCAGATTTGTAGTATCCACTATATAAGGAACGATTTAAATCTCCACTACTCTCTAATTTCTGTGAGCTGTACTCCCTATCTGCCCACTCTGGCCTTGAAAAATTTCAGGCAGCAAAACATATGAAGCTACTGATGAGCTGTTAGAGAAACATGTTCTGGTGCTCTGTACTCTTACTGTCAGGTTAATCTACATTACTCAGCATCATCTGCTATCTCTTTGATAAGCACTTAAAAAGTTTTCTTTACCTGCTCTAAAGCCTGTATTTATATAAATAAAGTTAGTATTTTTTTTTCCTTCCATATCGATTCTTAGAAAAACAGGTCTTGGAAAGACAGAAACCAAATTGCTTCCTAATTACATTTTCAAACATTATTAATTTTCAAACAGGTCAGTGCTGAAAAGTCATTCATTATTCCACATACAGGCACAGCCTAAGTGATGGGACTACCAGATCGACCTGACTGCTACAGCAGAATGAAGTACTCATAACCCCATTCTCCTTCAGGCACCTAAACACGTTTCTCACCTTCGTAAACTAATGTCATCGTGCTCTTGCTGCAGCATTGTAGGGTGCAGCACACATTTTCCACAATCAATTTCGACCCTGATATCAAGCTCAAAGTCAATGTTTCTCTCCGTGGTTGTGCCAGTCACACTTCTGTTGGTAGGTGTTGTTGGCCAGCGCTCAGTGAAGAGCTGGTGGACAGCAGCAAAGCCTGTTGCTTTCTTGCGGGAGGTGCTCCTGAACAGGCACAGTTGCAGATTAGATATTAGCATGACATGTTTCCAAACAGCTGGTAGGAGACATTCTTACACTGTGTCTACACTCAGCCTATTATCTTTTCAGAACTTTTCTGGAAAAGGCCTTATCTGATATGCAGCAGTATGGTGATGCATCTGCCATTAACCCATTACTGTCTTTTCTTATTATAGGGTACTACAAATAGCTAAGCCTGTGTGAAATTCTCAGTGAGGAAAAGGAATAAAAAGATATATACAATGATTTTCATGTATGTTAATATTTGCATTATTACATACACTTTGTGGGGGTATATGATTGAATAAAACTGAAAGTTATGCTGTATTTGGGAAATTTATCATTTGGTCCCATGAAAACCTGCCCCGTGCCTCACAAAACCTCTTTCCAAGTTCACACTGTTTTGAGTTGGAAAGAACTTTTCAAGCTCATATAGTCCAACCCCCCCTGCAGTGAGCAGGGAGATCTGCAACAAGAGCAGGTTGCTCAGAGCTCTATTCAAACCTGACCTGGAAAGTTTCCAGGGACAGGGTTTCTACCACCTCTCTGAGCAACCTGTGCCAGGGTTTCACCACCCTCACCGTAAAAAATTTCTTCCTTCTATCCAGGCTAAATGTCCCTTCTTTTAGTTTAAACCCATCATCCCTTGTCCTGTTGCAATAGGCCCTGATAAGATGATTGTTCCCATCTTTCCTCTAGGTCCCCTTTAAGTACTGAAAGGCTGCAATAAGGTCTCCCCAAACCCTTCTTTTGTTTGGCTCCAAGCCCTGAAATTTCTAACAGTTGCCTCCTTTTTAGACCAAAATTCCCTCACGGTCACCTCTGCTGAACACAACCTCCCCTGCCTTCCACTTACACACTTCAAGCAAAATCGAATCTTTCATCAGTAACAGACTCTGTAGCTTTAAAGTCAATATTTCAAGTGTACTTGGATTAATTTCTGTGCTCTTCTTTAGAAGCATTACTTACGGTGGTTTCCTATAAAAATAGGCCCTCTCTCTTTCATGGTCCTCCTCCTTCTCAGAGTCCTCGCTGCTTGATGATAAGCTGTCATCTCGGCGTCCTTCTTCAGGCTGGAAGGGAATGCCGGGTGAGAAGACTACTGGAGTTTTGGGTGAACCAAATACCGAGCATGAGCCTTCACTAGTAGATGAGTAATGGGAGGGACCATCAATAGTTACAGACAAAAGGTCCATTTCTGTCTCCTCTGGAAACTGATTATAAAAAGACAAAGAGATATTAAATTTCTACAGATACCGTTCCCACCGAGAATGCGTTATAGATAGCTCTGGAAATAAAAAGCAAGAGTGGTATGAGAAACTCTCACTCCCAGGTTCCTCATCATACAGAGACAGCAGGTGTAGAAATTGCAAGATAATGAAAAAGAAATGAAAGCTCGGTGGGGAGACATTTGCCATTGCCTAGTGAGAGAGCTCCATCTGGGAGCTGAATACGTATCATGCTCTGACCAATTCACAGGATCAGAAGGAATGAAAGCATTTCATTTAGATTAAAAAAAAAACCCAAACAGTCTTTTGAAAGAAAAGAAACAAAGACAGCAAAAATCATCATGAAACTTGTAGAGGGGCGAGGCACCCAAGAGAGTTAGTGAGGGGTGTGCGTGCGGAACGCTAACGCAGAATGTACAGCACCGGTTCACAGCTCTGGCCTCACGTGCTTTAATGGGAAACTTCAGGCCAAACTTCCAGAAGGAGCCTCCTGTTTCTCACATAAAGCATGCCACAAGCACCACACCAGCAGATTTCTAGTGTTAAACATCTTAAAATGCCCATAAAAAATATCTAGAAGTGTTAGTTTAACACCGGCCCTACCTAACCCCTGGTGTTACTATGGAGCTACACAGTCACCTCCTGCAATTCATATCAGGGCTCTGCTGAAAAACTGGTGTTAATGTCAGTAAAATACTCATTTTTTAAATATTCAATGCTGATACCTCTAAGTGTCTGACACCATTTTGCTATTAGCTAAAAGCTAATGGGGGTTATATATAAATAGATATCTCAATAACAACAAAAAAGTGGGATAGCTTTTAAAAGGGAACATATTTGAACATGCAAAGCACATTCCCATGTTTCTTTTCCACCTCTCTCACAAAAATAGAAAGTTATTTCCTGGGAGAGTGAGGCATGTTGGAAAGTAGAAAAAATACAGTACTATCTCTTGTGTTTGTTTTATTTGGTTTTGTTTTGCTTTTGTTCGTTTGGGGTTGATTTGTTTGGTTGGTTTCAGTTGTTTTTTGATCTTCTTTTAAGAAAAAAAATATTTACTATTTTCCCTAAACATGTTTTTGAAAGCAGTTAAAAAGAACCTCCACTGTTTGTTCTCTGGGTATTAAGTTTTGGCACATTCCCTATGCATTATTATTTACCAAATGTCTTACTCTGCATTAACTGCAGGAATTCCAACAGAAAGACAAGTGTGAAAAGATGTCCCCCAAGCAATTGTCTTGTACTGCTGTTGATGCTTTCAGCCTTGGAACACCATGTACCAGGTAAAGGCACACACACCCCAGTTCTCTCCTAAAGCACATTGTTACACCAGACTTGAGTCACTTTACATCAGCCTTGATCAGTCTTAATAAATATGGAAACAAAACTCCAATAATTCATTTTACAAAAAAATAGCAAGTTTTAGGTCTAAGCAGAAACAGTCAGGGAAGTTCATCAGCAATCGACCATGTCCCTCTGCTTACTTGACATATTTAAATTGCAGTAATTTCAAATTTGATATACATTCTGTTTAGCTAAGTGCAAAAGAGATGAAACATTGAGAAGCAGCTCCCTGGAAGATAAATTAGTTCTCTGGCAAAGAATACTTGTTTCTTCTCAGAAATACCTGAAAATACCCTTCCCCTGGACAGCTGGATTGTACAATCCCCAAAGCTCTTTTATTCAACTTAATTAGAAATGAAAAAAAAAAAGTTACAATCATCTCAACCATGCAAAGACAACATAAGAACTTAAAAATAAGAAAACACACAACAAACAATTCAAGAGACCTTTTCAAACACACAGGAGATACCTACAGGGCTACAGCAAACTAATACCCACTGCTAAAACTCTCTTCCAACACAAAAACCCACTAAATTATTTTGTTCACATTTCTAATAACAATTTCATAACAATTGTATTACTATTGTGTCACCCCCCATTCAATTATTTTCTGTAATGATTCAGTTAATTTCTGTGTTAAGAAACTAAAACACATGTGTCTTCTGTCAAATCAAATCTACCTGCCAAAAGCACATCCATAATTTGAGACACACACTAACAAACAAGAAACCACACAAGCAATTCTGGTTTGCCTGGGTTTACCCATCTCATGAACTTGTGACCAAATGGCACAGGAAATACAATTATATGGCATATAAATTCATTCTTACAGAATCCTGTATGTTGAAAGTTACTCTTGGCCCAGGAGACGCAGCATCTACACGGATATCTGGGAGATCTTCCCCCTCTCCTAGTCGAGAGCTACAAGCAAAACCAAAACACAACAGCTTGTAGAGTTTTACTACAGGCTCTTGCATTCATGCAGACAGTTAACTACACAAACACAAGGCAATAAAAATAAAAAGTACAGTCAGTATTTACAATTCTGTTAGGGAAGAAAGTATAAAATCATAATTGAAGTACTCAGGGTACATGAAAAAGGAGGGGGAGAAGGGAAGAGAAGGAAGCTACATATTACTTGGCCAGCAGTCTATTGCCGGCCAAACCCTGCTTATTTCTTTATGCAAGTTTTTCTATCCTGAGCCAACATACAGAAATTACAGAAAAAGATGGTATTTGTGATCTACCACATGGGACATAAAATTAGTTGGCAGATAACGTATTCTCTGATGCAACTGAAAGTAGTATCTTGCGACCAGGATTCTGTAAAAAACCCTAAGTTGTTGTAGGAGTCAAAATTTCTCCTCATTTGACACACTAGTAGGTCCATCAAAAAAAAAAAAGAAGTTTCAAAAAAATGTGAAAAGTTGCTTTAGAGCACATGCCTGTCTTCCAAAATGACCTCATCCTTTCCAGTTCCACCACATGCAGCCAGTGCCTGGAGTGAAAGGCCGAAGTCCAACACTTCCTCTGTTACATGTGCTGTGTTGTCATCACAGATCTAAAATTCTCACAAGCTTACCTTGTTCTGTCCATTCTCTTCAGAGGTGGTCTTCCTGATGCTGAAATACTCTTCGATCGGCTATAGCTGGGCTTGTAGCTGAGACCCCATTTGTCTTTCAGGGAGGCAGCCTAAAACAATATTTAAATGCAACAGCTGAGAACACAGACTAAAACTCTGGCAAGCTCTACTACTATTTTACACAAGTGTGCCAGTAAAGGAGAAAGATTTTCTTGTTTCATAATAGCTAAAAGCATCTTGTATCAGCATTTGCCAGTACCTTCACCTTGCCTCTGGATACATGTTGAGTTTTCATACTTGGTGGGACTGTAACATCTTGTGGCCAGGGGAAGAGAAAACCAACAGCTAATGACCCAGCCACTCTGACAGACATCCTGCCTAGCTGCCACTACAGTAACACAGGGACAGAAGCCAGAATGAGAGCACCCAAGAAAGCTGCAACCAGATGACTGCAACCAGCAGCAAAGCTTCTTTGTGGTCTGGTTTCTAGTGTCTGTGCTTGGTAGCTTTCTTTGATTTCTACACCACCTAACTCTGCAAAGACTGTCTATCTATATACAGAACAGACTCCTAGAAAGCACTCCTGCCAAGTGGAATACAAGAGGCATCTATCCTTTGCCTGGGAATTTAACACACTTGCCTCTGCATATGCATTCGTAGGTCCCATCAGGAGTTGTTCTGAAAGTCTGCTAAGAGGAGGAAATGACACCTTGAAATGCATATTTTCAGAATGCTTCTTGTGAGTGTGCAAATAAACCTTTTTACACAGAATATCTGTGATATTTCAATTTTCCTATCACCTTTACGGCCAGGGAGAAAAGCCTTTCCCTGCCCTACAGGTAAAGGGGTTGCTGAAGTATTTGATAGTCTTCACCTTCCTTTTCCATTACAAACATTTTATTTTCTTTAATCAATGTATATTTTTAAGCTATCATATTTTAAAAGTAACTTATTCCTGCTCACCCTCATACTGGACCTACGCAGCTTTTTCCGAACGTCTCTGCGGATATCGTTCACAGCCACCGACTCCAGCTGCTGGTAGCGCTGAATTTCTTGGTTTATAGTCCCTTCGCTTGCACCTAATTTTCTGAGGAGAAATCATGGATAAGTTACCTTACAAATACGTGACATTATTTTCACCATTTCAAACTCTGTCTTGCAGTGATGTTCTGCTTTCCCTGGGAATGACCCCACTTCCTCATTTTTATCCATAGTTACTTATGACCAGTGCCAAATACAGCTGCTGAAAAAACCCCAAACCACAAAACAACAAAAACCCAAGGGAAACAAACCATAAGTGCAGGAAAAAAAGTCAATAAAAGCCACAGCAGATGAAATTTTAAAAATTTCAAATAATTCTTTCTTCAGGGTCTTCTCAAGTACTGCCTAGGAGATTTCATTTTAAAATATCCCCGACAAAACCAGTCACTTTAAATCTTTTCTTCCAGTCAACAAGACTAAGCTTTACTGTTATGAAGTAATATATTTTGTTAAAATAATCACTGTGATATCAAATCAACAGAGAAAGAACATAAACTAATTTGACACTTGGGGAAGAACTTGAGAAATCTGACAAGAGTACACGCATATGTATATTTTTTTTTACTTATGGTATCCAAAAGGTATTTTTTTCTAGTTTTGAATACAAACAATTTCTTCTCAGCCATCACAATGCCACAAGATAACACCAGAAAAAAAGAGTCAGCTGCAGTCTGCTATTCCCCAACTTTGTGCGAGTAGAAGCAAAACCCAGCTTACTTTAAGTCATCAATGACTTTAGCTTGCTCATTGAGTTCTCTAATATCAACTAAACGTTTGACAAATTTCCTTCCTCGCTGCTCTCCAGTTTGGATACTGGAAGCTCCCTGCCGACGGTGGTCAACAATCTCCTATTTAAAAAAAAAAAGTTTTCATTAATGCACTCATCAAAAAATGGACAGTAGTATGATTTAACAACAGGCAAAGTGAATTTCACACCTTAAGATTTGGACTAGTGCATGCAAAAGAATCAGTTTCATCTCAAAAGGCAGCTGATTGGATTTTTTCCAATGATCCAAACCCCATCATTCAGTTAGACACACTGGAGCTACTACATACATGTCCCCATGAGCAGGATCTGCCTGCTTTCATATGTGATCTGCTAGACTGAGGAGAATCACACTTCGCTGACCCCAACAGATATTCTACAGGAACAGAGTATCGATGGGTTGGGGGGCTCAAACCCAGCAGGTGATTTACAATCCGCTGCCCAAATGTTAGCTTGCGTGCATCTCCACACAATGAACCTCCACCTGATTTCTAAACAACAAACAGGAACATTAGTGTTCTGGGATGACGTTTTCACCGTTGCCAGGCAAGAGACACTGAAGGTAGCCATTAAAGAAATAACTGTTAAAAAATTTTTATGTGAAACCAACATGCAAAGGTCAGCAGTATATTGGCTGGAAATGCTAAAAAAGATATTTTTCTATTTGCTCATGTTAGTCTCTCAACTCTCCTGTTAAGCAAACCTACCACCACAGCTTTTCCAATTCAGAAGCCTGAAGCTAGGCATCGTGTCTCCATATTTTCAAATTCAGATCGATATTTCCACACAACACCCGTAGAAATGTGTGATTGCTTGCCTTTGAAACAGGAAGTTAGAAAACTAACGCGCAAACTTTTTTGGATTTGCAACAAGTTACTTGAGCTGTAAGGAGCAGGCTGCTGGACTCAACTCAGACTGAGATCTTTCCATCTGACTGAAGACTGTCACATCTTTTCCAATTAGTAGCACTTATTCTGGTTGATTGACTTACTGCATGTATAGTGGGAGACATGGTGTCAACTTCATCCTCATCGGAAAGGTCAGCTATGTTTACAGAGTTGAGGTCAGCAATATCATCAATATCTTCTTCTCCTGTCAACGTTGTCAGGGTGTTGCCTAAAGCATTCAATCTTTTCCCAATGTTTGGATCCATGTGGACATCAATGCCACACATCTTCCATAATACGTTGAGTGTCCAGGTTCCAGCACTACTACTTTCTGTATTTAACAACAGCAACAAAAAGTTTAATCAGTTTTTCCTGGTTGAAAACATCCCACATGTTTAGCATTTATCAGTTACAAAGAACGCTTTTTCTGGCCACTCTGAGGCAAACACATCCCACAACTGAAATGCTTGTTGGAAGGCCTTCTCAGCTGGGAAGTTCCTATTTCTTTAACAAGTGATGCACACAGACCAACCTACTGAAAATACATTCCCTTCAGCCAAGCTGATGGCCAGAAAACAGCATCTCAAACTTTAGCAGACGAGTAGATTATTACAGAACAAGATTTCTAACAGCAAGAAACCTAAAGGACATCTGTCTGCCAGCACAATGCTGACCTATTCACAGTTTCAAGTCTTGAATAACAATACTGGACAGAAGACACCGTACACTCAACATTTGGGCAAAGGGATGACACGAAGCAAGCAGCAAATATGACAATCAACGCGACAGAGATTGCCAGGTATTTTTCAGGCCTCTGGAGAATGTCCAAACTCAGAAGGAGAGAGTGTGAAGAGAGGGAGTTTGGGAAGAAGAGAAGCCATCTCTTGAAGAGGTGGGGAGGAATGGGAGCTCAGGAAGCAAAGTCTCAGCATTAGAAGGACTGGAAATAGGACAGCACTGCTGTTCTAAAGGACTATTCTACAGCCAAGGAACAAGCACATATACACCGCGTCTTCCTGCAGGTACAATCCAAAGAAACCCCACAAATCACCTATTAAATTGCAACTCAGTTAAGGGATTTAAATTTCATGTTTTATGAACGCCTTATTTATATAGGACTTGATTTATTTAAAGTGTATTACCTGCTGCAGCCTGTCCTGTTGTCCTAGAACATACTTCATATGTACCATCTGGCACAACACCTACGTGAAGCATACGAAGCACATACACTGGTTAGGCCAACAGTCAAAGTGGCTTTAAACCCGCCCTTCCAAATTCCACCTCAGTCACTTACTGGGATCTTTATGAAATTATGTAAAAGCAATCCATCCAACTCCTCCAACATCTCAGACAGAATTTAAATGCTTACAGAAAGACATATAGCAACAAAGTTACTAATAAAGGAAAACAATAAAAGAATACGATAATTTAGATCCATATTATTTTGCATTCAAAAGGCAAAGTCTTTTCTTTATCTTTCTGGGGAAAGTTTAGCAGTTTTAAAAATCACAGGAAAGTGTAAAAGTGGATTTATCTCTGAAATACTATTGTCCAGTATGACATCACACCACTTACATGCATTCATGACTAGATCTCCTCTTATTTCTGGTTTCCAGTCATCCCAGCTTGTCTCAAAGCCATCAGCAAAGCGGATACAGAAGTTTTTAAAATGACCTTTGCTAACTAAAGACTCTGAGGAGCAGGCAGTGATCAACGTGCTTTCAATAGTCAGGACTAAAGCAGAGCCAGTGTCAAGGTCTGCAGTGTGGTTCGACTGGAAAATAAAATCACAAAGAGAATTCACTCGTCATTGCAATGTCAAAGTGATATTGTAGGCGTGTTAAATATTCTCTTTCCTACTAGAAACTGATCCCCTTCTCATATCTGTGTGGTTTTCCATCTTTGGAGAAAATTGCAAAAGTATCACATCTGTCAGTACGACGTCTTGTGTTGTTGTTTTCTGAATGCAACACCTATATTGTAAATCCATGAGATTTACACCGAGAGTCAACCTCCTCTGGAAAGGAAAGAACATCCATGTTTGATCAAGGGCTATGAGCCAGATGGCCCCATGACCACCAGAACACAGCCCAGGATCGATTCTTTCTCCAAGAGAAGAACATGAGTCCATTGAATGATGATGAAAAGAAGCTTTAGTTTTTACATGATGTTTTGTACTTATTTGGATATCTACAATTATGCAGAGTCTCAAATACACAGTCTGACTCTTTTCCAAGTTTTTGTATATGAAGGTTTATAATTTTAACTGCAAAAAAGGCCCCACATTACCTTTTATAAAGCCAGACTTGTTTTGATGCAGCGTAATCGTGCTACAGTGATAGAATTTTTGTCAACGGCTGCATTTTAAACATCTTTCTATAACCCAGTTTAAGTTCCTAAGTAAAAGTAACCATTTGAAAAAAAATCTGTATCTCAAACAGTTATTCTTGCTCTTATTGCTCATTTTAATTAAACAAACAAGAGAGAACATCACCTTAAAGCAAACAGTTTTCCAAATTTTTCTATCTATATTCGTACGAAAAATAAAGGATTAAATTGGAATTTGTGGCAGAAGCTTTCAAGTAAATGTGTTCCACCTGAAACATTTCCAAGGATTTTCTAGAGTGCTGAGCTCATATGTGGTGTAAACAAGAACCTCTGTTTCCCCAGAACATACACACCCACTGAAACATGCACAACCTAGTTCTACAAATGGAACACAATTTCTGTTACGAGCAACGTCACTCATGCAAGTATCAGTATCCAATGACTTCTGTGTTGGTGTGATGACAAAATACATTTATGGCCATGAAATGGAGATTTCAAGACACTACACTAATATGCTGCCTCAGGCATTTTGATTACCTGAGGTGTGTTTGTGATGGGCAGGCAAATCCCTAAGTCATTGACAGTCAGCTGAAGAAAGAGGGTCCCAAAAGCCTGCGCAGAGGTTTGTTGGATTCCAGGCAGCATATCTACCACTTCTTTTGTGGCCATGTGAATATCCTTATGTAAAGCCATTCTCTGTTCATTCCAGTTGTCATATGCAGCCTTGTAGTTCAGCCAGAAGAGCACAGCTTTAGGAAGAAAACAGAAAGGCTTAATTGAAACCAGAACATCAAAAAAAAAAGTTTAACACACACACTTATTCAGGATAACAGAAGAGGCTCATGCTGCAAAGGACAAGATGGACAAAGCTGATCATGTAGCATCAAAGTTAACACATTAAAACACAAAGAGCAATGTAGCATTACTCCTTTGTCAAGGCTTATGAAAGCAACTTCCTTCAAAACATCTGGAAACTAATTACCTCAGGAAATGGAGTTTTTGATGGTAGGAATTAACCTGTTGGCATGCAGGTTTAGAGCTACTAAATTCATCCGCTACCTCACATTTCTATTTAACATGAAACACACATAATTAAGACACTGAAAAAATAAATAAATATAGAGCTTCCTCAGTATGCAGACAAATTTGTAGCAATTGTCTCTTCAATACCTCTGTCAAAGGCCACAGGCTGAGCAAAAACAATCGGTCTGTTCAGAGTAATGAGCACAGCTTCTCTATCTGATGAGCCGCTGATTTCTTCTCGGAGAGCGTTTCTTAATCCAATTCTTGTCTTGAAATAGGCAACCTGATGAAAGTCTGAGCCAGCTTCTTCATACACCTTGGAATGTTCAAAACATGGGCAGGGGGAGAGGGTTGTAGCAGGAAGGAGTTCAGGGATGGGGAAAAATAAACAAATTATTGGTTTTGACAAAATGTAAAATTACAACAAGTAGTAAGGCATCTCCTTTCCCCTTTTTCCCTTCTAGCCAAAGCTCCTTTGAGGAGATTCAACTTTCTTACACTAAATTCTGATTGCAGCATTATTTTCCTTATTTATAATAAAACATTAACTAAAATAAGTATTTAGATCCTCAATTGTGACAGTACATTTATAGGTTCTAAGACTTGGTTTTGTTTCTAGGCATCACAAAATATTTTTGTATCACAGAATTAGCAACTCCAGGTACTACTGGGTTTAAGAATCCAAGAGATTGTGAATATATAGTGAATATAGACAATACAGTGAAGGGCTAATAAGTTCTAAGATACTAATAGCTTATTAAATAAAATAAAGAGGCCATACTTGACCCCTTCTATCTTTTATGCATGTACACTGGCCTTCCTAATGAAGATTTGTTAATTATTCTGAAAAGTCCTCTCCAGTCCCTTCTTGACTCATATGGAAAAGTTTATTTTGAACTTCTACTTAGCAAAATATGAGAGCATATTCAGGAAGTAAATTTCCACAACTATGTGCTGTAGAATGCTTACATTTTTATTACAAAAAAAAAACAAAAACAAAAACCCAACACCCTCCCCAGCCCCAGACACTTAACACCCCCTCCACAGCCAGCTCAGGAAAAAGCCACACACACAGCAGGGTAAAAGAGGCTTTGAATGACACACAATTAAGGACACCACATGCAAAGATACTGAGCACTAACCTGATGTTTAACAATCTGTCCTAGTGCCAGATTTAAATCCACCTGGCATTTCCCAAACAGTTTGAGGTAGCTGCTACTTCCAGGCATTGCTTTGGTTTGCAGTCTGTTTGAGAGTTCAAGCTCTATCAGTCCCGTTTCAAACCGCACAGCTCGCATGGAGGGAGTTGTTGCCGTCACTTGAATTCCCTAATGAATAAAGAAAGTGCAGAGTTATTCAGATCTGGTTCGGAGGCATAAAGATGGGAGGGGGGCAATAAATCAAAAGCAACAAAATAACCCCTCTTTTCACTATGCTGTCAAAAAAGGAAGGACATAATCGTTCCTCACAATGCAATGCTGCTAAACTATTTCAAAAGATTGCAGACACCAAACTCCAG
The DNA here is from genome assembly GCA_013399075.1 of Chloroceryle aenea. Taxonomy (NCBI): domain Eukaryota; kingdom Metazoa; phylum Chordata; class Aves; order Coraciiformes; family Cerylidae; genus Chloroceryle; species Chloroceryle aenea. The sequence goes on from VWZY01000510.1 coordinate 66,130, forward strand.
ATCTTTCTGTTCCTGCATAGTATTCCTGATTCAAGGAATCCTCTCATCCAGGACCACTGTTTTGTCATCACAAGATTACCTTAAACTGGAGGCTCAATGAATACAGAAGAATTTTTGGTTTTTCTCCATCAGTTGTGCCATCGTGTTCATTCCAGAGAGGTATTGGCTGCTCCCCTCCTGTACACATTAAATACACACATTCAGAGTTTTAACAGAGAAAACATTTTAAAGTTAATAAATATAAGAAAAGGTGACAGTGAATTAAGCCTCATTTTAAACAGTGCCTAGCTGAAGATTTATCAAAACAGAGAGAAGCTGTAGATGGACAACCTTGGTGCAGATCCTACTTGTTACAGATGGTTAACAGCTCTCTACTAGGAGCCGGTGCAGGGAGTCATGTTCTTCCCTCCTGGGAAACTTTCCACAGGAAGGTTCAAAGCCTGTAAGGAGCAACAACTAGTTTTCAAAAAGATATTCTTTGTCTCCTGCACTAGTGTGTTTTTTAATTATCTGACAAAAAAAAACCAAAACACACTTGACCTAAAACTGTGCCAACTGCATGAAAACAGGAATTGAAATTACACTGGTGTATTTCAATGACAGGAGTGTTGAACCCCATCTGTTGACAAACAACAACAAAACACTTGGACAGAAAAATAAATTCTTATTTAAGAAAAATTTTTTTTGGTAACTTTTTATGTCTGCTCAAACAGATGAGCACACAATTGAGTATGCACTGCATACTGCAAGAGAGGAAACACTGACTGATTTTACAACTGTTCTCTAATTGGGTTTTCAAGGACAAAGCTATTTTCCTTCTGAAAAAAGTTTTGAGAACAGAAGCCAGCCTAAATGACAGGAGCAAAGCAGTCACTTCTGCAGCATACAGCAAGATACAGGAAATCTAATGAATAGCCAAATGCCTTTTGCATACAGTTCTCAAACATGTTACTTGCAAAGACTGGAAGAGCTAGGAAGCAGGAGACACTAAATAATACCCATATTGACTCCGTTTTCCCTGCACACAGCTGTTTGCCTGTGAAAGAATATGCTGATGGTACTTCACAAAATGCATCTTACAATCTGCATTTTACAAGTGAATAAAGTGAACGCAGAAAGTAACCCAGCCAGTGTCATATCAGAGATGGACACAGAAGCTCATGTCCAGGATGACAAACTACCCTGCTTTCCAATAAAATCTCTTGTTCCTGATAGAGATACAAAAATTTCCCGAGCCTCTGTTATTACTTCAAACTCCAGCTCTTGCTGCTTGGAGCACTAGCTGCGAAATGATGGTGTCTGTGAAAGAAGCAGCCTGTCCCCAGAACTATATAATGCTGCCGTCAAACAAGGCTTAAGGATTTTACTTTAAGTTGGTTTTAAGTGTTTTGCTTACCTGACACCTTCTGTATGACTTCATTTACCTCCTTCATGAACACTTTTTGCACAAATACTAAATGATTTAAAAGATCTGTTGTGAGATTATGCTCGAAGGAACCAACCTGCAGAATTACAAAATGTTAGAACACACCTTTAAAGCAGTTACCACACCTCTGTTTTCAAAACAATGCAGTTTTAGTTTTCAGGCGTATCTTTTCAAGTCCATTTCAAAAGTCCATTCAAGGACATTCAGAAACAAAGGACATCCACTATTACATGCAGAAGTTTATTCTCCTGCTTAAGTTTAGCGGAGACAACAAAATGCAGGACTTGATTAAGGTTCATGGAAGTATGCAAAATTCTGCTTAATTCCAGGTAGTAAATCACTATCAGACCAAAATAGAAATGAGCTGTCAACCTCTAAAAGTACATTACTCTAGTCACTGTAGATGAACAAGTTTACTTGTATCTTCTGAACTTCTCATGTGTCCAGTCTAATCCTAAAGGCTATTCCTAGGGAACTGAAGTCTGCCTAAGATTGCTAAAATTTACCACTAAGATTTCTTAAAATAAAATTATAATACATGTATTTTCTAAAGCTACTGGGACTTGGCTTTTGCCCTTGCTAAGCAGCCCCTCCAAGTTGTTTCACATACTGAACAAATTCAAAAGACCCTGAAGCCTTTCTTCAGCCAGGAAACATCAGAAATCTCAATTACAAAAACATGCTAGACCATTTTTCTGGCTAAAGAAATACAGTTTGTAGATAGGCCCCACTTTTCCCCACCAGACAGGCTCTTTTTAATCACCATAATTTCTCACAGAGAGAAAAGTAATTGTGGAAAGTGGGACACAAATAGAACTTAAGAGCAGAACACTCCGAGTCAAACAGGAACAGAAAATTCTGTATCATTTACTAAGGGTATATATAGCTTCTCCTATCCATGGAGCTGTCTAATCATGAAAAACAACAGCCTGTTATAAAACAGTAGAATTATCCTTAAATTTCTTAAGTATTGCATTTGGCAAAATATATGACATGATCCAATGTGTTAGCACGAGCTTTCTGTTTAATATTACACTTTGAGTCATCAGGATAATACACTTTTCTCTACTTCACTGATGAGAAGTACTGTCATCCCAAAAGATGTTTCCAAATCTCTTCCTCATGTGTTTTCACAAAATAACACATTCAAAATCCACCAATGGAGAGGTTTTGACTACTTAATAGGTTGGCTGCTCAAATTAAGGACCAAGAGAGATTTATTTTAGTGTCACTAAATTACAAATGCTATATTTGGATCAACCTGTAAAACGGAGAGTTCTGGAGCAGGCAGATTATTAAAATAGTACGACAGAGAAATGCAACAGAATGGAAATAACAAGTTACAGCTTCACCACTTACCTCAGCCACACAGCGCAGGTAGTTCCCCTGTAGATAATAGCCTTGCTTAGCAGGTAGCTCATCTATGCTCCAAATTTGGTCTGAGTAAGTATCATGCTCTTCCATGATATATTTGCCTGACATAGTGACAGGAGGAAGGTTGAGACTTGCTGAAGGAGGAATAGTTGACATATCAGTGGCCGAGACTTTTGAAGTAAAGCGCAGTCTGTGATTTGGAAGCTCAAAATTAAATCTAGTTTGGGCACCTGTAAAAGGAAGATGAGGAAAGAGAAGTTATAAACTGGTAAAAGAATCTTATATTTAGCCTTAAATTTAAGAACAATTTTTGAATAAAAAATAAATTCTATCTTTAGAACATTACTGTAGTGCATGGATATTTAGAGCTAGAAACATCCATCCACGTGATTCTGGGTTTTTTAATTTTTAAAGAAAATCAAGACTTCACTGTAGTTAGATGGAGAAGGGAGTCATAAAAACCACCTCATCTATACTGAAGCCCTACAAAAGTATTCTCAAGGAGCCTTACAAATCAGAATTTAGGGATCATGTACCAATTTTAGCAGCCAGAGGCAATGTGTCTGAAGGCTGTGGTATACACAAATGTATACACAAATGTATACACGTCTTCATCTGCTCCTAGGTTCTGCCTCTGGCAATTGCATATCAATGCAAATTCTCTGTATGGCCCCATCTGATCCAAGTTCACGTCCAAACAGAACAGGCCATAGCACCAGATTCAAAACTCTATCTAACTCAACAGAAATAATGAATCCTCTTGGATGCTTCTAGCCAGACCAAACTAAAAGTCATAGTGTTTTTAAAGTTTCAGAGAACTGTTACCTGTCATTCCATGACTCCTCATTCTTCCCATCTTATATTCTGCCTTCAGAGAGGGCAAGAGTGCTGCTCCAATAGCTATACCATCTATCATGGCACTGAATTTAAGAACTATAGGCTTTTTTTCTAAGCCTTCTGGCAGCTGTGGAAATTCATTTGTTTCAACGGGTGTTTGATTAATGCTCGTCGGAGTCTTTTCAGAGGGCAAAGGAGTCGCAACATCTTCTTTGGTAGGCTGGGGCCTGTTTACCAAGGCAAAGATCAGAAAACACTTCTTGTTATTCTCACATGACATACGACTAGCCCACAGATGTAATGAGGCCATAACTGGATGGCAGCTGGGGGAATTCAGAAGTGCCAGTCAAGCAGCACTTACGCAGTCGACGGCTGCCTGATGAGATCCGAAATCTGCTTGGAGAGCTGGTGAGAGCTGCGCACCATCATGCTGTGCAGGGTGGCAGGATGCTGAGGAATGTTGATGCTGATGGCTCCAACTTTGACCACAGCAGCGTTGTTGGTTTTCAGCCCTCTCTGGGCACTATAGAGGGCCTGGGATTTGGCAATACTGCATTTCACAACAGTTCTAACAGAAAAGGAAACAGAATTTATTCACACGTCTTTCCAAACAGTTACAGGTGTATGGTAAAATGGGGGGTTAGGTTTTAGCTGAATTTTAAAGTGTTCATTGTAGGGACTTTGTGTATAAACTACATACACATTCCTTTTTCTTTCACTTGACACACACAGATGCACTGCATGCCACGAACACCTACACTACATTTAAGAAAACTACAAGTCATGCATTGCAAAAATACCTGTTAAATTGTTATTCTTGCAGAATGTAAAATCAGCTGAGTTTATACACACTGGGCTGCACATACACAGACAAATTTTCACACACAGAAACAAAGAAGAGCCTTCCATTTCAAACCCTTTTCAGGAAAAATCTCAAATCATTTTTTTGGTAAGAAGACTTAGTAAAATCTGATTTTAGTGTCCAAAAAGGTCAGTGAAGGAAACAGTTCACAGTAAATACAAAGCGAGTGATATAAGGGTTGTGAATTAATACCAGTGTTTAACTGACACACACCATCACAAAATACGAAGCCTACACCTCATCTCAACGTTAAGGAGGACGTGGTTCACAAAGGTTACCAGAGATAAAAATACAACTAGTTTTTGATGTCAAAAAGAAATGTTGGCATATCAGAATTCACTAAGCTCCTATTACAAACGATCCATGGAGTAGCACATTGATGTTTCTCATCTAAGGTCAATCACTGGTGGGTACCCAATGGAAGTGTATTACGTAGCCAACACAGAATATTACAGGCTCAGAGGAAGACACGTAGTAGTTGTGAAGATGCAGCTATAATGTCTGAAAAGTAGACTCCATAGAATTGCAACATTGAATGAAAAGTTCTCACATATAACATTTTAAGGCACATAACTAAAATACTGTTTGTGTTGTAAGTTAACTTGTTCGTGGTGAAAGCTACAATACTCTATGAACTCTGCTCCCTAACTAATGTTTCTTCTGTGACGCCCTAATGCAGGGCTCCATATTCTGATGCTCATCTATCCACTAGTCCAAAGCATCCCAGGAGTGGAAATACAAAAAAAATGATATCATCCTTCTGCTTGTAATGAAGAAATACCCAGCACTGAAATGCAACCACAGGCCTGTCAACAGCAGATTAATTTACTGAAGCTATGGAAACACTTTCAGATCTTCACAGCTGTGCAGGAGCTACAAGAGACCTGAAGTGGTTATGGATTAATATTTTAGGGTAGACTATCAAATAGAAATTATTTCAAAATATTTGAAGAACTTGCAGAGATATGAAAGAGGAAAGAAATCTTAATTCACAAGTATTTTCAGAATGAAAAGGAACAAATGAACATGACTTGAGAAAAGGGCAGGCTTATTTTAATCCACCTCTTTAAAAGAAAACTACTATTTCTCTGTTGGTGTATCCTTATTTCCTACTCTCTTCCTGCTTCCCACTTGGACTGAACTACTGTCAAGTCAATCAGAACCCCATTCCCCCCATCTGTAACACAAAATACTACTGCATTACTACATTAACTATTCAAGCATCACAAGAACAACTTTCCACTTAAGGGAAGTTTCAAGAACTCTTCCTGATCTGTACTGGTGTAGTCTTAACCCGTCTCCGAACCAAAGTTAGAAGTAAATGTAGTTGGAGCTAAAGTCTGTACTGAATTTACAATTAATTCTGAACATGAATTTACACCAACACAGTTGTCATAGAAGAATCAGATTTCAGCAGGATTAACTGCTAACCTATTTCCATATTTCATGCAATGAATGAATTTCACTGGCACTTGTCTGGTCTAAAAAGAGCCTGCTTCCATGACAGAATGAAACACAGAACAATTGTGTGGCTTGGAATGAGCCCTGAATGAGCCCAGAATGAGTTACATATTTGCAGTGTGCACACCTACAGTGGTAGAACCAGTTGGCTGAATACTGTTAGAATCATTAACTGATACTTAAGTTATATCCCAGTAATGCATCCAGAAGTAGTGCTATAGTCTCACATCAATTCCATAAATAATCACTCTCCAGACAAACCTGGAGAAAAGTTCTTTGTCCCACTACAGAACTAGGTCACTACTTAACCTCACAGATTTTGGGGAACGTAAGAAAAAGGAGGGGAAAAAAACATCAGCAGGAGGCCTACAAAACACACACAGGAACTACCATGCTGAGTCAGATGAATATTTGAGCAGTAGCAGATACTTGGGGTGTAAACAAAGAGCTCCTTCTCCTAATTCCAGCCATCAGGAGGTTTACTTCTTGGGCCAGAGGCTGTCATGTGTTCATGACACAGCCCCAGACCTATCCTACATGGATATGTCCCATCCTTTTAATCACTTACACTCTTACTGACCACATCACACAACAATGAATTCAACCAGTCAGTGATGCTCTACACAACAAAGTATTTTCTTTTTCTGATTTCATGTTGCTACCAGACAAAAAGGAACAAAACCCTGAATATTTTCTTTACATCACTTGCAGTTTTACAGTTCATCACCTCTCCTTCCAGAGCTACCATCTATAAGGACATTTTAAACTTAACCCTGTATTATCACAACACTGAATACACACAAATGCTCTAACAAACAGCAGCTGTCCTAAGTTGCACTGCTGGTCTAAAGCAGCAAAAGAAATTCATGCCAGATATGCAAAACAAACAAATGAGAAAACAAACCAACAAACAAACAAAAAACCCAAATACAACAAAAGAAAAATGCAACCCCCCCCAAAAAAAAACCAACAAAAACCCCAAAACAACAAAAGCAGCCTCACAATTTTTGGCTACGTAACTTTTCCTCTCAGAGTACTGCAGGGTCCTTGTGTAACAAGGCTTCTAGGCTGCCCTCGTGCCATTTCTCACCTTGAGCACTACTCCACTGAGACTCTCTGGACTTGATTAGCATCAGAAAGTAAGAAAGCAACTAGCAAGAAAATGTGGCATCTTTTGTGAGAGAAAAGACACATATGGATCGGGGGGACATGAAGAGGGTGACGTGACCTTCGTCAGCAGTAGATATACAGGCACAGTTTTAAGGAAAACATTTTGTGTTAGCATGGCCTGGTCAGCATGCCTAGTAACTCAGCCCAGCACAGAGGTAAAGAAAGACAGTGTCACATCGGGTGCTATCACTCCAAAGCACAGCAGTTCCCTGCCAAGCTCAGTACAAATCTAACCTGTCTGTTCCTTTATATTTATCAGCATTATTCCACCTCATTACAATCAACACACAAGCAGATCTAAAGAACTTCACAGCCAGTGGAGCCACTCTAGCACTGCAGTAGTAACCACAGAGGGTAGCATCCGCCCCTGAAGCTACACTGTTAACTTGTACAAGGGCTTTTTTTGACAGATATTCAGCAGACTACATTAAAAGCTTAACTAGGTAATATTAGATGTTAAACTAAAATGTATTCAAGCAACATCTTCCTAGACAATCACACACAGTGGGAATGCAGCCATTAGCTATACAACACAGAGTTAATTGCAAGACTATAAACATAGTAATATGACATACAGAAATTCTTGTTTGGCTGTGCTTGTAGGAGATGTAGGAAAATCCTCCAGTCTACAGATGAAGATTGAAGAGAAAGCAAGAAAAACAAAAACAAAGCAAATAAAGAATAAACATTCATGCAAAATTAGTCAGTTAATTACCTGTAACCCACAATATGACACTTAATTAAGATTTACCAAGCTGAAGGTTTTGGTTTAGTTAGGGTTTGTTGTTTGCTGTTGCTGTTAAAAGATGTATCATTGTTTTCCCCCCTTTCCTTTAGTACCCTTGCTATATGTAAGGATTATGATATAAGTCAGACATGAAGAACCTCAGCCACCTTCAGAAACCCTGCATGGCTGTCAATTAGAACTTTTCTTTATCCTCTGAAACAGGCTTATCAGAACCAATTTAGCTGGGGACATGAATAAGATTCTGTCTTTTAAGTTCTTCATAGCATCTTCCATACTAAATCAGAATTAAAAGAGACTCAAGTCACATTATTTAGCCCCTTTTCTACATTATTACTCTAAGATAACATGCTGAGGGTTACCCAGCTCTGACTCAAACTGCATGAAGGTGATCTACACTACAAAGAGTTGTACTTCAACTGTTGTTTTGCAACTCCAACAGGAAGAAGGTCAACTAGAAACAAAGAAATATAATGCATGCCTATTTTGATTTTGTGAACCTGGCAAAAAACCCAAAAATGTAGATGCTAAGCGAACAATTCAAAATTGTTAAACCTCCCCCACCAAGTTGTGCCAACTATATAAAGGGCAGAGAATGGCTATTACAACTGTAAAAATAAGAAAAAAATAAAATTAAAAAAAAAAATCACACATCATGGGAGTTAAAAAAGATACCTATTAAGGAACCAACACAGATATTAAATGGCAATAATCGTCATCAGTATATTAAATACTCCCTAAAATACTTCCTTGTATGGTTTAGTGGAACCTATAAGCTTCAATAAGCAATTAGAGGCATAAGAGAAACAATACACACGATGTGATAAAGTTTCTACATGTACAGCACATGGAATATCATTAGTTCAGAATGCAAGCCTCCTGTCAACAGGCACATGCAATTAGCTTGACACGTCAAACTCAAGCCCAGTTCTGCAACGGCTGCGTGGTTGCCACCGAACTCTGTGACCCACGGATTCTACTTGAATACCTATCATCAGTGCTTTCTCCAGATTCAGCTACATACCTCTGCTGTCACCCAACTGACATTACTCCTACACGCTTGAACTATTTTAAATGGTCAAGCTTCATACTTACTGAATATTTGGGGTAATTCCCTCCAGCAGGACAATATTGACACCTCCTATGTGAGCGGTGGCACAAGTCTCAGTCATCTTTTGATGGAGTACATCTTTAAGAAAGAAAGATACTTAAGAGCATTTCATTCAGTAGAATACTTCCAGGTATGTCTGCTGCTTTCAAAAATATAGTGGCAGGAATCTAATTGAAAAAACTACAGTTTTAGGAGTCAATTAAGTAACATCAAATTTAAATTGTCACGCGAAGAAAGCTTTTGGAACAAAATGAGTGTTTATCTTACAAAAGATTTTCTGAAAATCTTGCAGTCTTTTACAATCTTCTGGCATCCAAATAATAGTTTTTAAAGGAACCTGCTGAATGTTATCACAGCATCCACATGCAGACATAGTGCACAACTATTTACAAACAAAACACATTGGACACGCACGTACACACATCAGTGTAGGGAGGTGCACGCACGTAACCACGGAAAGCTGCCCCTGAACGTAACCAGCACATTTTAGCTCATCCCACCTTTCATCTTCTCTTTCAGGGTGAAGCTGCCATGGATTCTCTTGAGCTCAGACTCCATCGTCAGGCCCCCGATGTCTGCCTCCAGGTGGGTGCGGTTCACCATGCCTATCCCAAAGACGATGAGAGTCACGTGCTGCGGCTCCGACGTCACCAGGCTGCGCTTCCTCTGGGCATCTCTGCCATTGTCCTGTTCATTTTCAAACACCACCCGACAAGCCGGTTCAGTTGGGCTTCGAACACCTACAAAAGCACAAGAGAGTTACTTAGGGACACTTCACAGGAAATCCCCGGCATAGCTGATCTGTGTTTGAAACCAAGGATCCCGTATCCTGCACATCAAGCAAACTCTTCAGGGAAATTATCTGTGCCTCAGTTATTCCACCCTAATAACATTGCAACTGAACCAAATCCAAGACACAATGGGGACTAATAACGAGTGATGTGATTTCATTACTATTCACACAAATATTCTCATGAACATTATATAGATATGAATATGTATGTGGTTTTATTATTTTACACTAGAAATGGTCTGAGTTTCCAATTGTCTGGTGTTCTTTTTTTGATCATTTCACAGCCAAAGGTTCTCATCGTTTAGTTTTGGATGAGCAAGTTTTCAACACTCAGAGCATAAAAACAATGTCAGAAAATTTACATTTTGTGCAGCTATCATAGCTCTGGATACGATGTTCTGGGCACAAAAAATACCAACATCTGTTTAACAGATCTCTCATTTGACACACTCTCAGTTTTTCATACCCTAGTTAAAAGAAGCCCAAAGACATTATGCCTGATTAGTAACTGCATCATCCCCTGCATATCTACAGCAACCTAAGTTCACCGACAGAAAGAATGCTGCTAAGCCAGCTCTCAAATTTACTCTACTGTGCTAAAATGCATTGGAAACAGAAAGCAATGATTACCTCACATCTCAGATCTTTGGGTGAAATTACAGCACAAAAAACTGTAATCTTTGCTGGATTTTACCAAAATCAGGATTTCAGCTTTTTTTCTCTCAAACCCAAGATCACAGATGATGTTTTCAGTTGGTGTTTCCCAGGACACAAATGAACTTTATGTATTTTCACACAGTGATAATATACAGAATTTCTATTAGCTGCTTGAAAACAAAATAGTACCTAGGAAGGCACAAACTCAATCCACTCTGCACACAACTAGGCAGAAAAGTTAACCTTTTAACACCATTGCATGCCCAGTACAAATCCAGATGCAAAAACAGAGCTGCACAAAAATATCAAGGGACTGAATTTAAAACCAATCAATTAACACCCATGTGATTGCTGCTAGGACTGAAAGTATCAAAAGCATACTATAAAGCCAGGAAAACAACGAATTACAAGCTGCCCTCCATCCTCACCACTTGCACCTCTGCTCCAAGTGAGGTGGGGTGGGCAATTTCCAAAAGCCACCCTACAATCAGGCTTCAGGAGAACACGCTTGAGCAAAAGCCCGCGCTCTCAACCGTTTGCATTCAGGACCCAGTTTACCTGTCGGACCGAAAGTTTCAGAAGACTTCTCTAAGATCCCAGTTGGATCAGAAATGAGCGAATAGAAGTTCAACAGTTTATACATATTTTGCCAGCACTCAGCAGAAGGTTCGCTCTGTTCCGACACGGTGATAGAGTCAGAGTCATCCATGTGAATCGTCATGTGGTCAACTACATCTTTTGATCCTTTCCTGGACACTTTAGAAGTTCTTCTTTCAGACCTCCCCAAGGAATTCTTGTTTCGAGGCTCTTTTTTATTGTTCTCGTTGTTTGTTCGCTTGGTCTTTGTGTTGTTCACTCTGTTACCTCCATTAAGACTTCCTCGAGAGCTTCGGCTGAAGTCAGAGGAGCGGAAATCTCTGTGTTTGCGGGTTTTGAAAGTAGGTGTTGGAGAGGCTGATCCAGCTGTGTATCTGCTAAGCTTGATGTCTGTCTGCGTGGCTTTGATATCATCAATCATTGTACTGAACTGATGAATGAGGCGAACCAGTGCCATATCTACGTGCTGGCTTATGGACTGGCAAGAAATGGTGAAGTTACAGTGGAAAGTATTATAATAGCGTTTATTCAAGTCATGAAAAGAGAGGGCATTGGTGGAGTTATGAGGAGTGCACATGGATTTCTCCATTACAACAGCACTAATACTGAAAGTTTCTAACATCAAAGCCGGTTTGAATTCAAGAGGAGGAAGATTGACAGCTCCTTGCCTAAGGAAAGAAAAGGTACAAGTTACTACTTCGTTTCTTTCTATGGCAGTCAAATACTTTTTGTTTTTAAACACAGGAGTGTATCTATTTTAGTGATCCAAATCTTCTATTTCTCTTCGGCTATCAGCTTCTTAACATAGTCCTATAAATTTAAAAAATGAAATTTCAAACTGCATGCTATTAACACAATAATCCTTCAGTTCTGTTAAGCTTAGGTTATGATGGAAAGATGCCAAACGAACGGTTGCTCAAAATTAGCAAGGGGCTGGAAGGAAGATTCAGCATTTACGCTGAAAGTAACAACATCATTTACAGGATTAACTACAAAGCAGCATTTAAGAGCCTCTCACATTTCCCCATTATTCCCACTAGCTCTCCCTTCCCCAGTCTCCAATTTTCAAAAGTAGCTGAGATTCCAATACTTAAAATATCCAAACCATTCCATACAAGTATTAAAAAAAAAAAATAACAGGAAGACAAACCAAAGAAGATTAAAAGCATAAAGCACTGCTCCTTATTCTGTGGAAGTGCTTTGGAATTCTCTGTCTTCACATGAAAAATCTAATTTCTGTTCTTCAACCAACAGATGCATTTTCCAATGCCTGACAACATACCTTCGAGCTCGCTTGCTTTTTCTTTCCTTTGCTGTGTCTGAATCGACAATATCTGCTCTTAGGCAGTCCAAAGTTCCTGAGAAGGAAAGGTATTCTCCAAAGTACATTCTGTAGCACAGCGGCATCGCATCCTGAGACTGAATTCCCGTGTAACTGAGAAGAGGTTTGAAAACAACCTACAAAACAAAACCCGCTGATTTACTTCTTATTGACTAGATTATTCCTATTCTTGCTCCATCATTTGTTGATCTACAATATTTACAATGTCAGCTACATAATACAGAACATTTCTATGTTTTATTGACAGTGCTGTAAAACAGAAGGAAGGGAGATAAAAAGGAGAAGCTTTATGGACTTTGAGTAAAAAGATGGACTATATGGCAAGCTAGAAATGAACATTTAGCTACAGGAGCAAAGTTTCTACGTGTTCCCCTCAGTAAACAGCACTCTGGAGAACCAGGCTGATCTCATAAATGCTCCAGTATGTTCTTGGAAGTTACAGAGCAATGCTCTATTCATCACCATTCATCAATTTTATTAGGGGACACTTCAGAGGTTTCTTGAGCCTTTCATCTTTGCATAGGAATGCATAAGACATGTACAAAGCAAGGATAACATTTCCATCATTTCCTGAAACAAAGTATTATTTTTCTTTTTACGTCACTAGTTTTTCCCTATAAAACTCCAAAACACATGAGCAAACCACACCTACCTGTGCATCTGCTAGCTGGACAGCAGGAAACCCCTGGTTACCCTCTTCTACCCCTGCAATGTCATCCTGACTGGTGCTGTGCTGGGAGTGTGTGCCATCCAAGGTGTTCTGGTCACTCGACAAAACTGTGTTGAAGTCTGAAGCAGAGGGTATAGTAGGAAGATTGGGTGCCACACCTGAAAAATAAATACTCATGGAACACTAACACCACAGCAAAATTTAACACCACCAACTCTATTAATTCAGCAATTATATAGAAGCAGATGCTGCACGCACTGATAGGCAGAGCCCTAGTCAGGCCTGTAACCTCACAAAAGGGGCATCTGGGATAAGGAAACAGTCTGATACTGCTGAAACGGGTAGCAGACATTAGTCCGACTCGTACCTGGAAAGCACAAACACATTTCCTTCTTCTTGCCCTCTTTCCCAAGGCCTTTTGCCTGTATTGCATTCTCTAGGGTACTCAGCTCCTGTTTAGACAGCAGTGTTTATAGGCTGAGTAGCCTATGCCATCAACACAAAGGAAGATTGTCCATAGCTGGAGATACTTGCTTTTAGCTTTCAATGTGCTATAAGCTTCCAGGTTTTATTAGTGCCAATGCAGGATCCACTGATCTCCAGGTTAGTCTCCAGACAAATATGCTCTTCATAAAAACGACAGTCACTTCCCTGCAGTTGCCCTGTTCACAAACAATCAGACTTGCAAAGGCAAAGCGATGCTCGATCGCCTGTGTCTCGAGTCCGGACTGGACTCGACCTCCAGGGGACAGAGTGGCCCTACCAATGTAAATTAATCCCTACTGTTCACAACTCAAGCTTATGGCACTTCGAGAGAGCCACGACTACACATCTCCACAGCAAAATGGTTTGGATAGATCTGTGTAAAAACCTCTAAGTCTTCATTTCGGGACCATGAACTTTTGAGAAAACTGTTACAAGTTTCAGGAGCTAAAAAGCAGCTGCTTCTGACAAAAAAAGAAAAAAAAAATCCAAATGGAAAGCTCTACTTCCACCCTACAACTCCTCCTGCAGAGAAATAGATTCCAGTTTCCAGAGGAGCCACACCAGTTAAGCTATGTGTGCCACACGAAGATGTTTTGGAGGATCAGACTATTTGTTCAATATTAAAATCAAATGAAAACAATTTGTTATTGCCTTAGATTAATATATTACAGTTGAAAGACTGTTAACAGAAGACACATTCAAATTTAGTGTTAGTGAAAACACAACTAAGATACACACATTTGAGGATTATAAATGGTGACAGGCTTACAAGAATAATAAATAAGCTGCAGTAAGTTGTTACAGATCCGCTTCTTTAGCACACATAAGACTGTAGGTAATCTATATTCCCTTTTCTCCATTCCCTTACACCAGCTGATCACTTCCCATCCCTAAAGATGGTTCCTCTCAAAATTAAAAGTTTATATTTAGTCTCTAAACTGACCTGAGAAAGAGCAAAAATTCCTATGTACAAAATCTTTACTGCAAAACCAGCATGTGCAAATTAGATTAAAAATAGCCATCAAAAATCAAAGGAAATCTGCACTACGGATGAATCCAGGGCTTAGTTTTTCCAGCCACCCGAGGTTTTGAAAGCTACATTTACAGTTCCAAACATTAAGAAAAAATTAAATCTTTAGAGGCAGGATGAGGGAAATTAAACCAACGGTTTTGCTTAAGTCCCATTTCTTCATTTTCTGTTTCACTGAGATGTCCCACAAGCAGTATTTATGTCTGTTGAACTAAAGCCACTTGCTCAATTACTTTCAGAAAGAACGTGGTAAGCACAGGAACAGCCAACCCAGACTTCTCTCTTGAATTCAGCTGTAAGTAGCAATACCTGTTGGAAGACTATTGTGTCCAGATTTGGTGGCCGGACTTTCTTGTACTACACTTCCTCTGTTGCCCACAGCATTTGACATCCAGTTATAGAAACTCACAGAAGATGGTTCAGACAGCAAAGGATGTTCAGATAACATGTCTGTGGCCACAGTATTTCCTACACAGATAAATCAGAAGCTTTAGCATTTGTTGTATCAAAGTCAGCAAAACGCAGCAAATTTTACTGACAATACCTATTTACTATAAAAGTAAGCCAAATCCTCAGGGTTTATTCCAGGAAATTAAGTGTCAAGCAACACTACAGGTGCTATCACAGACGTCGCACTATGACACTAACAGATGTTGCACTACAAGGATCTTTGCATTTGTTCATCTCTACCATTAATTAGAGGAAAGGAGTCATTAAGAAACAAAAAAATACCTTTTCTTCTGAATAACATTTCATTCCCTGACAGCAAAGGAGAAAGGTTTTAGAGAAAATGGGGTATCAGACTTAACTGGTTTCTTGCTGTTATTAAGTTGTAACAATGTACTTGCAACAATTATACAGAACGTAAAAATGTCAATGTATGTACCTCAAACTCCTAGAAAATACATTTGTTCAGAAGACCATTACTAAAAATTCACAAATTATTACACAAACTAAACTACTGGAATGTCAGTGCACTCCGAGCTATTTACAAGGTCAAGAAAGTGATAAATACAGAATTAGCACTTCATCTCCTTATTCAGTCAGGAAGGCTCCATTATGTATTCTACTAATAAATGTAAGGCTAAGGAAAAGAAAATATTTTATTTCTTTAGTTGTTATTTCTTTTCCCAAACTGATGTATTTGCTGTTTACTTCTAAGAAATGGTACGGTGCAGTGGTGTCTAGGAACTGCTCTTAAAAACTGTCATTCTTATCTGGGCAGACAGAGAGGGAAAAGTGGAATCCTAAACAGAATTTATAACTCATAGTAAAAATACAGCCCCTTTTAAAACCACTAAAATAAAATCAATCTCCCCTTCCCCTCTCTTTAGCTTACTTATGCTACACCTTACCTGCTCTTGTTAAAGAGCTACTTTTAACTGCAGCTGTACTTCTTTGAGGAGTCCCTTCCAAAAGATTATGGAGGCTAGGGAAGCTCCCAGTGAGATAGCTGAGCAGACTCTCTTTCCGGGGACTCTCTTTGACCGCCGTTCCAGAGCGGCCCACGTGCACTGGTGAATCTGTAGCTGTGTCTCCACTGGTGTAGCTTAAGGAGTGATACGGATGTATGCCCTTGTGGGGGAAAAAAGAAATGAATGAAGTTCTCTCTAAACTGCAAAAAGGAAGAAATATTTGGTCTAAACGTAAGTTGAGAACATAATAACCACAAAGTCCTCATTCCTGAAAACGTCTGGACAAGGTCCATTCACCTGCAACCTAGAGCACGGCTTCTAACCAGGCCAGCTCCAAACCACTTGCCCCCTGTGCATGGCACTAGAAACTTACCTTTATTTTCAGAACAGAATCGCTGTGAGTGTGAGTCTTGGATAATTTCCTCATAATCTCAGCACCAGTTACAGGCCCAGAAGAGCCACCAGCAGGCGGAGGGCGATTGGCTGTTCCCTCCAAGAGCATCGTATGCTCGCTGACAGTAGCTGGGATCAAGCAAACAGTTTTCAGTTTGTACATATTTGGGGAACTGAGATTATCTATTATTAGGTACCTTTATTTACAAGCATTCGTCACCTTCCAAATTCTGACATGCACCTACTTTTGGTCATCTAGGGAATTTTAAGACAAATGAGAAAACTTCACACAGGAGCCCACTGGATTTTATTTAATAATCCAAGTACAAATCTTTTTGTCTTTCCAGTGTCACACAACTGTTGCTCTGTGTTACAGATCCAAAAGAAAGTCACCAAATTCCACTGTCTGTTGCTGACTCTGGCATGGCTGATCCATTTTTGAATTAAGATGCTTACAGTTGCATTAATTCCATATAAAATAAATGTCTACAAGGCAACAAATTGCCACTTAGAAAATTCTTGGTGGAAAACAGAATCATCTACATGGTGGGGAGGGAGGGAAGAGTAGTTCAGTGCTTCTGACAGTCTGTTTCTGCTCAGCCAAAGCAGGAATTTTAGAGGATGGGGCACAAAATAACTAAGTTAACTCACGGCAGCAAATGAGTGCTCCAAAAACACGTGTTTATTTATGCCTTTCCTTTCCGTGGTGCTGCCTTAAGTCAGCTCTACAAATGAGCCCAAAGCTAAATCAGTAGCTTATGTTAAATTGGCCACATGGCAACTGGCAACAGAAATCTACCACATATGAAGCAGTAAAACTGAAGAAGAAAAAGGTCTTCACAAGGAACATGGAAAAAGTGAGGTTTGAAGCTATTCCTGGCAAAGTTCAGAGAATTTCATGCTATAATTCTTAACTACAGTCAGAAGCTGCAAAATCAAGTTCTAATTCCAAGCTAGCAGAGCATTAAATTGATATATTTTGTGCAGTAAATAACAAGACATAGGCTGTGAAAAAAGAGAAGTCTCCCGGTCTCTTGTTTTCTCCTTCCCCAAACAAGTCATAAAATACAACAATTATAATTGGCAGCAGCAGCTTCAAAATGAATATGAGTTTCAAAAAGAAGCTTGATGATTCTAAAAAAGAACACCACCACACAAATACCTGCATCAAATTCAAACTCTGCTCCATCAGCACTTGTGTCACTCTGAAGGCCTCCTCCATTGTCTAATCCAAGCCCATCCTCATGCTCATGGCAGGCATTTGGCTGCAGTTTCACTGGGTGAGCAGGTCTGTGTAAACTGACTCCTTTAAAGGCTGGGGTCACCACAATGAACTTCATCCATTGCCTTGCTAAGGCAACTAGACCTTTCTTTAAGGTTACTAAGGCAGGAAGGCCATCACTCTTCAAAAAATAAAAAGAGAAAAGTTAAAAATGCCAATCACACCATTTTAAACTAAGCTGAGACAGGAAAAAAAAAGGTCAAAGCACCCTTAAATCTTGGTGTTCAAGAGGCTTATGACAGAAACATGCAGACACCACAGTGTCCACTCAGAAGAAGCTGTAGCGCTAACAGCTAAAAATTATAGCTTCATTGAACACAATAAATGCATTCAGCAGCGTGACCTCAGGAGCTAGCCAAGAGAGGCTAAAAACAAACAATGGGAAATGGCCTTATTAAATATGAATCAAAAAGTAATTATTAATTACAAGGCTCTAAATTATGGACTAAAAGTCACAACAGCACTAGATTGACTGTAGAAACAGAAGAGAAATTAAAAAATGAGGTTTTTGCCACTGTTAGTAAGCAGTAATTCAAAACAAATTTAAGGCAAAAATTAGGGATCGTTTTTATTACACCACTGGGTGCTAAAGAAAAAAGAGCTTCTTATTTTGGCCACAACTCAAGAAATGTTATTTCAGTCACAAATTGTGCTACTTCTGATTACTGGGCTCTCAGCTGAATATGTCAGAAAACACAGCGTTTAAATCTGACAGCGATGAGATTGGATTATAAAAATGATACAAATCAGGAACAAACACTCCTCCTTACGCCTAATCTGTTTGTTCAGTTATTTACCACTATCATCCAGACATTTACATTCTACAGCCACTACAAAAAAGATTAGATTCTGAAGCCTTAAAGTTCTACAATTCTCACTCTTTTCTTAAGCTGTCTGCATTAGCCAAGTGTTTCTAAAAGCCATGAAAATGGGTTCTGAGGAGAGGATTTGGAGCCAGCTAATCAGTGCGTGCACTTGACTCACTAATTGAGATTTACTCAATTTGAAAACTACAGATGCAAATTTTTACTGCTTTGCTGTTATCTTTAAGAAAAATGACATCTGATAAAAAAGGCATTAATAATTTTCAGGACATGCCTTTTTGCTTAATGATTTCTCATGTATATACTAATAAAATAGCTTGGGAAAAACTATGCATATACACAGGCCACAACAAAACCAGCAGATCTGAGAGGAAATTAAATGAGAGAAGCTGTATCTACACATCAGTTTAAGGCTATATGTGAGTTTGGGTTATGTTTTCTTGTTCGTTAACTTTCCTTAAGCTGGTACCTAATTTAAGACATTAGAACTGGTCCCTTTGAAACAAACACACTGAATTACTGCCTTCTGTACAGGGTAACTCACCATGGTGGCATCCTCAATAATGGAGTAATTTGCTTGATGAAGGTAATGGTGCAATATATTGCAGAGTAAACAAGAAGGATTTTCTTGCAAGAAACGAGCCACTTTGGTAAGCCTGTTGTACTTGCTTCTCAGGGGAAAGTGCACACTCTTATTCTAGATTAAAATGCAACAGTTTTTCACAGATCAACACAGATGCCAACAGAACATGGGCACAAACTACAAGATTTCACCTGCAATACCACAAGCTCCTAACCCCATTTTGAACTTGTGCAACAAAGATCTGCCACAGGGATACCTACCTTATTTTAAACAGCGTATGTGAAAAATCATATTTGATGTTTATTTACATGAAGATATAAAAGGGAAGGCTGGATTCTAATAGCAAACTTTGTAAAGCTACTTCAGAACTAATAAATACGCACAGCTAGCTGAGATTTTTCAAAGAAATGTGTTATTCCCAGTTAAAAGAAAAAACAGGCACTTCTCTAATTGGGTTTTATGCTAGAAAAAGGTAGGAGAATAAACGGGAAAACAGCAGGAGACTGCTGCAAAGGATGGCTTCTAAGTACAGCAGAAAAATGGCTTGATACTACGCTTGTGGATCTTAGAAGGCAACACAGGATCTCAACCGCGGTGCCACCTCAAGGTCCTCCCACTAGATGGCGCTCAGAAAACGAACAGCAGAAAACTGCCGAGACACCAGAAAGCTCCCTAGGAAATGACATTTGACAGAAAAGCTCCATCAGCCCCAGTTTGCAACAAAAAATGTGCCTATTTTGTGTTTCTTGATGAAATGTTTCATCCTCACTATGCTTGTCCTCCCCTCCTCTAACAAGCAGGTCCAACAAACACAATGATTCAATACACTGCAGGAGCACAGAAATTCACATTTTTCTCCCCTAAAATACCCTGAATATTTAATAACTCAACACACTTTCATATTTCTTAAAATATACCAGATGCTACAGCCATATTTCTTACTCTTCCCTTTCAAAAGGCAGACTCTCCAGTCATTTTACCTGGAGATGCACTCAAGAAGCACAAAACTTCCTCCCTAGGAGCAGATGAGGTTTTTTCCACTGAAGTTTAGACAGTGTACAAAAAGCACAGGTAGTGAGTTCTTGGGATCAGTTCTGGAAGTAAAGGCTTGTAAAAGGTGCTGTATGTTCAGCAGTGAAAATATCCAGAATCCCAAACAAAAACATCTTACACATTACACTGCTCTGTTCTGATGGGATTGTTGATTTTATAAAGGTCATTTACCTCTAAAGCTTCTGTCATAATGCAGCCCATAACAGCGCAGATTCGCAGGGTTCCCTCGGTTTCCAGTTTATTTAGGGATGATTTCACTTGATCGATGGGAACAAGCCAAGCCCCAACTGCAGGGGTTGCAGTACTCAGGAGGTTCAGCTGCCTGTTGAGAAAAATAAGAAGAATTAAGTATTCACGTTCAGCAGCAGCAACTGGCAAGATTTTCTAATGCTATTGTGAATGGCATTCACATCAGTGGACTACAACAGAACAATGGTACAAAGTAACACACACAGACTTACTGCTCAGAAAATCAACACTGGCATGAAGTACCTAAGGCAGGTTTTATTTGCTCAGACACTGCTGATTCCACCCACTCTTGCTACCGCTACTCCCTCCTTTTCCCATTGGTATCCCCTACTGAAATCATACAGCTTGAAATTCTCATCTCTGACTGAAACCCCTGTTAACTGCTACAAAACACGCCATGAAGGTGAAGGGTCGAGGCAAGAATATCAGGAAACCCACAAAGGGTATTTTCTAATTTATAGCTCTATACTGACAGATAGGAGTATCTGACTCGTTCACAATATGAAAAACTATCTTAGAAAGATTTATCTTGAACTTCATAGTGTAGGGGCAGTCAGATCATGGGTCAAGCATCAGGCTGAATACCAAAACCACTGAGCATTCTCTTCTTTAGCATCTCTCCTACTCAAAACAAACAGCCTCTCCCTGCCTCTCTCCTTCATAAATTTCAGTCTCACTGGAAATCTGTTTGGTGGTTTTCATTTGCTTACTTGATCTTGTCTTCTTTTAACAATATGTAACTAAACATTTTCTAGCACCACTTCCATGTAAGTTAACAACAATAAAAAAACCTGAAGCAAGAGTTACTGTGATATATGCAAAATTCAGAATTGTCATTTCCAGAGAAGCTTCCAAAATTATTGGAATTACATTCAGGATTCACACCCAGTAAAAAAGCACAACAGTCATTCTCTTCCTTTTAAATCAGGTAAAATTATACCTTGAAAATACATGAGCTGGAGAGCGCACGTTCGTAGGAGCTGCAAAACTAAACCAGATTTCTTTGATTGTTAACTTCATGCTGCAAGAGTCAGGGGGAGGAGGCATCAAGGGTATATCTTTTTTTAGATCATCAGATTCAACACCTTCATCCTTAAAAAGTGAAACACAAAGGCAAAAGTGTAGTTGTTTTCCACACTGATTACACCAACGAGCACTAACATACCATACTGTGTACTGGTCAGAAGAAATTGTTTCACAGGCATTTAGGCAAAGAAAAATTAATGCTGTCCACCAACTCTCTCTCTCGAGACAATACCAAGAGACTTTGCAGAGAGCTGAAAGTTCAGTGTGTAAGTAGACAGTATGAATGCAGCTGTCACAATATGCCATCTTAATTTTTATCATTGTGAATGTTAATCACTTAAAAAAAACCCCACAACCAAATAAGCCTCCAAGACCTATCACTTGTACACACCTGCTCATCTGAAACTGAATTTCCATTAATGTCTGAAGAGGGACTTGTTCTATCACAGGGAAGGTTATCGTCAGACACGTCAGTATTATAACCACTACCAGTTGGAGAGTCCGAGGAGTTATTTGATGCAAGCAATCCACCTCTCTCAGTATCTCTTGATTTACCCATAACTCCAAAGGTATTATATAGTACTGCTCCAGATTGTCTTCCTCCTATAAAAGCACACATGCCAAGACTGTAAATATTCGCTGTGAATAACATCTAGAAGTTATGCCCTATAGAACAGTTCTGCACTTCAGAGAAGAAATACAGACAGTTTTGGTTTAACCAGATGTGCAACCACTTTGCACCAAAATTCACCACTCTAATTTTTATACACCAGTCTAACAGCTAGCTGTAGAGCTTCTGACAGTTTGTTCCAAGTACATGAAGAGCACTCACATTAAGGTTGTTTTTAAACACTATTCTCTGAAAAGAGTAACCTGGATAACAGAACATATGTATGTACTGGTTGTTGGGTTTCTTTGGTGTTTGTTGTTTTGGTTTGGTCAGCATGGTTTGGTTGGTTGTTGTTTTAGGGTTGTTTGTTTTTACTTTTGAAGCTAGCTTTCCACTCCCAAAGCAAAACTCTGGTCCTATATAGAGACACTTAACGCTGGCGTGACTGCAAAGCCAGAATTAACTCATCAGGGAAAGTATCAATTTCTATGCTCACTTTAAACTGCTGAACCCAATGCATAAGGAATTGTCTCATATACTATTATTTGATTACTGAGTCTCTTTACAATAATCCAATACTTCATTTATAATTTGTAATATGAAATTTACTTACAAGAGACATGTATTATTTACTATCACCTATATTCAGCAATTTCTAATGAAAAATTGCTGAACTGGAAGACCTAACAACAGAATTATTACCAGTTTCATAAACCAAAATAAAATAAAGCCCATATAAGCTTTACCTTTTATAGTTAAATTTTCAATTCCACACTCAAACATTATCCAACCCCACTTCTCTTGACTTGGACCAATTCGAGCTACATCTGGAACAGCTTGTTGATCTGTTTCATCCACAAAAGCAAACTCATCCAACTCTTCCAAAGTAAAAAGAACTTTTGATTTCCCAAACGGAATAGCTGTTATTGCACAAGTTCCAATATCTGTGAAAACAAAACATATTTACCACTTTGTTACAAAACAAACAAAAAAAAAGCTTTACATCTTCAAATAGATCTCTGAAGTTCACCGTGTTTTGGGAGCATTGTCTCTTTAGTATTCTTCAAAAGGTCAGGAGCAGGAAAGAGTTAAAAAAGCAAAATTAAAGCATGAGCAAAAAAAGAAGCATTGAAAGAGGAAGAAAAACCTTGCTCCCGGGATGTTAGTATGGGTGAGGTAAATTTTAAGTTGAGAAAAGCAAGGACTAATCCAACACAAAGTTAAAGCTTCAAGATGTTCCCAATTCAACACATCTGCTTCCTTCACCTTTTTGTAGAGTCATGGTTCCAGAGGCATGTGTAGAAACTCACTCTTCAGGTTTTATTTGAAACTGGAAATTGGCCTGAAATTACTTTCCAAAATAAACCACTCCTAATAAATATCTATGGTTTAACAGCAACAAGTGGCAGTGGAAATGCTCTTGGGTAATAATGTTTTAGTAAAAACACATTTGGTATCAACTACAGCATAAATGAAGGATATTTAGAAACAAAGGTCTAATTTTCATTCAAAGGCTGCTGCTTTGTTGGAAGCATGTCCATGTCTGTTGAGAGGATGTAAAGGATCAAGTCTCACCAATTCCTAAGAAAATACAGACTCGAGCAGTTTAATTCATCCTGATCTCTTCTGACCAAGATCCAAGAGCGTACTAAGCCCCTGTGATTTCTTCAATGTTTTAACATAGCTTAAATTTAAGCCTTTTATTCTAAGACAATTCTGAAGGAACGTTTCAAATAATTCTATGCCTATCCCATATTAACTCAGACACAGACCTAAGTGTCAAATATCTGAGAAAAGTAACTACACTGAGTAAATCTATATCCCTTCTAGTTGTCAATCTCTGCCCCCAATTTATAACTGCAATCACTTTTAAAGTACACATAAAATGAGAAGATCCCTAGAAAGACATCTCTCAAACCTTTTAAAAGGAAGATGAGGAATTCTCTTGGCCTTCTTGAATGCCTGCAGCACACCTAACACAGGACACTACTGCTAAGGTTCTACCCATAACTGAGTAAAAATGGAGTTAACCATTTTCATGTTCTCTTACTACTTTTGTTTCCCTCCAGTGTCATTTGTTCATGCATCTTTGTACAGTGGTGGGTTTGGGGTGGGTTTTTTTTCCTGTGGCTTTTAATTATACTTGCCTTACAGAACACAGTACGCCAGGCCCATTCGACTTACTATGAACTTGTTAGAAAGCAGTAAGAAACCAAATAAGCATAATTCATTCCCCACATCAGATGACAAAAAATGGCAGCTGAAAAGACATCAGCTGGGACAAAGGCCTGAAATCTTACCAGTGCATATCAATATTTACAATGCAACCCATCTGCCACACAAACTGCTTAGAAGTTTGTCTTGATAGCTTTCACTCTGCCTACATTGAAAACTGGCACTTAGTAGAATAAGAGAAGATAATTCAGAGTAACTGTCCTAAACTACTTTTTACATTCTCTGCAAAATCTCCAGGTTCAAGGTTCTTTTTATCCATGTTGATAAAAAAAACACAAACCCATAACCAAACTACAAGATTAACCACTTGCTTCAATGAAAGCTGGTATTTCCACAATGGGTAAAAAAGGCTCACCTGTTGTATCAAGGCCTCTAAGTTGTCCATGAACACGATGGATGTTCAATTTAGCGGCAATTTCTTTTCCTTTTTCTGCTCCAGCATTGGACCTCAGTGAGCCAGAAGACTGGGGCTGCATTTTGCTGGTTTGGATATAACGATCAAATGTGACAGAATTCCTTCCAGTCTCTGCACTGTTTGATGTCTCCTCAACTATACCCCTTTGAATAGATGGGAGAAGCAGCAATTAAGCAAATCCCAGACATATTACATTTGATTATTCTTTGTTTAAGATTTTAAGAGACATTGGCATAGCAGTGTTAAAAAGAAATCTGCATAAGATGGACAATATATATGCTTTGGTAGAAAAATACTGAATAATTTTCTTTTTTTCCCACAACATATAAACAAAAAGGAGTTAAAACTAATATTCCAAAATTATTTCAGAAGGTTCTTACAGAAAGTGCAATTCTGTTTAGATACTAGGTGTTAATTTATAAAACACAGATGACACATTTTATTGCTTATCTCAGTCACAACTTTTCCAAATACTCCAGAACTGAAAAAACTTGGCACGACTGTAATTCTTGACTAACTTAACAAGAGCGAGCCACAAACAGCCATATGTATTATTCTTACCTATTCATCCGAACTTGTGTAGCAATTCTATCAAAACACAAAGCTACCAAGGAAACGTGAGTCACGGTTTTGCCAGAAGAAACCCCTGGGGACTCATCAACAGATGCTTGTAGTAAACACAGGTTCACCTAGACATAAAATGCCCCCAAAGAGTAAAGAGATTTAAAAAACCATGTTACAATGAGTATACATCACTAATTTCTGATACAATCTTCTCTCCTACTTCCCAGTAAAAAGAAAAGCTAAAACCATCCCATCTAGAGTATGTAAGAACATAAATTAACACCACAGCAGCTGGTTACCCCTGTAGTGGTTGATACTTAACTTGCAAACCTACTAGAGTAAAATTGATCAGCTCCCAAACAGTCTATCCCATTCAGAGCATTAGCTACCTAGCACAAATACAAAGCTTCACTGAAGCTTTTGGGGAATTCACAGGGATGCAAGACAAGGATAATTTGTTAGGCATGTATCTGCTAATCAGCTAACCCAAATGTTTTACCTTTGGTACAGTAACGTTGGCCTGAAGACCTTTAATTGTCACGTTATCTTGCTTAAGTGAGAGATTGGTCTGTGCTGGT
This sequence comes from Chloroceryle aenea, assembly GCA_013399075.1. Lineage (NCBI taxonomy): Eukaryota > Metazoa > Chordata > Aves > Coraciiformes > Cerylidae > Chloroceryle > Chloroceryle aenea. Next base: position 91,918 of record VWZY01000510.1, read on the forward strand.
CCCTGGTTTGTTGTTCCTGTAGTGGTGGTGTCTATTTTTGTTCCTCTAATATCCTGCTTTGAAGATAACTTGGAGGGGGGTGGAAAACAAATCATTTATTCTCACAGAAACTCAGAGCTGCTAAGCTAAAGAGTAACGGGATAATTTATTAGCAGTGAAACAGCAAGAGATTCTGACTTCACTTGAAGCACAATAGCATGATTTCTAGAACAAGGACTGTAGTGCTTACAGATGCAATAGGTCTAGAACCATGAGGACACCAATGCCATTCTGCAATGAACCTCCTAAACTTTCAGCTGAAATCTCATCAATGAATTCTACACATAAGTTATATAGAAGAACCTATCACATGAAGTAAATAATTAGTGTCCATTACACTATGAAGTCTAAGAAATCATAAAATATAGATATAGTTATTAACTTGGACAAAAAGAACTCTGTTCTTACAATTACCATACAATTCTCTTCACATTACATGATTTTTTTAAGGTATCAGATGAACCACAGGAAAGGCCACATGCACTTTCACAGCTTAGTTTGAACTTTCCTCTTACTGAGACCATCTAAGAAATGATGTATTGCTGATATAAGTATAAAACTGAATATCAGCTAGAGTAATATCAGAGAACAGAATGTATGATTTCATGCAAATTACTGCAGCTACTGACTAGCCTGTTCAAATTAGAAAAAGCTCCAAACCTGTAGGAGATTTCTGGTTACTACAAGACAGTATATAACAACTGATTATATAAATGGATGTGTTCCAAATCAATACAGAATTTAGCTACTACATCTCAAAGCACTGCATTTTTTTTCTTATGTAAAATAGAGAAAAGAATATTCTTTCAATTTTTTGTGCATTTTTCTTTTTCACTTGCTTACATTTTCTGAGAAGCTTGTTTTGCTGTTCTGTACAGCATCTCGAAGAACTTTGCAATGCAGATCATCCACGATTGCTGCTGGGTGTCGAGAGCTGGCACAATGCACCATTGCTTCTATATACCTGTGACAGGAAACGAGCCCAAAACAGACCATTTAAACTTCCAGTGTCACATGAACTGCCATCAACAATGTTTAATTAACATGAGAGAAAAAAAAACTAAGCACTGATGGACATAAAAGGCAGTTCCCGTCCAGCATGTCACTCTTCCAGCTTCTTCAAGGACAATGCAGACTTCCATTTAGTGGGTACAAGGCCATTCTGTTCCACTCCTCACATTATTCAATCCTTTTACCTAAACTTTTGCTGAACAAAGCTATTCTTTTAGACAATTTTTATTGTAATCAACAAGCACTGCTGCAATAAAAGTAAAATTAATTACCTATCCAGCGCCTCTGCTACCAGAGGAGTCAGGACTACATCTACAGTTCCTTTTACTTCCACTATTGCTGTTGTCCGTGTCTGGAAGACAGGGTGATCCAATGTCCACTCTTCTGTTATTGTTTCATCATCTGTATTTTCTGCAGACTTCTTTTCCAAAGGAGTATAAGGTGTACTAAACAAGTCAAAAACATATTAGTAATCTCGGATTATAAAAGAAATATAAAAGTGTCACAGTGTCATTTTAATTCTTCATAAAACCCATACAATGGCAGGTTTCTTCAACCACACAGCTTGGAAAGCAGGCAAACATAATTCCAGGGTAAGGCACTTTCCTAGATTGAAGTTCAGCTTTCATCGATGCAATGGACACTTGCCATAAGCACCTCCCAAATTAATTTCAGTTGCCATTCACATTTTTGGAAATGTAGGAGTGAAATCATTTAATCCTCTCACAGTTGACTTTTTCTTTTTAGCAAGGCCAATTATTTTGCAATAGAATACCATGTTCTGAAGGTGAACTGTACTGAAAACTACTGACAAAAGTCAAATTTTGGAATGCCTAGCAAGAGCCAAAATCTTTAAGAAGGGTATCAGGAAAATCCTACTCTTATAATATCTACTAATAATGTTATGCAGAATTCAACTTACTTAGATGTTGATCCTGTAAGCTGCATGCCTCTGTCCAGTAAGGAATTGGCTGTCAGACCCTGTTTCACAATCTAAAAGTGCAAGGAGATCTGTTACATTCCTTCTATAGATGAAGAAATAAGCAATCTTCAAATAAAGATTCTCCTTCATTTTTTTCCTTAAAAGAATGCCTCATATGCAGATGCTCCAGTATCGGATACACAAACTCCTAGGGGTTTTTATGTGACTTGAGACTAGACTGTGAAGTCTTTACACAGATAAACATTAACTAATGACTTTAAAAAAAAAATAAATTAAAAGATTTCAAAAAGCTCGCAAGAACACTGCGAGTAACAAATTATATTGTGTGGAAACAAATTATATTCTAGATCTTAGACATCCATTTTCTAACATTTCCATTATTTTTCCAGTATTTGATTTCAGCTCATTCCTTAGGCATGCACATTCACATCACATACATCACAAGAAAAAAAAAAACAAACAGCCCCAAACATTTACAACCATCTTTTGCTAAACATGAGTTTCCATTTTACTTTGAAAGAAAGCATTTACAGCCTAGATTATACTATTACTGTATTATTAAATGTGCTGCTACTGAAGTTCTGTGCAATACATATTTGAAACAGAACTCCCACAACTATCCTTCAGCTGCGTATCATTCAACAGGCAGCACTTCAAAGTGCAGTAATGACATTTCAGAACACCCATCTCATGCAGAGAGTCTGAACTCCATCTTTTCTTTTCCACAACCTCCCAGCCACACAGCCCATGATGGGAAGTCAGAAATCCAAGGTATTGCTGAACTAAAAGCAATGAAGTTTCTCATAACCTTATTTACACAAAAGGTGTACTAAACAATTTTAACTTATTTTCAATTCTTACTCCTTTCTTTACTCGTTCTTCCTCCATTTTCCATACCTTAAAAGTTGGGACAGAAAGTTGCTCAAAAGATGATGAACTTTCTTCACTCGTCGGCGTGTCAAGGTCTAAAGGGCGATGTAACGAGGATTTTGAAGTTCTTTTGTTCGTGGGATGCTTTACTGACCAGTTGATCACCTGGAACTGGGTAAGATAATTTTGGTAACATGCCATTACAGGCTGCTGGGAAGTTATTTGTTCACTGTCCACAGTCTTTTCCGATTCCATGACATACATGTTGTCGACATGTTCATCTTCTCCTCCCAGAGCCGAAACAAATGAAGCCTGTGAAGGATGAGTCTTAATTGGCAGCGTTTTAACATCTTGACACATTTCTCCATGGACTGTGCTGGTTAAGGGCCCTTCCACACTGTGATAAATAGACCCTCTACTATACTCAATTTTCTGAGCTTGCTTTTTTCTCTTCTTCCTGCCTGGATAGGTTCCTGGACCTTCATCACTACTTATTGGCTCAAACTCTTCAGCGGCAGAAAAATAGGCTTCGGAGTCAGCCATGGACATACTGGAATCCATAGAGCGGTACTGGTGAAACGAGTTTGAATCCGCAGATGGAGTATAGGGAAAAGAACCAAAGCTCCTCCTCTGTTTTGGAGAGTCCAACACATTCTCATCACTGCGAGACACGTCGCTACTGAACTGCACACCAACGGGAACAGGCTGCTTGTCTCCGTAGAAGGCTGCCGTGAGGCTCTTGGTGCTCCCCAGCCGGGTGGAGCAGACGGACGCTTGTCGTTTCAGCGGAGACCGCAGGGGAGACTGACCAACAGGCCTTTCCTGGTTGCCAGGGGATGCGGGGCTGCCATCCACACCCTCAACTGCAACACTGGAAACAAATATTAAGGGTTCATTTGCTTATTTTATTATTAATTCTTCTCTTTTTACGTTATAGGAGCTGTCAAATGCTTCAGTGAGCCTGTGACTTTCTATTAGCACAGCAATTACTTTCACAGTGTTGATTACATAGTAAATTCTGCCACTTCTTAGTCCACTCGTCTACACGTAGAGGATGTGAAAACGAGTATTAACAGCAAGTGCTCTTGTCTTACATGCTGGATTTTCTACCTAAATCAGGAAATCACCCCCTATTAAGGATCCAAATTTGCATTCAAACTAGGAAATGCATTTCAGCAGTACCATTAGAAAATAACCAACACTTTGTAAACTGCTAAATACACTTTCTTTTTTCCCCTATCATAACACGTTCAAGAGTCAAATGATACGTCTACCTGGATGGAGAATACAAACCTCCCGTGAGCATCTTCCCTTTTAGCACCAGACAAGAACTCCTTCTGTCCCAAGTGATCCTCAGTGGTTGACGACGGGCTGTCCTTCTCGCCGGCGAGCAAGGGGAGCGCAGCACTAGAACTGCTCGTTTCCTCCGAAGAAGATGAGGAGCTGTGGGAGCGCAAGGGCACCTGCAGGCTTAGATGTTGTGCTTTTCTTTCTATTTCTATACCCACAGATCTGCAATCCCACTCTTTTCTTTTCACACCATTTGCTTTACCTAGGATCAGAAACAGAAAGAAGAACTGAACAGCTGATTACACAATTGCAATAGTCTCTTTCCTGCCCACAGAAATAAAAATCTTTATTAAGTAAAAGCTCTAGTTTTGAAATGCATACACACACTAGCATAATTTGTTAGCAAAAGTTAATAAAATGAAAGCATGAAAGCTCTAGATTGTGTTAGACGACTGCTTTGTATGTAAGTACCACAGATACAAGTAAAAACTTTTTTCTACTGAGAAAGGAGTCGCCCATCAATATAAAAATTCAGGATAGCAAAGCTTGCTCACTACTTTCAAGCTACTGCCTGCTCTTAGAAGGGCCCATGTCACTACAAGAACACAAGTACTACTCATTAACAAGAATCAGAAAGACTACAAATACTAATGAGCAGTTAAGAAATTATACTTTTTGACAAAATAGAGTAAAATTAGAGTAGGATGCATTCTCACCATCTAATATTTTAGGAATCTCCTTAGTAATTATCCATTCTCCTGGCTGCAGTAAAGACTGCCCATAAAACATATCAGATTCCGCACTCGTACTTGAGAAGGCAGAACTGCTTGAAGGTGTCAGTTCCTCAAGTTTGAAAAAATCTAGTCCTGTTAACGTGCCACCGAAGAATCGGCAACCACCAAGGCAGCCACATTTGTTCTTGCTTCTCTTATTCCTCAAATTATCATCAGGCCACAAAAACCACAATCTATACAAAGGCAGAAAAACAGAAAAAAAATAAGTGACCACATCAGCTTTAGCATATTTAAATTCACTGTAAACAAGATTAAAAGACATCCTTCTCTCATGTGTGAGCTCCTGTTCTGCTCGCCATGAAATGAGTTAGTAAGATTTGTATCTGAAAAACAGATGTCAGACACAAACTGGAGGATTAGCTCCAGAAAGGAGCAGATCACAAATGTGTATGCAGTGCTCAGGAACAGAGTATGTCCACCTGCCCCAGTAGACGGTACTAGTAACGCACGGAGGCAAGCGCTGCAAACACACGCCACGCTGCGTACATTGCTTATGCCAGAGGCCACTGCTCTTTGGGGAGATGTGCAAATCACTGTTACACCAGGCAGCTTGCTCACAGCTGCTCATCAGCTCGCTCAGGCCTCTTTAAGATCTGTTTTCAGCCCTGCCTGAGAACAAAGGATGAATTTGATTCCCTCCTCTCCCTGATCTTTTAGGGGATAAGGGAAGGCAGATAGAAAAAGTTTTGCCAACAAATCGTATGATTTTGTATAGCCCAAGCATGTTCAAACCACCAACCCCGTAGTTAACCATGCAATGTACTTAAGAAAAATTACAAGAAATTGTAATCTATGTAAGCACAAAAAAACCCAACCAACCTCACAAAGAAAAACAACAATGGTTCCATCTTCCAATGAACATATTAACTTACATCCCCCCAAAATTCAAATGCATCTCCTTCAATCATATCTCTTTACCTCTTAGTTCTGTTATCATGTGTTTCTAAGAAATGCCTCTGCACTTCATGCCTAGCAGGATGATCTGCAGCTAAAGCGATGTCAGCAGTGATGAGCCCGAAGTTGACAGATCCAGCTTCCAGCCAATACGCCCTCCTTAATATTGGCTGAAGACCAGTTCTGCAGTTGTTCACCTGCTCAACGTACTGTCTCAGCTGAAAGTCTTGAATAGCAGCACTTACACCTTCCCCGACAGACTGGTTGTGGAGGTTGCAGTTTGCAATGCGTATGGCACCCATCTGAAAACACGATCTCGGATTAGTCACGAGTGAAACAAGGAAAGGGCACCCTAAACCAGTCAGCACATCTCCTACTGCAGCCCAGAAAAACTCAGTAAACTCTTCTCTCAAAAAAGAAAGACAGAGAACCAGTTTTATGTGAAAGCACACTCACAAAAGGTGGCAAACTTAGAAATTAGTTTCAGCCAATTTTAAAACAACAAAAATAAACTCTCCACTTCAGAATCACCTTTTGTAAGGAAATCAAAAGAGAAAGCTGAACTTTGGACAGATGTTGTACTAAAACTTAAAAAAAAGAATGCATTCATTCTTTAATTCTTCACTGTCATCTAAAAGCTAAGAAATCAAAAGCTTTCCAAATCAGATATGATTGATATATTGATAGAATACATATCATTCTATGTCCTTAGACTAACCCACTGATTATACACTTTGAATACAATGCTGTATGAACTCTACAACTAATAAATAGCTCAGTGAGACAAGCATGTTAAACACTGCAAAACTCAAGAAATCCCACATCGTAAACCTTAACTAATATGTTCACACACTCTGGCTTGTATTGATGTTAACTCCAGTATTTGTTGAACCAAATAGGAGGCTGTCCCTCTCCTAAGAAAAGCACAGTACCAGCAGGAGCCAACCCTCTCCACTGATGAGCCAGAAGTCCTTGCTTTACTTAGCTGTGGAAACTGGTCACTGAACCACCTGCCCACACAGTACCAATTCCCCGGGCCCCCGATGTGCACTAATAAAAGATGACACAGCCCTGCTACATGTGCTTAGTCTTCAAACTTTAAATCACCCAAAGACATTGGACCAAGTTTTCTGCAAAGATTGAGTTCTCTCCAAGAAATCAACATGAAGTACCTGAGTTTCAGGTTGAGTTTTCAAACTTTTCCCAGGAAAAAGAAGGAAAGCTGACAAAGAACCCAGCCATGGAAGAGTTACCCACAGGGTTACCGTTAAATTACTACTTCTGATCTCTATCACAGACTGTAACGGAGCACCAGAAATCTTTCCCTTTTTTTTTTTTTTAATTCAAATGAAACACATTCAGGATATCATTTTCTAGAGTAGTTCAGGTTATTAAACTGCCTTTGAAGAGACTGCCATTAATATTTATGCCTGCAAACACAGTTAATATTCGTGATGGTGTCTTTTAATATTGGACTCAAAGTAATTTGGAGACACAAAGACTTTTTTTTTTTTTACTGCTGCAAGGTAGCAAGCCATTCATTTGGGAAAAAAAAAGTCCAAAGTAATTACCACTTTCCTTTTAGTTAGATTCGTTAGATCGGTTCTTCTCTGCACACCCTCTTCTGAAGAGGGGCTACACCATGCAGTGTTCTAGATGCAGTCTGGCCACATTACTACCACTTCTCCCACCTCTGTCAAAGATTTATCTGAACTGAAACAGCCACAGCACGTACGACCACCATGAGCTATCAGGCATTCACTCGTACACAACCCGTAACAACCAACCATTCCCAGCTACTGAGTTTCTAACTTACAGCACAAGTTCTTGTTAGCTCTCGGGTATAGACAGTGAGATTTATATAGCCTGGTTCTGTTCTTAATTTTTTTTACCCTAATCCTGCAGCTTCCACTTTCATTTTGGCAGACATCTACTCCACTTACCCTTTCCCAAGGTCTTTAATGGAATTACTAAGCAGAAGCCAAATTAACCTACTCCTGACCCAGTCCAAGCCAACCTTTTATCACTTAGTTTCAGAAATTCTGCTTAGTCCATTACATGTAAGCAAGCAATAAATTCAGGTAGCTATTCTATCCCAAAAGACAACAAATTCTACTGACAAACAAGTATTTTAACTGCTGTGAAGAAAACTATTTTTACCTTTATATTGGTGGCACAGCCATGTTCTACCACATACAGATCTGCTCCGTCCATGGCTAAACGTGTCATGGTGTACTTTAAGTCATCAGAAGTTGGGCATGGCCCAGGGACACAGTTCATCTGAATGGGGGGTGGAATAAAAATTTAAGCATATATTAGGAGTTTAATTTGAGCCTATGCTTTTTTAATATTCTGTTTAACAGATTTAAAACCAGATTTAAAAATTAAAAGTTACTTATTCTACACCATCAACGTGAGTATGAGACAGGGTGAGTCTGTGCCGAGGTTCATTTTCACTAAGGCACATTTAATCCTTCCATCCAGCAACACAAGGGGACCCAGTTGGCCCTCCTGGCTTCCACCAGCAAAAAGCAAATCAAGTTCCCTAATAGAGAACATCATAAAACCAAGGAGGATGTCAAGAGATAAATCCAGGATTCGTACTTAATATACAGGAAACCTCCATCAGTCTTCGAGTGACCAGGCACATGGATTCTGAGAGACAAGCACCAAAAGCAGAACCCACAATGACAGTTAAGCACGAGTCCCACGTTTATTAAAAAAAAGATAAATTAAAAAAGGGTGCATGTAAGCTACAAGCTTTCAGTTTTAAGTCTCCCACCAAAGCACGGCTTTGAGGGTATGAGATTAAATAGTACAATGGAAATGTGCCGGGAGCACGAGGGTAGGGATGACCCTCGTCCCCTAAGGGACAGTGGAGTGTGCCATTAGGCTCTTAACTGTCACAGGAGAAGTAAGAAACTAGACATGACATTGCTGAAAATAATTCCTAGAGCACAAAACCGTTGTGCATATCCACAGGAAAAACCCAGAGAAACTCGCTTTTCTTTCTAAAACATAATTAGCTATAATTTATCAGAGGGAACATCCAGTCTGACTTATACACTCCATGCCTCTCAGTAACTTTAAGGCTGTTCCATAGAATATGTGAAAACCCAGTGAGCAGTAAGAGAGATGAGAGGTTACCCACCTTCGAGTCACAAAACCGACGATCGATTCCATGCTGGCATATTACTACAGATTTTGGCCTCTCCAGTTCAAACTCCCGGCACACTACATGAAATACAAAGGTCTGCCCCCATTCCAGAAGACACGCAAGCTGGAAGCAAACAGCAACATGTTGTCTAGCAGTAAGTCTGCAAAATGAACTTTGGGTATTTGATGAAGAACTTGAAAAACATCGGCAAAGGTTCGGAGGTGAGCAGGAGTAAAAACAAACACCGTAACATTCTGGCTGGGTGATCTTGCTCACACAATGTTGATCTCCTGTTACTCAAGACTGATTTTTAGTTTCCTGCACGCCACAATGTCCAAGTCTGTAGTTTTTCATGGAAAACATTGTGACACGAAACAATTTCCTAAATTATTTCTTAATATAAGGAAACAGCTTGGGTTATTAGTCAACTGACAATCTTGTTGTAAAGACAGAGATCCTTTTATTTTACTTCAAAAAATTACCTCAAAATACTCTATGATTCATAATTTAAATGTCAGACTTTCTTGCATCTAAGTAACAAAGTTACATTTTGAAAGCATAGGAGGAAGCTGGCTAAACAGAACACTGCTGAATCCCACCAGACCTAGTAATTAGCCTACTGGTGATTTCAGTCTTTTATGTAGTTAGCTCATTCATAAAGGAAAATGTAATAGACAGACAGTCGTGATGAGAGGGAAATGAGTTTTCTTTGGCTAGCAAAGGGAAAGGGCACTTAAAATCAGCAGTCATTTAAAAGGGATTTAATACAGCTATGACTGTCCTGCACAAAATCTCTCCCTCCTCCCTTTAGTGCTGTCCCTTCACAAAAATTTTTGCCATACCTCATAGCCATGGGGTGAGAGAAGGCAATGAAGCTGAGACAGCAAATTCAAGTTCTGCTCCAAAGCAGTGGCGACAACAAAACGTAAAATAAATCTCCTCTGTGAAGCATACTTCTGAGAGTGGCTTTGTAAGGGATGAAAGCCCTTAAGTTGCATCAAGCATTTAGACATGTTTGCTAACCTTAGGGTACTTTGAATCAGTGAGGTTTAGTTTTGAAGCATGGAGCAGATAAAGCTGTAGTATTTACTGCACTAAATCAGTGGCAGCATTTTAGGAAATACTGTAAAGTCTGGACAGGTACCATGAAAATGTATCTGGTGTTCATTCTTTAGATTTACTGGAAACTGCCTGTATGTCTTATCTTGGCTTTATTTGCTGCAGATGTCTCCTAATGAAGTATGTGTTTAATCCTAGAAAATAGTGCCAGTTTTTAGAGGAATAAGAGGACCCAGAAGCATCTTAAATAAATTTAAAATAAACCAAACAGTAACTACTAAATAGGATTTATGTACATTTCTAGTGTCTCACGATACACCAACAAAGCCACCTTCTTTAAAGAGCTAGCAGCCCACACCAGAACACCATCAGTGATCTGCCTATTCTATACTTGGAGCCACAAACTATACCTGGAAAAGTAAAAGCAAAATAAATGGCAAAGCTAAAAGGAGCCAGCGCTACAACTGACCTTAGAAAACCCAGTATTGTGAAAGCCAACTCTGTTCCAGTGGGACCATGCAGCAGAATTTGTGCAGTGAGCAGCATAACTGAGCTACCAGCTACTCTCCTGCTGAGGCCTGCCCATACTACACTCCCACAAATTACCTCATTTGTCTCCTACTGTAAAAGGTGGCTTTATCTACAGCTTTCTATGGAAAGACAGAACTTTATCCGCAAGCTGAATTCTTGCCAGATACTTAACTTGATAACCTTAGTGCTGGCAGCATCTCCAAGAACCTTATCTCCCAGGAGATCAAATTGCCTTTCAGTCTGCAATCACAACTGAATACTTTGTTTGTCCTGCCCAGAGAATTAACCAGCAGGGGCATCAAACCTGCATCTCCAGAAGTGGCCATCACATAAAAATGACCTCAGAGAAAGGTATGGACAATCGAGTAACCTCAAACTTTTGAACGGATTTTCCTGTCCTCTCCATCATTTTGCCTAGTTTATGGCTGAAGGCATCCCAAAATACCTGCTCTATTTAGAGACGAGTATTATTCACTCTCTTGTTAAACCACTTAAAGTGCATGTAGATACTGTGCTTGCCTTTCTGTTCAGGATTAAAGTACATTAAGTAAATTCAGCTGAGATTCACGTGCTTTCCAAAATCTGTGCCACATCAGCTTCCCAAGAAAGAATTCTGGTAACACTTCAAAGCAAGGAGTTTGCAGATGGTACCTGTGGTGCTGTAACTTTGGCCGTAAGGCTTCCAGCCTGCACATCTATCAGCCAGGCGTATTCCAGCGTATCGCTTCCAAGCGGCAGACCTTCGGCCGAGAACATGGCGTGAGCGCGCAGCTGCAGACCCGACAGGCTGATGTGACCCTCTCGGAGAACTTCATCCACCCCAGGCCGCTGTTAAGGGCAAGGAAGTCAAAGAATCCATCAACAGATGTGTTCTTGTGAAAGATCCTCGCCACTTCCACAGGGCAAACACACCAACAAACAGCTGCCTACCTGATAGTTGTCATTCAGAAACAAATTCACTGGAGATAAAACAAGCTGAAGCATTGTTTCTCTAAATCCTTTCTTCATCTCAAAACACAACCTTTCCAAGAAAGCTGTAGGGCACTCAGGACCATCTGGACTGCAATGCTAAAGTAAAAATTAAACAGCTGCTAAACATCTGCTTCAGAAACTGAAAATACACAGCATGGCTGAAATGGTAAGGTTAGAAGCAAACCTGTAAGCAGGAAGTATGATACTTTTCCTCCAAGTGGATACTCAGAAAGAATCTTATGCAACTTCAAAAACCTTTTGCCAGTAAGAAAACCAGCAATTCAAACTCATTTGGGTGACCCCAATTTTTCACCTAGATTCTTATTTGAATACCTGGGGATCCCTCAGAAGTCAGCTGCACACGTGAGAATGCACCATTAGAGAACAATTTTGCTAATTAGCAGAGAAATAATAATGGTCAATCAAAAATGTTATCACACAAGTCAGGTTGATTGAATAAAAAACATATTTTAAAACAATTATCCACTTCTATCTCTCGGATAAGCAAAATACATCATGTTCCAAATTGGTTTTGATAGTCACAATTTTAGTAGAGAGTGGAGACACACTTGGGTAAGCACCACCCAAACTGAATGTTCCAGGGAGTAAAATTTAACTCCTCATTCGGAAAATAGAAAAAAAGGAACACAAAAAAAAAAGGGGGGTAGGGGGTGGGGGAATTCACATGAAGAAAACTCAGCAAAGTATTTCCAGATTCTGAAGGACTTACCACTGGTAACCGCCCGTGCACTTTGTACAAGTTAACCAGCACAGTGATATCCCATGGGCGCAGAGTAAGAGGGTGAACTGGCTTCACTGAACTCTCGGTTTCTTTCCTGTCATTTTCCACTCCAACAGCTGTCCATCCAGAGCTTGAAGATGTCGACAGTGACAAAACAGGGCTGGAAATAACTTCTTCAAAGTCAGTGTACATGTCATCTTCTCCAAAATAATTTTCCTAGGAAAAGGAATTGTTATGACCACATGGGAAACAATTTAAAAACGTATAGACAATGTAATGAAATACAAATCCAGTCTTTTCCTGTGTGTTAGTTTGCCCTAAAGTAAGTGGAATAGCTACAACCTATAGCTGAAGAAACATACACACTTCTATTTTACAAAACAATGGACACCAGAAATGAGCAAATTTAGGCAGTGTGCTTTGCAGAAAGGAAAGGGTTCTCAGTAGTTCTCTAAGCACCAGTATTCCAGATGCGTGCAATACAAGTAACTGCTCAAATAACTATTATTGCTGACATTTTAAACAAGTTTTGTGCTTTTAAAAATAGATGACTTTGAGAGCAAGAACACAAAACAGATCTCTCATCCAACCTTCTGAAATTAGCAGATTTCCAAGTTTTAAACATGCTTCCAAAGTATTAGTTCATAAACATTTTTCCCCTTGAGTCCAAAACCTACCTCATTTCTAAGCCAATCCCTCTCAGTTACCTAAGACCAAAGTACCCAGCAAATTCTATTAGGAAACAGAAAATCCATCACTAATTCAAAACAAAAACAAAACACCAACCACCACCAAAAAAAAACCCACAAAAACCAAACAAAATGCCACCAAACCACAAACCCAAAACAAAACCAAACCAAACAAAAAACCAACCACAACAAAACCCCCACAACCAAAACACATCTTCCTGTGTTTTATTTATTAAGTGCAAGAGAATCGTATTTCTGATCATCTGCAACCTCTTCTCCCCCTTAAATAAATGGCTAGACTCTCCAGAAAAATTTTCTGAGTGTCGCAGGTGGAGTTTTTGTAAATTCAGTATGTGGGGAGTGCAGCATTCTGTGCTGCAAAACTCCTTCTGATCAAAGAGGTTGGAACAAAGACACAAATGTTGCTCCCTCCTCCATTCTTCAAGAGCAATTCAGTCCCTCGGCCTCTCATATTGACAGAAATGTTCCAACTCTTACAAACTTCCCTGGCGATTTGTGATGCAGACAAATGAGTACTAAACCCAGGATTAAACTGAAACAGATTTTGAATCTTAGGCTGGTTCTTCTTCCCCTCCTTCCCTTTTCTGTCCCTTGTTTGCTTTCCAAAACCTCTTTGTGCTTTTGTAAGCACAAGTCTGCAGTGCACGCAAAGACAAGGAGCATGACAGTAAGAAAGCAAGCAAGGTACCCATGTCCTTGAAAAAGGTCTGCAGAAAAGGCAGGCTCATTATCAGCCTCGAAATAGCTCCTGCAGACATGTAATTTTACCATCTTGTTCTGAGTCTCTGAAATAATTGGGGTGTTAATGTGTACAAAATATTCCCTGCTCTGTGGCCAAACCAAAAAGCCCTCAGAAGTTAAGCAAAGCTGCCCTGCTTTGCCCTTCAGCCAAGGCAGAAGATAAAGGTCGTTATTACAATACAGACCTTGAAAGAGTTTTGTATAAGGCAGACCCAGCAGCGGGTGCTAAGAACTCCAGTAACTGACCCCTGGTACCTTCTGCTGGGGATGCAGGGCCCTGTAAATCATCCGTTCCCAGTCAGTAAGAACCACAAGGCACTACACCAAGAAAACTCTCTCCCAAGGACAGGAGGTTGAACAAAACTGCATGAATGATGCATGTCCGTGAATCGCTCCAACGGCTTTTAAATAAATAAATAAATAATCTATGAAAACCAAGTGAAAAGAACAATTCAACCACAAGTCAGGAAAACAAGCATAAAACCCCCTTGGAAAACTATTAAAAGATGCTGTCAGCACAGCTGATCAAAAGAAATAAACACTATGGCAAACATACTAAAAAGAATAATAAAGGCACAATTTCAAAACCTCATCTAAATTTTCCCTAGAGATTTAAAAGATAAGAAGCTAGATTTAAGCTGAGAAGTCTTCACCTAAAAAAAATTAAATCACCATAGAATCAAGGGATCTACCACAGCACTAGAGACAAAGAGAACTAAAGAAATGCTGCTTTGCTGAGAAAGGCAGGCTCATCTCATGAAATTATGGGCTCCAAAAGATGAGCCCAATTAACAATTGAAACATGGGCACATTCCCTCTGTTACTGAAGAAATTAAATCTTCAAGATGCAGTGCTGGCCTAAGGTTAATCCTATTTACTTTAGAGGCAAAATGAAAAAATAATGAGTTTATTTGCAAGTCCTATACTCTACAAAAACCTGTGCCTCATTTGCTGTCCCAAACTAGGTCTGGGTTTTTGTAAGCTAGTATTTGTCTGGGATTCACTGCTTACGTGCCAAGCCTGATACAAATTCAGAAAAGTGACTGTTTCCAAGTCCTGATACTGGTCCTGTCTCAGAGAACTCCTCATCTTCTGCCAAAATGAAAGCCAGCAGAAGCATTACCTTGGCCTAGGACTGCACAGGCTAAACCAGACCTTTAAAATCAAACAAGTCACGAACAAAAGAAAACACTCACAAAAAAAGCCAACCACAAAACCCAACTAAATCCCAAGCATTTCACTCTTAGTCACATGGAAGTGACATGTTGAATTGTCTCTGCTTTTGTTACAATAAGGCAGGATGAGGGAGGTGGGATGAAATGAAGGTCTTTTTAAGCCACCCTGAAGAACGGTGATTAGAAGACGACACAAGATAAGCAACACAAACATACATTTTAAGGAATAACAGATTAACATCAAGAAAAGGATGAAAAATTGTTCTTTGATATCGCATGATGTAGCTTTTAAAATGTAACTTAATTCTCATGTCCTTCTCCCTTTCCCTCCATGATCCTAGCTCCAGAAATTTCACAGAATCTAATTAAAACAGAAGCAAACAAAGAATGAGGACACTCTACAGAACTTGATATGCACTAAAAGCAGGAGTTCTGATATGCATCTTGGCATAAAAGTGGTTGTTAATATAAGCTCTGGTCATAATCACAGAACTGGTTTTTTACTACTGCAAAAGTCAAAGAAGAAATTTTCTGCACATCAAGTCCAGAGTTCATCATATTCCTTGAAAGGCAAGTTATACTGATCTGGGTCTACTTACTTGCACTGGAAGTCTCCTAAATAAACGTGTGCCACCTGAATTCACCCCAGCTACACTGTATCACCAAACAAAGTCACTCTGAACCAGTGCTTACAAATTTTTTTCCAGTTGAATTCACATATGCAGCTGAATTCTAATTTTCCATTTCCAACAAATTATTTCCCTCTCCTACACGAGGCCACGCACGAATTTTACGAGCTCTGTTCCATGCCTACCTTTATGGACAGAAAGGCTTTGAGCAGGGGTCCATACAGGGTTATTTGGGAATCCGGGGAGAGTTCCAGTTCCACGTGGAGCTTATCTGGGGGCAGCTCTGCAGGGTCAAGGGGGAGACGGGCTGAAGCTGTGGGAGATGAAATCACACTCTCGGCTGTTTTCTGCGATGGCCTTAGCACAGATAACATTGTTTCTTCCATTTCTGACACTTGAGAGCAAAATAAAGAAGGAAACAGACTTTGATTACAAGTTATGCTTCTGACAGACAAAATTCTGCAAATATGAACGTGTATTAAATACACAACTTTTTGCAGGTTTCTAATTCAGCCTGTACAATTATGTTAATAAGTTTACGAGCAGAACTGGTTTCTCATATCTAGTAACTATGGGAAGACAGGAAAATATAGAATATTTTAGTCCATGTTAGCTATGCAACAGAAAAACAAGCCTTCAAGTCCTCAAAAAAAGAAAAGAAAAAAAAATCCATTTGTTTATCTTGCTTTTCAAGTTAAACAAAGACATGCTTTCATTTCAGAGTAGCAGATTTCCCACAACCACACAGCTACTGCAAAATAAACAGAAGAGAATAAACAGGAAAATTGCAGAAGTTACATTAAAAATGTATTCCGATTCAGCAGCACTGTAGGCCAAAATTTCCTCTCAACTCCATTACTCATGTCACAAAACACTTTGGAAATTCAATTCTCATTTCCTAACCATTCTTTTATTTGGAGTTAGGGAGGAGAAAGCACTTTGTCTGTAAGTGTGGAAAGGCAACAAAGTGAGAAGTGAGGAACTGGAAGTGTTTAAGGGATGTGAAGTGACTGATGGGATGTAAAGAACTCTGTGGGAAAGCCATATCCAATTGATGCTCCGGATGGAGTACGATTTCAGGTGCCAGTTTAACTGGAAGAACTGGCATACAGAGCACCACAGTCAATACACACCTGTAGCCAGCAAAGCACCTTCAGCCCCCCACTACTGTCTCCACAAGGGGTGCTCAGTGCTCCCATTACGTTACGTGCTATCAATCAGCTAAATGCCATTTGCCAGCTGCCCACGTTCTTGGAAGCTGCAGCTCTTGCAGTGCAGTGTATTTGTTTCTCAGAGACAGAGAGAGTTCTATCAGCTGACTTAAAAGAAAATACAGATGTTGTTATTGTGGACAACCACATTCTATCAGCACCCCAGATTAGAAGTGAGCTGGACTGTGCTGGATTATGCACCAAAGGAAGCTGCAGATGAAATTACCTGTGCATGGACAAACGTTCAAATGCAGGCTCAACTGCTACCAATACAAGTAAATGTTTTCAAATCTGCAGTACGCAAATCTGACACAAGCTGTCAGAGTCTCACAAGAGCACTTAATGAACATCTGCAAGATGAAACTTTTTCTGCTTCATCCTTTAACATCTGAGTTCTTTTAGATTTGAATTGTTGGAACTCAAAACCTAAATACCCTATCCAGCCTGTCTTTGAACACCTGCTGATTGAGGCCCATTCAAATTATTCCTCATTATTCTTCTAATACCTCCCCTTCACCAGTTCAGATTCCACTCTCTCAGTCTGAAAGACTTTTATGCAACCCTGTAACTTCCTGCATACCTCCCTCTGAATTGAAGATAACTTACTTTTGTCTCTGTGTTTAAGTATTTCCTAACTTAGTGGCAAAACCACTGTACTTTACATTTAGGTATATCAAGTGATATTCTATATTATGCAACAACCCATTTGAGAGATCCACTTTGTTCAGGACAAAGAGGAATGAGCTACAGACAGTACCCTCTTTTTACACAGGGAACTGGGACACTTTCTGAAATTCTGCATCAGGAGATGATGTCTGCTTTTAAACCAAACCTGGCACATTCTAAATATTAGCATTCTCCCATGTCACATGAAACAGTAGTTTTGTTCAAAAGCCATTTCTGCAAATTTAAGCAGCTTGATCCAATAAAAAGTCACAGTTTCAGTTCCTGAAATGTATTAAAAAGAAAGAAGTAGTGACACTTACAGGATTGTTTTAACTGCTCATCTGCCTTCTGAGGATAAATTGGGTGCCATGAGTAGTCAATTGTAAACACAACGCTCGGGACAGTCCAGCATTCAACCCATCCAGCCCTTTCAAAAAGGAACATCACACTTTTACTTGGAGTACAGTAGTTCCACTAAATATTTTCCCTTAACATAGAAGGTTGCTTTCATCAGCAAGTAATTAAATACGAAGAGCCAAAGACATCAACAGGTATGACAACAAAACTCACTCTTCCTGAGTAATGTTCCTCCATTTGGGTTTGCCTGTTTTTTGACCACTTTGACATTCAGCAGAAATGCAAGATTCAGGAGTTACTTTATTAGGCTGACAATCTTTCACCAGCATAAAAAGGGAATATTTACTAGGATGACAATCTGGTAGATACAAATGAAGATCAACATCTTCTCCCTAAAATCAAACATCAGTATCAGAAAGGTTCATTTACGTTCACTTTATGCATAATACTCATGCCACTTGCATGTCCCTATGTGCCTTCATCTTCACTTTACAGGCAAAGGCAGGCAAGAAATCTCAGTTTTCACATGTGATTGCTGTCCACAGCTCCCACTAATTTCGAGTCTGATCCCAAGAGCTCTGTGGCTCTGGGCAGTTACAAGTCCAGAAACTTGCACACAGCACACCACAGCGATCTGTAAAACTCCAGGGCATGACTTTGTGATTCCTGTTCTTCTGTTGTTCAAGCCATACTGAAAAAGTTAAGTGACTGGCTCAAGACTACCTGAGAATTAAAAAAAACCCACTTTTTTTTCAAGAAGGTTAGATAAGAGATTGCTTGCTTTGCTATCAAATTATACAAAATTACCAACCTCACCATCAACTAGTCATTTATTTTTAGTCGCAGTAGACTGCTTCTATTTTAGGGAAGAGAAGTACAGTCTTAGTTCTTAGCAGAATTAGTTCTGTCTGTTAAAAATGCTTCATTACTTATTTATGGGAACTCTTAAAAATCTGGAATATGTCTTTCTAAAATGGTTTGGGGGTACCCATTCCAGTATTTGATTTTTCTCTTCGAACATAAATTATATTTTCACATTTTCTAAATGGGAATAGACTTCCAGATGATAAAATACATACACAGACACACAGAATCTAAGTATACATAGGAAATATTCATGCTGAATGTGTTTATGTGTAGAACTATTCTTGAAATACTTTTATGTGTATATAAATTAAACAGCCTATGATTGGATGCTTCATAAAAACAACAGAAGCCATATACCTTAAAGAAAATAAACAAAACACAAACCAAAACAAATAAAAATCTGTGAAACTAAGTGAGAGAGTTATTTTCTTTCAGGAAAGTTTATAGAAAATTTCCTGACTGAAAAGGTAGGGAAACTGCTTTCACATTTGGAAGACACAAGAGAGGGGACGGAGAAAAAAAAAACAAACGAAAACAAAACAAACAAGAAAACAACTTACCTTTAAAGAGAATCTAGTGTTACATGTGGTTGGAACAAAGTCAGTGAAAGGCAGAGAGAAAACAATGTTCAGTGTTTCTCCACAAGCTGCTAGATAAACTGAGAAAAGGAAAAAAAAAGAACCAACCAAACAAAAAAAATTAATCAAATTACTCCCTCTTTTGTTCTTCAAAAAAATTATCAGACATAAAACAGTGATAAGATATTAAAGAACTCATGACATAGGAAACTGACTTTGTAACTACTGTGTGTTTAGAGCTCCTTGTACCAAATTATTCTGAAACTATTTACTTCCCACAGCTTTTCCTTTACAGAAAGGCACTGTACTTAGCACAAGAAAATTACAAGCAGACCATAAAAGAACCTGACTTCCTGGACACAAACACACACCGGATATTCCTCAGGCTTTTGATGAAGTAGTAAGCTTCATGATGTTTATGCCACCATCCTCTTTCTAGATTATTATTCTCTTTCTGAGATTATAAGATTCTAGTACAGTGTAGGCCACTGAGCACTACACTTCTCTCCACATCAAAGTAAGTTCTGACTTTCTGAAATGTACATCTCAGTTTTGCCCAGAACTATCAGTGTTACTTCCTATTATCAAATTAAGGGGAAACAAGATTTCTACTTATATGGAGTTGAAATGATATTTTTCCAACATTAGTTAAAAAATTTACTCCCAAGTGAATGTTTCCTGGTAGCTTACTGAACATACATCAACACTCCACAGTTGCTCTCTGCAAACTGTTGCACTAAATCAAAGATTCTTGAGACATGAATGTCAAAACATGATCTAGAGCTCCACCTATCAACGGTAGCAAAATGCATAGTGAGCACTGAATACAGAGCTTCCTAGCAAAAAATTTACACTTCTCTCTATAGATCTATGCTAAATTTGGTACATATTTTTTGCAGTATCTTCTCTTCTTCCAAACAAAAAACAAACAAATAAATGAAAATCTCACCATTTTCTTGTTGTTTGGTGGAACAGTCAATCCAGTTGTGCTGATTTGCTGCCCAGATCATTTCAAACTGATGAAACATGACTTTAAAGTTCCACATATAAGGAACAAATGAAAAAATATCGGGTGCGCTGTCACTGGACCAGTCTTGGATCAGATCTAAACCCACAGAGTAACAGAAGGGAAGTTATCAAGCAATCAAGAGAGAGACTTCTACACACTGACCTGAAAGCACCGGACTACCAGCTGCTTTCCTTTGGTTTCTCCCTGGGATACTCTCAACGTGTACATCGGGGGATATTTTCTAACACAGCAAGGCAGCGTTGCTGTAGACATTCCCGTTTGCTCTGAAAGACTGACAGGCTACGCTGCTTTACTGCAGCACTGCACAAATAAGGGCCCCGGCCTCACCAGGAGAGGAACTTTATTAGCATGGCACTACATCTGCACTAATTAATCCTTCCTCCCAGCAGGGCTAATTAGCCCAGGCAGTACACGCTGATGGGGCTATATTCTTTCCATTACTGCAGCTGGAATGTTCAGCAACAGTTTGGTGATGCTCGATCACTTTGTACGGCCTTGTGTGCACGTGTTCTTCCTCACAGTCAAAGTCCTACAGAGCAAATTACTTTCCCTCACCATCTGCCAGCTCAAGGGACAGGAGCTAAAGCCTAAGTACCCGAAAATCAGTCAGCCCAAGAGAGAGCCATCAGAGAAATCAACATCCTAGGTGACAAGCATTAGAGAAATCAATAGCTCTGACAGAAATAAATTCATCTGAAATTTACAGTCACTTCAAATTTAGTGTAGATTTTACAAAAGGAAATGTTTTGATATCTCCACTCAAATATAAGAATATCACATACTTAGACACTTATAAGCAACAGAAAGCATCAGGAATTTTATTCTCAGAAAAATTTGTTGCCCTAAATATGTGAAGTCAGAGTAGCCCTCGCAAAATTTGAAAAGAAATTCTAAGGAAAGAATATTTAATTGGACTTGATTACATTTATTAATATTTAATTTAGTTTGATTCAATTACATAAGTTATTTAGTAAAGAAGTTACCTGTAAAGAAGCTTTTCTGAGCAAAGATAAAGTGATAGGTTGCTTTATAAACCTCGAGTTCGCACTGCCACGTCTGTGGCATGTTCCACACCCTGGGATAGCTGGCATTAATGTGAAACTGTGAACAAGATATTAAAGCATCAGAATTACTCAAAAAGATGACAGTGCTTGACCCTGTAGCTCAGCAGTTTTCACATACGCACTCTGCTGAATAATTAAAACTGTTTTCCTGCTGGGATGAACAGAAGGCCTCTCCAGTTCCTTAATAATTTAATCTCTCTCTTTCGCTGTTTGAAGGTCAAGTGTTAGTGTATTCATTTATCTGGCAAGGTACACTACCAACTTCTGATACAGCTGTTGCAGTAGATGGATCAAGCAATTTGTAAACCAAAGTTTCCACTGAATGCACCACTTTTCACAATACCCGAATTTCTGAGTTACTTAACAACCTTTAAAACTGCTCCACAGACAAATAACTGTGTTCTTTATTAAAAATCCTCTAGAGAGGACTTGTGCTTATTAATGCAAACTTACAGCTAGCATTTCAGCTTCTAGGAGAGTCCGGTACTGCATACTGCTGGTGGCATCAACGTGTAGAAGCTGTCCTTTAATTGTAGGTGAATAGCCTAGCAAATAAAATAACAATTCAATTGTGTCAGAATGTATCAAGAGAAACAATTTAGTAAAGGGCTTCAAGCCAGCCAACAAGGTGAGTAAATGCCAGGAACAAACCCATAACTGTATACTGATCTCCACTTCACCTTGGATTTTGCAGTTTGTCTTGTTTAAACAAACTACTCTTAAATTAGTTTTCATAACACATTTCCCAGCGTAATTCACCTACTACATCGGTCCTCCAGAGAGGTCTTCCTGCTCTGAGCTGACAATGTGTCTATAATCTGCTGCAATACACGCCCAGTTAAATGAAACACTATCTAGTAGTCAAGGAATTTGTGTTTCCTAAAGCAAACAAAGCAGGGGGGTAACTTCACTATTTAAAGTCTTACATGTTTTAACATTTTGCAATAAAATGTACAGGGAAATACTTTTTGTTCCTTTACATAAGAATATACATCTCATACTCACAAGGGAAAACACTACAAGACATTTACATCAGAATAAAAATAACCTTCAAGGAAGAACTTTAGGGAAACAAATTAAGCTTAACCTTAACTCACCATTTTCACCTACTGTCATGGGAATATTTACTTCCAAATACGATCCTGCACCAACATTTACGTGTACAGCATTAGTTTCCTGTATTGCAGGAAAGGGAAAAAAGTCCAAACATTATTTCTAGGGTCATCACATCAGTCAAAGTACTTCACCCCTCTGGCTGTCATTACCCAGACCTGGGTGAAGGTACCCAATTCCCAAAGCACTTCTTACCTTCCAAAAAACTACTAACGAAGTATCTGTGTGTACTGATATATGAAGTCACAGTATACCCCATTTGTAAGAGTAGCAACAAGGGAAAGAAAAATCCAAACTCCTACACATACACATCTTTTGTTGTGTCTGTGTCCCCCCCATTCCCTTTCACTAACAGTAACATTATTCATCCAATATCAGAAAAAGTTGCTTTTTCAGTATGGTGAGCTTCATTGTAATGGAAGATTGCGCAGGAAATGTCCAGATCATCAACTCCCAAGACATCAGAAGCTGCCATGGCTTAAGATGTAGCTTTAAGGCTTAAAAGAAGCTTAAAATAAACTATCAAATATTAATGCCTCTGAGACAATACTTATCTTGGAAGAGTTTGCTCCTGTTTATGGAAGATTAAACCAAAAATCTCCTGCCTTTCAAAATAAGAATTCTGTAATAAACACCTGGGACAAGTAAAATTATGCACACCCAAAAAACCACAAGTTAATCACAACAGATAACTTATTTTCTGCACAAGTTTTCAATATTTACCCTGTTTTTGGTAAAAAGTAAATCGATGGTGGCATCTGCAATTATGTTCATCCGCAGTTCAAAAGCAAGAATTTGTCTTGGTTTCCCAGGCTGAGCAATTTCTGAGACTTTCATAACTTGGTAGTCTGGTGGGAAGAAAAACTTCCACAAGCAATCCCTAGTGGGAAAACAAACAAACAAACAAACGAGAGAAGTTGTTTTTATTCATAGCTGAAATATATATATATTTATGCATATTTATGCATCTGTTTGGTTCATTTGATTTTCCAGTTAGTTGAGTCTTTAGACAACCACTGGATACAGTAAGAAAGAACATTAAAAGTCTTTATTATAGAAGTCTTCCAACTCGTTACTGAAATCTCCAAAAGTTTCTATGGCAAAAAGTAATTTTGGAATAAAAGCTGTAAGTGGACAGACCATAAATGATTTAGAATACAAATATTTTAATTCAGAGAGCAAACAAGCTAGGTTTTTTTCTTCTTATTCCTAATCTCATGTTTTTGTAGCAGATTTGTAAAGCAAGTAGGAGATAATCTGTTTGTGAATAAGTAGTTGATGTAATGCCCAGATATAAGTATAATACAAAACTTTATCTCAGAATGAGAGTGAAATGAAGCTTACATTTCTGCAGGGTTATTTCTGAACATGCAGCTATGTAAAAGTAAAGCTTTTATGCTGTAGCTTATGTAGGTCAAGAAGGATGTAAGTCAGTCTTTAAGGGGGCAAAGGAGTTTCCTGCACCCAGCACCTGACCACTACAGCAACTTAAAAGTTAAAACCGAAAACAAACCCCGCCAAAGCCCAAACCAAAACATCCAACAACAAAACCCTCCCAAACACCACACACACTCAAAATCCTGGGGAAACCCAAGATTTAATTGTATGATTATTGAAGATTGGTATTTGTAGAAGCCCTTACATGAACTGAGGGCACAAAGTCCACAGAAGTCCTATAGATCTGTGCTTCTAAAACTTTCAAGCACTTTCCAAAATTCTATCATCTACCCATAGCACAATGCAAAGGAGTTTCCAGGTATCTCTGAAACCTATATGCTCTGTATAAGCACCAAACTGCCTTCTGCCTAGTCAGGTAAAATAAGAAACATACCATCAAAGAACAAGTTTTCCTGGTAGGATTAAAAATATCATTAATGATTCACTGACTTCATGTTCTTAGCAAAGGTCTGCTCTGAAAACTGGCATTTTCTCTTAACTTCTCTAAGATATTGTCTTATCTAATGACTGCTCTTCGGTCTGCGATCCTCACTCTCCTAAGAGACAGTTAACAATAATAGTTTCATAGGAGAATTAATGGAGGCCAAGAAAAGTATCAATCTGTAATTAATAGGGGGGAAAAAAGGGAAAGCACTGATTATGTCATTTTTACTTAATCGTCCTTTAGTCACTAAACAACCCCATTATCTCCACCAGAAATATTCGTGTGCAAAACATCAAGGGCTAAGTGAAGAACAGTAGTAGAACACTGGTCCAATATTTTGTTCCTAAAATAACTACATGATAAATATGTTGGAGGCCACATCAAGTCATTGATTCTCCAGAGGAGGGATAATTCATTGCCCCCTCATTATTTTCATGGCCAGATTTGTAGTTCAATAAAATTTTCTCATCAATATGCAATATATTCCTATCCATAAGCTAACAGGAGCTTGACAAGTGTAAAGGTAGCCAATTAAAAGGTTAAACCCTTCATTATGTAACATGGTAAATAGTAAAACTTCTTCGTTCACAGAAAATAGGAACATGATCTATTAATTTATTAAGGAAAAGTCTGAGTGTTCCTAACTTTGTACGGCCAACAATATAAACACCAATGAATTTACTCATCTTAAACCACTGTGGCAAGACTCTTCTTTTAGAGTGCCTAGTCTAATCAATACCAACTAGAAGCCTGAGCAATCACGCACTCAAATCTTTAGAATGTTGTGGGTTTGGTTGTTTTTTTTTTCAATAATAGCTATCAAAGATTAAACATGTAAATGATGGTAATACCTTTGCCTATCAGCCCAAGGTCCGTAGTTGAAATCTGTTCCTTTTCCACAAACAATGTCCAAACCCCAACACGGTGGAAGATCCTGCAATTTGCTGTCTTCGTTGTTTGCTTCTCCATCATTACTTTCCTCCATCTCCTCTGGTACAAGACCTATAGTACATAATATAATAAACAGATTATTAAAGGAAGCTGCTTCAAATTAGCAGCAAAAATGTTCGCTGAGCACAAGACAACAAAAGCATCCTGATGTCAGTTTTATTTGAGACCACTATAGTATGCAAATATCAAACCATAATTCAATGCAGAATCCCAGGGGAAGGGCATAAATATGATCAAAAATCCTTGGGATTTTCTGAAGTGCTGTCACTGCTGTCAGTGCAATGCTGACACACACAGCAGCACCTCAAAATTTCACTCCCTTCTACATATGACGCACATGAACTTTCTCCCATTTGTTTCAGTGGATTTTTTTTTTCATTTGCATAAAAAATAACTTATGAAATCATAAGCATTCTGAAGTGTACTCATGAATGCTTTTATTGGCTCCAAAACACTACACTAACTCTTTCTGCTTAGAGACCTTTCATCATAAAAGATAATAAATAATTGCCTAGCAAGTCCAGGCAATTAAATTAACAAATAGCCTTCCAGTCCCATAAAGTTGTATCTTTATATTTAACAGAAGGTACCTGGTTCATCCATATAGTAATAGATGTCAACATCATTGGACTGCATTACAACAAAACCTTCTCCCATCAGCCTCGGTGGCCTGCAATGGAAGAGTGCAACAAGAAACATTAACAAACAATGCACTAATTTTTATGAATTCAAGTAATCGTAAGTGGAAGATATTAAGCATAATGGAAGACATTACACAGGTCAGGCTCACTTGTAGCTTAAGCAGTACATATTTAACAAGGGAATCATCAATAAAGCTGTTACCTGTATCAAGCAGGTCAATGTTGTTATTATTAGTACATGAAATAATTTAAAAGTTAGTTAAGTCAAGCGTGAAGATAGCAGGTTCCTCTCCACAGACACACCTCTCAGGTATTATAAAGCAAAACCAACTACCAAAGTCTTACTTTCAATGTTTCTTTCAATCAAGAGTTCCTTTCTCCTTGTCCCATATCGTTCTTTCAACTGCTAATTGTTTTCTTACTAAAATAGCACTCAAAACCAAAGGGACAAGACATCCCCAGTAATTAGATCATTAAAAAAAAGCTATTCTTCCTTAATAACATTTCACTCAATATAAAAGGATTTATGTGATAAAACTAATACACGAAACACTTTGCCTAACACTATATGAGCATATTAGAATCTCTTCTTCAATATTATAATGCAAAAATTCTATTCTTACTGATGTTTTTGCCACTTCCCTGCCACTTTTACGAATTGCCACCTCTTAACAGAAAAGGGAAATGTATGGCTGAAGAGCGTGACCTGTTAGAAGCAGATTGCCTGATACAAATTTCATCAGGTCAATAAGCTGTTTCTCGGACCTGCACTGCCTGCAGGACTTTATGAAAGTTAAGATACTCAGCTTAATTTTTAAATCAAAGAAGCATAAGAGGGCAGGCTCTAAAGATTCAAACATTCCCCGTTTTCAATGAACTGGGTCATTTGTTGAATCTATCCAGTAAATTAGGGCACATGTTTCCTGCACACTCGTCATCCTTCAGCCATCAGGACCTGTAGGGATGGTAATAGCATATAAAGAAAATATGTGGCGGAAGCAGGAGAAAAAGCTAATAGTTTGAATATCTTAATCCTATTTTGGTTTAATATTATTTGTTTTCAATAATAATTAGAGAAATTTCCTTTGTCATTATGTTGGAAGAAGAGTAAGATTCTGTACTCATCCACAGAACGTTCTTTGAAAACATAAAGGCATGATATAGATGGCAGTATTTGGATGACACAAAGCCAATTCAAAGTACAGTCAAATGATGTACGGTTTATTTTCAGCCATCACAATTCCTTCTCTGGATATTGTTGCTTAGGAAGTATAGAACAGGTATAATCACTTCATGTAAGCTCACGCACACAACTGTCCAAGCACAGTACATATACATTCTGTTGAGCAAATAATACCTGTGAAAGACTTTGAAACTTAGCAATTTTTCCCAAATTATCTGTTGAATATATGGCATTGTAAGCATTAAATAAGATAATACACATAATTCTGCAAAGATGTTCACACCATATCAATTGGGAATGTTAATACAGCGTAAGCATAAATGTCTTGCTGCTTAAAGTGTAATAAAGCACAAATCCTAGTGGCAAATCATTTCACACGAGCACCCTTTCTTTTGTTTGACTTATTACCATTCAGTTTGTTAAAGCTGCCTAACCCCGTTACACGGAATACACAGAGGTAAAAGGATGAGCAATCTGT
Organism: Chloroceryle aenea; assembly: GCA_013399075.1. NCBI lineage: Eukaryota > Metazoa > Chordata > Aves > Coraciiformes > Cerylidae > Chloroceryle > Chloroceryle aenea. Next base: position 119,496 of record VWZY01000510.1, read on the forward strand.
CTTCCAAAGATAACACGATTTCTACTGCAGCAAGCATTGTGCAGCTTTTGCCAATTTTTTACAAAGTATTTTCCAAACCAGATGCGAATTAACTGCACAGAAGTCAACACCTTAAACCCTGCTTTTATCCTAAAAATTCCGTACTGTTAAAGCCTGAGTAGTTGAGTGAAGGAAAATAAAAGCTGATTGCAAGATATTAATCATCGATTAGAACACTAAAAAAATAAGTCAAATCTATGATGAGATGGAACACAGTGCTTTTTTCTCCATAAAAATATTGTTTCAAGGATCCAGAACATAAAACCTTCAGAGTGGTTAAAATGCCAACTGTCTAAGAACAGTTAGAAACACTAAGAAAATGCTGGTTGTGGTTTTGTGACTTGACTTATTTTCTTTGTGGTTTTTGTTTTGTTTTGTTTTGTTTTTGTTTTTGTTTTTTTTTTTTAAATAATTTGTGTAGCTAGGCAGGCCTGAAAAAGCCTGACACTTACTCGTCATTTTGAAGACCAACATATCTTGGACTTGGAACAAGCATGACTCTAACGTTTTCCAGTTTTCCTTTCACGATGTGCATGAACTGATCAAGGTGGCTCGAAGGTGGTTTTGTGGTATACGTCAGAAAAGCATCATCAAAGTTAATACAAAGTGTTTGAGGCTGATAATGATTCCCAAATGCCAAGCGCCCCTAAATCAGAAAGAAAACCCAGTTCCTCGTTACACACTGCTCTTTCATCCAGCTAGCTATTTACCCACAACAATGCAGATAACCTGCCATTGCAAATAAAGACCAAGGATGAAAATCCTGGCCATACTCTGTGCATATCTAAAAATACCACCTTGTACATTAAGCTTCCAATATTCTATCTCCTATCACCTCAAAACCAGCTTTCTTGGGATTTTGGGGGGAGGCAAGAGCAACTTTTAATAGGGTTATTTGGACATGTTCCTTAAAAGACTCGGGGGAAAAAAGAAAACAAAACCCAAAACCTCCCAAAAGCCCAATACACCCCATGTCACATGTCACACAACTCCCATTACCTAGTTTAATTACTTGGTGATCTTGAAATTATGACAAGACCAAGACACCGTATTTCCCACAACACAGCACACAGCCGTACTTCCATCAGCACCAGCGGACCCGTGACTGTGTCAGGGAACTGGTTTTTTAAACAACAACCTCAGAAAGAATGTACATGGAAAATGAATGGCAAGCCTCATTTGTAAGCACAGAGCCTGATAGTGGAAATATTTGTCAGTGTTTTCCCTTACCGTGCTCACATTGACTTTAATGACTGGAATAAGTGATCTCCATGAAGAAGAAGGATCTTGAGATTCTGTTTTCACTTTAACACTATGGGGCAGGAAAAAAAATACATACATTATTTCATCTTCTACAGAAGAACTAACTAAGATTTTCTTCTAGGGGTCTTCAGTATACAGCTCTCAGGGAACACAGGGGTGTCTCCTGTAAGAGACCTGCTAGCAGATGAGCACAGACTCCTCCAGAGCCTGGAGGAACAGCAGGCAGTGGCCGCAGCTACGCCTTGGGTAGATGCAGATAGAAAACAAGCATGCCAGCTTTAACACAGAACAAGAGTTAAATAATATTCTTCAGAGGAACTTGGTCTTATTTAGGTGTGGGATTTTTCATTTCCCAAGACATGTCCTCCCCAAAGGGAGAAGTCCTTCCCGCACCTGGCAGTAAGGGCGTAAGATGAAAACAGAGACCAGCTGAGAGGCACAGCCCTCACCTGAACTCCAGACCGCCACAGCATCCTGTAGCTGCCCACTATGTAATTTAGCAACACACACTGGCCTAGCAAGAAGTAGTGGAAGGACTCAAGTCTCATTAGACCTTCTCTGCTCCTACCAATAAATTAGTCTGGTGTGATTCTGCCTAAAGAGAGTCGTCCTACTGCACACCTGACTCTGCATAAACCATGTGGAACAACTCATTATAGATGCACACCCTGTTTCCTGGGGTACCCCAAAAAGAGGAATAAAGTAAGGAAGGAAGGTTTGTGTAGCTATACACAAACACACACACCCCTAAAAAGACAACTTGTGAAATTAACTGAGTTTAAAGCTCAGAAAACATTATGTCCTCCCAACACCACACAGATCCTCACATTTTGTCTATTCCATGTCAAGCAGCTATTTCTTCTGCTGAGCAATACTACTATTATTCTGAAAGCATAATCCTCTTCAACACATGCTCCCTTTCCACACAGTAGTACAAATAGATTTTTCAACCTGTGTCTGATCATTAAACAAGAAGTACTTAATTTCTTTGGTTGTGTTTAAATTATTATGTTTGGAAGTCTGAGGAAAGGAAAAAGATTTAGACTGTCAGGCTTGTCAGTGCAATTTCTCTCTCAACTGTGCTACAACCATTTGGCCTCCAGAGCATATGTTAACAAAACGTTACCCAATTAGTTCACCACTTTTCAGAACAAAGCATCAACAATTTACCTTTCAAGATTGGAATGTGTTCTCTGCCTCCCATTTACTTGTGCTTTTTCGTCATCTTTTTTCCCTGGAATTATTGTGGGATCCAAGCCAAACAGCTCTTGAAGTTGTCCATAAAGCTCGGAACGGTTGTACACGTGAAATTCAAAGTCATTCACCATAATATACAGTCGTGTTTCTGCCTTTGGATCTAAACAAATAGTAGGAAGAGAGTTTCTAATTCTATTCCAGCATTCCCTTGCAATATTTACAGTTTCTCAAATGTGTGCATTTTGCAAAAACAATCTCCAGAGCAGTGAACAGCTGCTAAACTACATATTAAAAAGCAGCAAAAACCACCACAAAATAATGATGCCATTCCAAGCACCTTGGTATAACTTAACAAATAAGACAGTTGCATACAAAATATCAAACTTGAAAGGCATTTCACCCTTAGGTCACAATCCAAAATTAAATCCCGACAGGAGCTGCACAAAATGGTAAATTAGGTTTATTCAGCCTCGTATATAAAAACGAACCAACAAAAAGCCCTCTTGATGTACAGCACAGAAGCCTCAGTGCCACATTCTGCCTTTTCACAGAGATATCAGTATTTGAGGGAGCTCAATCTCAAAACCCAAATGGTTTTCTAAGCCAAGCTCTGCAGTACGGCAGGCCTGAACCAGAGGAAAGCTTTCTTTGACAGACAAATAGAAAACCTGAATATTCAGAAGTAACAAGAAGCATACTCGTTGTGCACAATCAGTCAACATCTTCACAATTTTAACTGCAGTATCAGCTGGACTCTCTGATACTTGGAAACTAGTTTAACATCTGCTGATCGCATACGGAGCTGAGATACTCTGACATACTTTTGCCTTAGATGGTATGACCTAATTATGGAGTTAATGTGAGGAAAAAGCTCACACAATTTCCCCCTAATTACCCAGTTGAAAGAGTGCCCATTACACATTCACTCAAGAGACCTGAGCTGCTCTAAAACCTGAGCTGGCCTTTCTAAGTGAAACAGACTTTAAGAAGTTGAAGCATCAACGGCTATTGGAGCAGTCCCCGGTCCGTAACTCAGTGGGTACAAACTGCAGGCAACCTTCCCCACAGACATGAGAAGTCTAAAAATCAGAGCCAACACGGCTGTTGTTGCAGTCGAGATCAAGAGAAGAAAAGCAGCTGCCCACGAGCCAAAGTTTAGAGACACCCGCTTTAGTTAACACAGCCTTTTGCTAACAAATTCATCTGTCCCCCGATGTTACTCATTCATACAACACTCTGTCCCCAAAACAGCAACCCAGCTTCTACCCCTCACACTTAAATCATCAGAAATTTCCATATTATCAAAAAGAGTATATGTATGGTAATCCCCAGAGCACACTGACATCACAGACTTCTCGAAGAGGAGACAGAGTAAAGTTAATGAGGCAGTTTCAGTTCTTTGCTGTTTTCATAAAAGCTCTGTAAATCCGTTAGTCGGTAATGTCAACTGGCATCAGTGAGCTCTGGGCAAAGGATGACGCGGCCAAAGATCGGGATACACAATTGTTCACCTGGGAGATCACAGCATCATCGGGAACACAAAGAAATGCAATTTTTCAATCCCCAGAGTCAGGCATAAGACTTCATTAACTAAATCAAATCATATGCAGTAAGTTATGGCTCTAAAGGGAATTTGAAGAGACAACTATGTCTTTTTCTTAATAACAAAAATAAGATTTGACCTCCATGTACCAATTTGGTTGCCTAAAACACTTTTGGAAGAGAAAAAAAGAAAAAAGTTATGGAAAGAGAGACAGGCAAATCTGAATGACATACAGTTAAATGGTGCAAAGAAGCACATATGTAGGTCATGTAAAAGCAACTATCAGATTGGTAGCAAAATACTGAACTTTTATCAACATTTTCTGGAATCGAGGTGAGTAATGTAGACATTCTGACATTTGCTTCCTTCAGAGTTTATTCAAGATGTATTATTCTAATTATTTATTCAAATGTTTGTATCCTACCCAAACAATTCAACATAAATATACCCACAAAACAAACAAACAAAAAACCACCACACAACAAATTCACAACAAACAAGTCGCTCCCGGCAATAAGAAGTAGAGCAACTGGTTCTCAAAAACAGCATCCTCCCTTCTAAAAATACCTCACAAAATAGACTGTAGAGTTTTATAGCATGAAAACTGATAAGGTGCTGTGGCATCTAAGCCAAGACATCTGGGCGTGCACTATTCACAACATAATCCTCCAGCTTTTGTTCCTAAACCACTTGAATTTCTCAAGTATATATACCACCTACTCTCATGTCCCAGCATGGTTTAAGTTCACACTCAAGGCAGGAAGACAACCCCCACACTTGTCTTTTTCTCTGAGGTTCTTTGAAGATTGGTTTGACACGCCTCATACAAACACAGTGCCACGATGGAAAACAGATTGCACCTGCTAGGTCAAACAGCTTCAAAACACCACAGCAGGACTTCACTACCACTCATCAATAATCACCATACAAACTTTTTGTGGTTCAAACCATCACTTACACGTGGAACTGTGATTAAGCCTTTATGAGAAGCATCCTTGAACTACAGTGCAACCCACAACTTACAGCAACATTTACTTCAGATTGCAATGGGCAGGTAGACAATGCATCAATTTCTACAGGTTAGTTTTCCTCTCCTCTGAAGAATGGAAGAAATATTCCCAGTAACACATCAATATATTCCATGGGCATGTGGAACAAAACTGGATTTTTCTTACAAACAGGATTAATAATCTGGAAGTTATATCAAGATTCAAAAAATAGTATTAAAATAGCATTAAAAACAATTTGACATCGTTTACTGAACATGTCAAAAACTCAATCTTTTTAAAAGGTCACTTCTCTTCCAGAGAAAACTTAATAGCTTGTATAACTGGGTTGGATGAACACTGAAGCCCTTTCTGGTTCTGTAACGTCTGAATAAGGTTGTCCTCCTCCCACAAGACCAGTGAGGAACACAGGAGTCTGCACTACCTTCAGCACTTTCCTGACATGTCCAACCTTCATACATTCAGTTCCTTGTGTACGACTGTAACAGCACCTAACACTGGTAACCAGGGATCGACCAGGGCCCTTGACCAAAGAGGTGATGTCAAGGACACTTGAAAAGGAATGCCCATATGAATGTCACAAATATCTCAAGATCCTTTACTAGCATCCCCTTTGTACATACACACAAAAACAAAACAAACCAAAACCTCTTCTAAAACTCTAAATCTCTCAGGAAAAAAAAAAACAAACAACCAAAACAGAATGAGGCCATAGAATTCCTACACTAACAGGACTTGATCATCACTATGAAAAACAAAATCCCATTCCTGTGGCATTTCACATTATTATTATGAGCATCCTGCACTTCAGTTACAGAACATAGAAAACCCACAACACTCAGAAACTACTTGTCATTGCTTGTATCTGAGCATTCATAATTCTTCCCAAGCAAAAATATTAAAGTGTTTTTATAAAAATCTGGTGGAACAAAACATCAACCTTGAAGATGCAATTTACCAGCACGTTTTGGTCAAGTACAGGTACTTCTGTTGTGATCAAGAAGATTAAGAAGTATTGTGAAGAATATATTACTATAGACTAAGAACCTGCAAAGATTTTATTTTTTCATTTAAGGCTAAATCTGCTAAATAATAAAAAGATAAAGTGAGCAAGGTTATTTTTCCCTAGTAATTATTTAAGAGAGTATTTTATTCACATTACTTTATTGTTCAGACCTAAAGACCTTTGACTCCCTTGGTTATCTGGATTATTTGATGCTAATGATGCAGTTGTAAATGCCAGCAGAAATCATTACAGCCTTGCAATACTGCCAAGCAGAAACACTACCATAAAAAGCAGACACAACTATCTTTATTGCATTAATTCTTTTTTTTTCCATTCTGTGAGCCACTAGAGAAATGTACTTTAACTAGCAGATGAAGCAAATTCTATGAAAACCTGTTGGACAATAACCTGTGGTTGGAAAAATCTAATTAACTCTAAGAGTAGCTTCTGCTTTCTGAATTAGTCTTCTTACAATATAAAGAACTTGAATTGTGTCCTATCACCTTAGAAGCTTCGTAATGCCTCAGTAAAAAGGCGAGAGCAATTCTTCCTAATTCTTATCACTATATTGAACAGTGCCTTCTATTTCCCTGCAGTACTCCTACCACTGCTGAGTTGATACCGACAACGCTACAGCTCTACAAGCTTGCTGACAAGTCTAAGAGGCTTCACACCATCAGAGGCTGCTTCCAAAAGGCAGGCAGGAAAGAAAAAGCTCTCCAAAGTTCAATGACCTTCTCAGTCAGTGCCCTCCTCAACTGCAGACAGTTGCCATTTCTGGACCACCTCGAATTAGCAATGGAGCTGTGATGCTTCAAAAGTCAACAGTGGCAGGACCAAAGACTCATTCAGTCAGACTCTAATCCTATAAATGACTAAGCAGACATCACTGAGCTACTTATGTTTTCTCAGTGTTCTCTGCAGATAGAATTTCTCTCTTGCATCTGGTGTTAATCATCTTTCTTCAGACAGAGATAAGAAAGAAAAAATAAATTTACTTTTCACACTTCCCCACTTTGATGAGCACAGATGTCATCAAGACACGGGGTTATCAAATGCTAAAGAACATCCCCTACTGTAACACCCTGGCTAAAATACTGGCAGCACAACACGAAAAGCTGAGAACTAAAGTCACTTCCAGAACGTAAGAAGTCTCTATCTGTCATAGTTCTAAGCTTCAACATAGTCTAAGTTATGCTTAGACTACAGCTAATGAAGGCTACTGTTAAGGTTAATGGTTTGTAGTAAGAAACGTTCACGCCCCTAGTAACAAGTCCTGTATTTATTTCATTGTGATGTTCTAGTCTACAAACACAGACCAAACAGTTAAAAGGTATGACCTCCTGATGACTCCAATGTACTTCAGGGACATATCAACAAATCAATTACATGCCTGTGATTCTGCAAAGGAAATATTTTTCTGTAGGCTACTATAAACTTAAACTTCGAAACCTTTTTGAGAAACTCACCATGCTGTTTCTGCTTAGGGTTGTACATCTTCCACCAGCGAAATATGATAAATCCATCTTGAATTCTAAATCAAATCAGATTAAACAGAAGTTGAGAGTGGTAAAATGCCTCTGTGCAGCTGCAAGATGTGTCACCTCATGCAGTGCAGAGTTCTGCAGCTGCAGTAGAGTACAAGCAATGTTAAAGCACGAAGCATTGCAGAAGCAAGCATACAGTGTAACACTGGACAATCCCTGCATTAGCCGAAATTTGTGTCAAACCCTATATCCACTGCCCTCTCAAGGCTTGCCAAACTTAAGAGTATGAATCAAAATTACAAACTCCTTGTTTACATGTGGTTCACAAACCTAATTATTCTCAATTCCAGTAAATAAATGCAAACTACACAGCCAAAACAAATCTTCCAGACTTAGTAACGGGATCATGAGGGAGTGAAAGACATTAATGAAAAAATATTTCTTTCAAACTCTCATGTGTTTTCTTTCTCAAGTAATAAGGACAACTAGAATCTTACCCAGCACTCTCTTCCAAATGATACTGCTCAAACAGCAAATGAGCTACCAAGCATCTAAGAATGTCCAAATACTATCAGTAAAAGAGTCAGTTCAGTTTTAACATTTATCACTATACTATTATATAAATATATTACTGCTCGTTTGTATTTTGATCCTGTATTTGAAATCACTGTTTAGAAGAGTGACTCTCTGAAAACCTGTACCTGATAGACATGTCTTCTGTGATGAAATAGATTTCACGAACCATGACTTTTCCAGACAGCACAGAGAATGAAAAGGAACCTAGTGTGGAAAAAAAAAATGGTTTATCAGATATCAGCCTCGAGTCATTGATGCTTTATTTTCTGAACAGGAGGAACATGGTGTTCAATTATCTGAAATAGGTTTCCTGGGTATCTTGAGTTTTCCCTTTGAAAACACAGCAACTTTCAGGAGAGAAGTCAGAGATTCAAAATAAAAAAGACAAAAAGTGCACAACTGTAAAAAGGTGCAGGGTTTGGCACCACCCAAAAATGCAATCGACCCGAGACACATCAGTCACTCGGGAACATTCAGGTGCCTTGTGAAGTTCATGAAAGAGCCAGGAAAGCTATTTTGAACACAGATACCATCCAGTCATTGTATGAAAGACTGTAATTAGAGCAAGAAAGATTCCTGACAAAATAATTTTTCAAATTTTATGTCTATAAAGTTTCAGTCCAATTATTATTCAGACAAATTGTGTTTACAGCAGGAAGGATTAATAAAGATGAAAAGATCATCAGGTAATGCAATAGACCATATCTCTCCTAAGGTTCTTCACCTCACCCACAGAAAGTTAAAGTAAACCATGATTTGTTTTTTTAAAAAAATAAATCAACTGAAGCCAAGCTGTCAATTATGGGATTTAATTAATGTTATGTTCTTCTTACTGATTAAGTTTATAAAGAACACCACATATTTGCCAGCCATGTCCGGTTGTCTTTACTTCATTAGCAATTTCACAGAGAAATTTTAATAAAAGCCCACAGACCAAGTGTAGCAGCCAATAAGTATTTCATCTATATTGCTGCTCAAAAAGTTGGATTTGAGGACAGTTTGGATTACAGTTCTTAAATTCTTGAGGACATAAGCATATTACTGCAGGGGGCAATTTGGCAGGCAGATATGGATGGGTTGGGGCTTTTTGTTTTCCCTACATTTATGATCAATACTTGTAGAAAAAAACTAGAACTAAAGACATCATGATACTGGGAAGCAGACAGAAGGAGGCACGGAAGAGTAAATGAAAGAAAACTAAAAGTACAGTCAGAGTGAGGTTGTGGGATACAGCCCTCTGTGACTCAGCATCAGATATTTTTGTAATGTGGGTGAGCGCCCAAGTGATTTGTACTGACCTGTTTTATTCCAAAAGGTTTTAAAATATATATACCAAAAAAAAAAAAAGTTAATGGATTTCAATGCAAATGTTCTAGGCAGTACAAATTCTACATATCACAGCCCCAGTATGGATTACCATGATTAGTTCCAACAGCTTATTTAGAAAGCAAGGACACTGCCCTAACAGGGAGTTGAGGCTTCCGGCTCCGCTGTGCCCCCTGAGCCCACTCCAGCAGTTGCTGCCCAGCTTCCAAACCCGCCTCAAAGGTGGAGGGGAGTGGGAAGCTGCACCCCCTACCACCAGGTTAGGAGGGAAATTCCGAAGCAGCTCAGGCAGGCTCCATGGGGAGCTGAGGTCAGTCACCTTCCTTTAGGACTCTAACCACTACGATTACAGGGCTTTGACAAAGAGGCGATGGAAAATGTACAGGATGTAAGAACACAGAGATTACAGACTACACAGAAAAAGGTAAACTTGAGTTCAACACCTGTCAAGTGAACATTAATACAAAGCAATGAAAGACTTCAATGGAAGAGGGGGTGTTTTTCTACCTACACCAAGAATCCTTCCCAAAATCATGATATTGAACTTTTTTCTCCTTAAATTAAACCCATGGTGATCATTTTCAAATTACCATAAGAAAGCAACACTTTGATTTTACTTTGAGGTTTTAGAACACTGAGGTATATTAAAAAGCAGTAGATGAACAGCAGCATTAGAGCTATGATAACTTACCAATATGGATGTAGCCATGTTTATATAATCTGTTAAGAACCACTGTTAAAATGAGTCCAATGTTCCGGGAGTTGTAATACGTTAGGTAGATAATCCATCCACAAGACAATATGGTTGCTGTTGAAAGATTACAATTAATTAAAATCTTTTTTGAAGTATGCTGACCTAGATAAAAGCCTTACCTATTAAGACTATAAAGCATAAGAACTTTCTTCCTACTCTCAACAAAAACTTGAAACTGATGGGACATTTTAATGGGTGTTTTCAGAAGGATGGTGTGAGAAGGGTTTAAAGAGTTGGGGAGAAAAAAAAGAGAAGGGGAAATGGGAAGTTTTGAGAAGTACAGATTGTTCACTGTTCTTTCATGCCCCAATATAAAAAAAAAATCCTCCTGAGGACCTGCAAAAGGCCACACATATTTCATTGCACCCCTCATCATCCAAGTTAAATTTCATAGATCAAATCATAAATGACTATGAGATAATGCATGTTATTTCAAAACACTCTAAATACAAACCACAACAAAATCATACTGTATTCCTTCTCCACACCATGAACTGTATCTTACATTTCTAGTCTTTTATGTCTTAGCACGGGAAGCAACATTATCACATTTGAAAGCATTTCCTAAGTGGAGAGAAATGCACCAGTCCTTGGGTTAGCAGAAATCTGTCAACAGTTGAAGCATGAACTTTGATAAGAAAAAAAGGAAATAGCAATCCAATGAGAAAAGTGTTTAAAAAAAAAAATAAAAAATTAGGTCTGCTAATCCCCAAAGTAATTTTTGCTGTAGTTGATTAAGAGTTAGTAACCTATTTCTAACTACAAGGGTTACAACACTTCCAGAAGGACAAACCCAAAAGGAATGGGACTGTCAGGGAACGGGCTCGTTCTGACTCACTTTACAGATAATTACCATTCTGTTCCATACAAAGAAGAGGAGGAAATAAAGCAATTTTTGTATCTGAGGCATCTCTGCTCCTTATACCAACTGACCTCTGTAACAGAAGTTTTTCATTTACATCTACACTTCATTCCCAAACCCTCAGATTTACTGTACCCTTCCTGGGAAGGCTGAAGTGAAGAAAGGCCTATGGGTGTGATGCCTTCACTCTGCAGATTTCAGATGATTACTCAATAAAAAAAAAGCAACCTACAAAAACAGGCTGTCCTTTCACTGCTCAATATCTTTTTGTGCAGTGGGATGCTCCACTGCTTTGTAACAACACCTGGGGTTTGTTGAAAGATGAGGAGAAGGTAGAAGAGAAAAGTTTGCATGACTGATGGTTCCTTAGTGGAAAATGGATCCAGTGTGGTCAAAATCCAAGTAGCTCTGCACTCAGGCAGGTAAACTGCTTGACATGTACAACAGATCTGTACATGGGATTATGCAGGAACAAGGCAAGGAGGGTTAAAGCTACACCCCAGGAAAAAAAACTCTCTTGGCAATCACTGAGGACAGACTCCAAGGACAGAGTTTACCTCTCCTTGCTTTCAGATGAGTAAACTACTCACTGCTGATCCTCTATCAGTGTAGGGGCAAAGGTGGAATGACTCCCACTCAAAGAATCTCATTCCAGTAATAAAACTCCATTTGAGATTAAGGTCTAGATACCTAAAACCAAGAAGGTGCCCTCTTAAGGTGACATTTACTGAGAAAAAACAGCAAACTAACACCACTTCCAGACACTGTGGTCTTAATCCACTGCCTTTACCTCTCACCTCTGCCACAAACTGAAGCCAAATTTAGTCTCCACTATGAAGCAACAGATCCCATAAACTCTGTTCACCTCATTATTATATTCTGGACTTTAAAAGCTTCTTCACTGGAACTACATTTTGGAAATGATATTTAGAAAGTTTTACTACATGCAATTTTTAGAAATTATTCTGGAACAACTCTTTGAGGGACATGTTCATTTCTAGAATTTCTCTTTTACTAGGAACTCCAGTTGATTCAGGAGAACAAACTGTTGACGTCTCTTTCTGTTCTCTTGTAACAGGTCAGCAGATGAAAGCAAAAGAGGAATGGCTGGTTGAAACTGGGTCAGTTAATAAATATTACTTGAACATGTTTCTATCCAAGCCTTGTAATAACACAGCTTTTTCTGTTGTATCATGGTTTTGAGACTACCAGGTGGTTTCTACAATTGAAAAGACCAGCAGCTCCCCAAAACTGTGCAAACATATATAGGTCATTCTGCCCATGGAAAAAGGGGATGGACTATATTATTTCTTGGAAGTTCCACCTACCCTTCTGTAAAACAGAAATGTGCAAGTTTAATAAATTCAAGCAAATAAGAAAGCTAAGCAAAGCTTTTGGTTTAATTTATAGCTGTTAAATGGAACTGCTTATATCCTGTGTACGTTGCAACTAGACTTACTAATACTTTGCTCTATGAATCCAGCAGAGAGAGGGAAGAATTGGAGTAATAAAGGTTTTTGGGGTGCAATTAGATACTTTTATTCTTTGATGAAAGTCCTGAACTTCTCTAAGTCTCAAATCAAAGCTTTGGGAGACAATTTTTTCAGATCTGTTCTGCATCTCTCCCTCATTTTACCAGAAGCATTTATCAGCACAATCACTTCCCTTGTTTTCACCTTGCTTACACTTACAATTTTATGCTAAGTATGAACTTTCCATGTCAATATATTAAAAGTGAAATAAATAACAGCCAAAAAGCACCCTCAGCTAATCTGCCTACATCCCTTTCATTGAGTCTCACTTACTGAAAAAGAATCCCAGTCAATAGCCAACAGACATGTTTTAACCTCCCAGAAGTCAAAAAAATATAGGTTTTTTTTTTATGTGCTGCTCCCCACTCTAGGTCTGAGAACCAAGACTGAAAAGCAGGTATTGTCTTCCTTTGGAAAAGTCCAAATTCATCATACACTTCTAGCACTCTCATCTGGACCTGAATAAAACTTAATTTTTATTTTGTTGTCCTTCTTTATAGATTCAGAAAACAGAAGTATCTATGCAAATATAAACAGCATTAGTGTTACAAAAAAAATTACCATACCTAAATCTGGCACATTTACAAACAGTCTGTAACTGAGTACACAACAGCTTAGTTTAAAGGCTTATTGTGGCATGCAATTTGGTCTAGAAGTTATGCCACTAAACACAGTAGTGTTTATATCACTATCCAGACTATACCATATTAATGGCAGATATGTACATAGTGGTACATATTGTACCTGCCTGCCATGTGCTACAGTGTGAATCCTTTGTTATGGCATTAGAATTAATCACCAGCTTACTCTGGTGTTAGGAAAAAAAAATCCACAATGTATTTCACCAAGAAAGGTTCTCAGTGAGTTCTTATTTTGCAGAGTTGTGGTTGTACATCATCGTCCGTTACACACTGGACTCATCTCCCAAGTCCTGCAGCACAATTAGTATTGGAAACAGTTCCATATATTTTCTTTCTGAATTACTTAAGAAGCATCACCATACCTCACTAACCAGCTGTGGGACAAATAAAAATGTATTTTCAGTGTTTTGATGCACTTGAGTGAGAAATCTGATATTGTTATGCCAGCATTTAAAGAAACACATTTAAAAGTACGCACAAAACCCAAAATTGCCTGGATTTTCCTTACCTACTAACAGCCAAACAACATTGGAGTCATGTTCTGTTAGGAAGTCTTCCAGCTGTGTGATACTTGGGACAAAACTATCATTTTTTCTTTGATCCATTGCTAAACTGTTTCTGCACCAGCACCTAGAGAACTGAAAGCAGGAAGAAAAAAAAAAACAAAAAAGAAAAAAAAAAGAAAATGAGCAACAAACCCAGCACAGTTTGTAGAAAATTGAGAGAGATTATTTAACATGGTACATACCCAGTCTTTTTCAAACAAGTATAATATATAAAGAAAATTAATACATTATTATTTAATTCCTTCAATAACATCCTCACGATTCTCTGCTACCCTTCCTTCTAGGCTAGGGCTCCAGAAACACTTCCATTCATCTCTGCTGAAACAGAGTTTTCAGGCACATGCCTCCCTACAACAAACTACAGATCAACACAACACCCTCTCCAGATTTAGTACCCGAGTGCCCTATATGGCATACAGCAGCCAATAAATTCATAAAACTCTTGTATCAGAGGAGTAAGTCAAAAGGTAACTGAAAATACTAGTAAAACTGAGTCTGTATTGAGCCTTCTAACATTCAAACAAGGAATATGAGGCAATAGAAGGTTGAAGCCCCTGCCCCTGAGGAAGGGAAAGGCCACAGTTGACACTTTAAGGACCTTTGAAAAATTCCCATAACCTCCTAATCCACTCTGTCCATTAATTCTCTTGCTTTACGATGGATTTGATCATTGCATAAAAAGTGACTACACGGCATCTGTTAGAGAGAGCAGAAAACCAGTCCTCCTTATTTTACACACTTACTCAAACCACCCATCAATTGTCTTGCAACTGGGTTACATTCATTAAGTGCAACTAGCAGGGAGGAGCTCTACTTGGTAATATCTGTAATTACACAGCAGCATTTTATTTGCTTTAGTTTGATTTGAAGTCTTCTCCCTCGGATGTTATCTGTCAAGCCTCCTTGCATGAAGGGAGCCATTAATTCTGCTTTATTATTAATATTATTATTTTTAAAACAGCTCCTGGCAGCTCATTTTCCTGAGTGTATTCAACCCTCAAAAAAAAATTGGACTTTATTTCCTTTCTTTAAGAAATCTCTGATGCTCTCCATCAGGAACTCTAGAACATAACAGGGTCACTCTTTTGTGATCAAGACCACCATGGAAGCGCTGTGGGTGAAGATGGCCAATTACCTTATCACACACCACCCCTGTTTCACCTTCAAGAAAGCAACCGAGGCTTTTTCCAAACAAATACCCCCCAACGTTGTGTGATACTGACACAGGACATTAAATATTGTCATGCTCTCCACAGAGCCATGGCAAGACAACTCAAGAGACTGCAAATCATGAGATCCTGATACTTAGGCACTTAAAAAGAAAATGTCCATCATTTTTTGACATTACTATCCCTACCCATAAATTGGCTATCCTTGGAAGTTTTCTGTAACACATTTGCTATTTGCATGCAAATAAACTCAGGAATCCCCAATCAATCATCCCGTGTCAATACAGGATTTTGGAGCTCCACAGCCAATCCTTTAACACCCTGCCCACTGATTTTTTGTTACCCTTCACCCTTGATTGAGTCACCCAAGGAAGAGGATGATGGCAATGACAGTGTAACCTCCCAGAAAGAGGCAGCAGCAACACCTGCACTCGGGGTGAGCTCTCAGTATGTGTTTCAGAGGAAGGAGGTGATTAACCCATTTAGATTATGAAGCAATTTTGGACGTATGAATGTGTCAGAGAAAGGAGATGCACACAGGGACTTAAGCGGTACACACCAACTAGAACATCCCTGCACATTTACATGGCATGGAGGGTGAAGAGGCAGGATCTGGATCATCATGATGAAGAGATGCAATCTTCTCAGGACAGATATTAGCTAGTTTCAGTAACTAACACTTCTTTCTGTTGACAATCCTGCACCTAACTGCCTCCATCTTCCCTGTCCTAAATACTCTACTCATAGATGTAAATTGTGCACAGCTCTCAGCTGCCTGCTCTCATCCACCCTCTGCTACACTTCTTCCTGGGGGTGAAATTACTTTGCATCAGGCAAAATATTAACTGTTGCACATTCTGGGAACACTGTTCCAGGGGCTGGTGAGCCTGTAATTTACATTTATACTGCTACTGTATTCTCCTGAAGTTAACAGTGAAGATAGTGTTGGAAGGATGAGACCAAAGTCTGTGTGGGGAACCAAGTCTTACCAACCCTGCCAATACAAGAAATAAAATGCATCAAAGAGGAAGAGAAACCCAGAACTTCATGTTTACTGCTCTGCACATATTTATAGCATTCTCTCAAGGTCTCTTAACTGTTTTGTGATGATGAGCTCAGTAAAAATGCCTGAATATAGTCCAAAACCATGACAGGTGTTTCAGTTTATTTGCCTTCTCCACTGCCTTTCTGGGTTTTTTTCAGCACATCTTTACTGTTCAGTATGTCACATGTGGCCCTCATTTACCACACACCGTGTCAAGACACAGATGTATTGGCTTTCTCCTGGGAGAAGGACAAGAGGAGATGAAGACTCTGTGGCTCTGAAGCGGCAGAATCCCAATACTGGTATTCATCTTCCCAGCAATCCTTCAAGGTGTTACAAACCCTTCTGTCTGCAGGAGAGATCTCTGGAGCAAGGAGAGATAAAGGCCAAATCCTTTACTTATGATGCCCAAACTGTAATATTTGGGGCCTGCTTTTCAGGTTGTGCATGTCTAGAGCATTAGCATGGTCACAGCAGAGGGGACTGGGCTGGAGAAGTGAGGGTTCGATATTAACCATAGATTTGCTCCCACTGGTCAGACAGGCTTTGTTTATAGCAGAAACACACACTTTACAGACTTGGAAAAAAACACTAATTTTTATTAGCTGTGTCACACATCAATCCATTTTTTCTCAGTACTAAAAAGATGCAAGGGATGTTATAATCCTGGGGGGGGATGTACTTCATTTCCAGCCTGCTTCCAGTATTCCAAACTTGATCTAATTTTCACAGCAAACATTCTATCCCTAAAAAGCCAAATACTGAAGAGCAGCTGCTTCAAATCTTTATAAACACACTTCAATCGCATCAAACAGGTAAATTAGTTTTAACCTCAGCCTGAGACATTAACACTTAACACCAAGAACAAGACTCTGCTTGAACAGAGTCATTAAAAATTTACAGAAAGCCTGCATATATTAAAGAGTTGATGGGGAAAAAATTAAAACAAAACAAACAACGAAAACAAACAACCTACAACAAAACAAACCAGAACCTGGTCACCAGAGTGCAGCTGCTTGGCTAAGACAGCTACAACACACCTGTAAAGGGGCTGTACTGTACCTATAGCTGAGGATGAAGGCAAGAGATATTTTATTCAGTGCCCAAGAGCTTTCAAGTAATACAGGTCTCTGTCTGCCTAACAAAAGGAGAAAGAAAGAAATGTTTTGTTTATCACATATTTGGTAACACTCTTGTTCCTTGTAGTAGCCGCTGAATAAAACTACTATTCACAGGTGGGGAGAAAAAAACCCTAGTATTTCCCAGGAGAGAAAAAACCCACTTCTACACAGTTACAAAGTGGGTAGGGAAATAAAGGACACTGCCAATGACCTTATTTTTACTAGAATACATGATGGGAATAAAACAGGTGTTTAAATTTGTTAGACATACTCCTCACATCTTTACAGAAACCAAGCACTTGCTGAATGTATGTTAATTGCTGTTACTGGAGGTTAACTACCATTCTGAGGATACCCAGCTCCCAACTTCTACAGCTATTCCACGGCAGTGGAGTCACAAGTACACCCAGAATGACACATGAAATGACAGGCAGTAAATCTGCCCGGTCTAAATAGACGAAGGTAGCTAACACGCCTGGATGCTTCACAGCTCAGTAAAGGAGTCGAACCCACAGCCACTCCGTGGAGCCAAGGACAGAAAGGGTGGGTTTGTGTGCTATCCACCCCATCGCTCGCTTTCAAGGGGGCTCCAGCAACAGCTGCTAAGAAACTGCAGCTTTAGATCCATTCACTACGTTAGAGCAGAGCCTCACACACGGAAACACGACTCCAGTGGATTTTCCTCTGAAGGTATCGTGATACTGTCAGCACCCAAATGCCCATTAGGCACATTTCACACAACAAAAAGCTGCCAACCTTGGCATCTTTCCCAAACCACTCCAGGCTAGGTCTGAAAACTTCAAACCCTTTCTGGCTCAGTTTAGGAAGCTCAGCTGTTCTTTAATCAACCAGCAAGGGAAAGAGGAAGGAAAAGAAGGAAAGTTGTTCTCAAAACCAAATAAACTGAGTGACAGCACCCACACAGCAGTTCTGCCATGTTGCACGGGCTTTGTACCTTATACCAAATTAAAGATTAGCAGTTCTTTTTAAGAAAAGACCTAAGACTGAAGCCTATTTTCTTCCCCCTCCAGCAGAGCTTGAAGTAACGATACCAGTACACCATAAACAACCTAAGCTACTGCATTAATTATACTAATAAAATCTTGCTACAACCTCCAGCAGAAACAGCTGAACTAAACCCAGAGCACAGAAGAGTCACTCCTAGATAAATCAGTGTGTGGACAGCCTTCGTTAAACACATTTACTGATGTAAGCTACTGTAGTGCAAATTAACATATTTACTTAAAAATTAATTAAATTTTATTCAAAGGAACTGTATGATACAAGATAAAAATCATTCTTCCAGTAGCCTACCCGAAGAGATTTATTTTACCTAAAAGACAAATAGAAGCCACCAGAGATGCACCTAGAGTAATAAATAAATAAACAGCCTTGAGAAAGCAGCAAGAAAAATTAGACTAAAAATTCCAGTATATACTGATTCAGTGTCCAAAAGAGCAGGAGTGATATACTTTTATTTATTTTTAGTACAGGACATGAGTTTTAATACAGAATAAACCAAAGACATTTCTGCTATGGCAACCACCACACAGCACCCCTTGCACCACTCAACTGCCTAGCGGAACTGCAGATGATTTTCCATTTAATTTTAATTTGCCTTCCAGACTTGTTCAAGAGAGAGTTGTATTCTTGTTTACACTGACAGCTTTTGATGCTGGAGGAAAATAAATAACTAAAAGGAAATGCAACATAAATGCTCCTATCAGTAGAAAGAAGTAAGAGCTTCCCTTGTGCACCCTCACTTATTAAAAAAAAAAAATGTCCATTTTTGGGATTGTCTCAACAAGGCAATGACCCCCCCCTCGAATTTTTTAATTTGAATTACAGCATCATACCTCTGAAACACTCTATGAAATTGAGTCTTCTACACTTTACATTTTTCCACAAGTACCTCCTCTAAGTTTCTCCTCTGACACATGACCACAATTTCAGGAAAAAGGAAAAATCTGCCATAAATTAAACTGATAAAAAATAAATAAATAAAATCAGTCCTGGGCCTACATCTGAATCTCTATATTGTCATCCTTAAATTAACTTACATACAGGTCTCCATTACTGTCTGTCTGTCCCAGTCTGCAGTCAACCCAAAGATTTGGGTGCAGCAACAAGTGCTCTAGGAAGTTATATAAGAAGATAAGAAGTTCCTAGGAGCAGGTAGCACAGCTCACCACCACTGTAAGCACGGGGTAACTCAGCAGCTGCTAACAAAGAGCAGTAAACTCTGGCCTATTTCCCACAGGATAAAATTATGCAAAAGGGCAATTACCAAAGAGCAGCTGATGCACGTTTCACATGCCAGAGTTTCTAACAGCATAACCCGAAAGGGGAGAGCTACTTCAGCCTGCCACACGTGAGGAGGAGAGCTCTGCTCTCCCAGAGAAGTCCCGGATGTGCAGGTACCACCCAACCAGCCCGAGACCATTCACTACAACCAAAGCCTACTCCTGGGTGAGCATTCTCAAACTGGGCACATTCAAGCCAAGATCCTAAGCAAACATCCCAGAGCATCCACTTAGAGCTAACGGCCCAATCGGCCCTTAAGCACTGATGAATAATCTATTAACACACTCCTAGAAACAAGAGGACTATTTCCCCCTGCACTCCTGGCTTTGGGGTTTTTTCCTCAGTTGCCAAAGTTTCTGTCCGATTGTTTATCTGGTCATTACATTTGGCACATAAAAATTGGAAAACAAAACAACAAACCCTGCATAGCTACATTTTTTTAAAAAGCCAGGAAAGTAGAAATAAGTAATTCAATTTCACAACAAGAGCCCCATGAGAGCACTTGCGATCTTTTTCATATTAAAGCCAATAAATTTATATCTAGGGATACATCTGTTGCAATAACCTGCCAACTCGGGAAGTTTTACAAAGTTTAGCCAATGTTGCTGTGAAGCTGGGTCTTAAGAAGCGAAGCAATTCCGGACATAACTTATGACAAGGGTATCAGCTCTATGCCAATCTTTAGCATACAACTCCACCGCATCAAGATGTTAGAGCATATGATGTTGGTAAATCACAGCAGATTTTTTATCGATAACGTGAAGCACAAGCGCGTTATCGTCGCAGCTTTAGACACATCTAAAAGCATCTGGATTTAAATCGGTGTGTGTGTTGAACCCTGCAAGGCGCTGGCAGAGCCCGTCTTTCACCGGCCAGGGACGAGCGAAACTTTCCTCTCAGGCCAAACAAAACCGGAAGAGCCTCAACTCCCCTCCTCTGACCTGGC
>VWZY01000510.1:140004-169706 GCA_013399075.1 Chloroceryle aenea
AGCCGCTCCCGCCCCTTCCCGGCGTCTGCGCGGCGCGTGCGCAATCGGAGGCTCCGGCGTGGGGCCCGGCGTCGTGTGTTCGCCAGCTGAAATCTAAACGGGACCCCTGCGCCCCTGCGTTTGAGTTTCCCTGATGGATCCCGCAGCAGGCGCAGTTGTCGTCGTAACCACCTTTGAAGCGGCCCGGAAGGAGGAACGCTGCCGGCCTTGGCNNNNCCCCGGGGCTTCCGCTTTGGCCTCCGGTCGCCTGGCAGAGGATGCACCTCTGAGGGGCCGGGCGCCTGTCAGTGCACGGCCCGTGGTCGCCGCTTGATCATTTCTTGTTTGGAAGGCACTGGAGTGTTTTCCTTACCCAGTGGCTGTGCGTTGTTTGGTTCTCGCCAAAGCAGGTGGACAAAGCCTGCCCTCAAAGGATGGGCAGATCAGCAGTTAACTGTTGGACTTTGTTGAACGCGTGTGGGGTCATCACTTGACCATCAGAGGTAGTAACACATGAAAATGCATAGATTTCTTCAAAAGCACCCAGGTGTGCATCTGACAGCTTCAGTGGCCTATCGGGAAAACAAACCGGGTGTTCATACGCTGCCGAGACCAGGGCCGAGCTCCATGTTCCCTCAAGGCTCCTGAGACCTCCAGGGGCTGCAGCATGCTGGGGCTCCACCAGCAGCAGGGTCAGGGGTACCCAGCTTTGGACACCTAGCTTAGAAGGCTGGCTGGACTGATCTGTACCTGCAAAATAAATCCTTTGGAGGAGAAACAGATCTGATAAACCAAGATCCTGCTCTTAGTCGCCTAACAGTGAGACCTGTCTACCTTCTGCGTGGGTCTGCTGGAGCCAAAGTGAAGCTGAGCTCAGCTGAGCAGTGAGTTTATGGCTCTTCTCTCTGAGCCACGTGGTCTTTGCTCCTGTGCATTGATGGCTGGAGCAGACCACACAGTTTCCCCTGCAGAGCCATATTGCAGCTGTATCATCAGACAGGGAGCTCATCCCATTCACCGCACAAGGCCACAGATGCCCCTGGGCTCCTGGCAAGAGCTCTTAACCTGGTGCAGAAAGGCACTGGTGGGATCATCCCTTAAGCAGCATCACAGTCTCACAGTGCTGCAAACCAGAGGTGGAGCCTCACCCCAGCTGCACCCCAGCATCCCGAGCAGCGTGGCTGGGCAGCGCCGTGCTCAGAACAGCTTCAGGCATCCTCCACCCAGCAGATGAACTACCATCAAAGCAAGTGTTATCTAATAAGGTTTATCCTTTGTGTTTTTATTAAATTCTCATCATACTAAGCATAGTAAGGAAAATATTATTTAAATACTTCTGGTTTTCATAGTGAAGGCCCTTTCCACCTCATTCCCCGCTGTTGCTAGAGCCACGCACTCCCGCGATGCTCTGACCTGCTGCGCCGAGGGGGTGGATGCTCGGGGTCTTGGCAGGCTCATGCCAAATGTTTTTATCCGCATGGTGCACAAAGGCTTTAATGAGGGCCGTGCAGCTAAGTCACATGAATAAATTTTAGCCCAAAACTAGCCTAGAGCTTGGGGAAGGTGGGCCTTTGCCTGATGTAAGAGATGGAAAGAAAATCTTTAATGCTGATACAGGCCTGGCGTGGATGAAAAATTGAAATACAGAGTTAATGTGAGGAAAAATATTTACCCCTCTACAACTTTGAAGCTATTTGTTTCACAAAGGGCACTGGTATTTATCTTCTCTGTAAAAGAAACATGTGCTTTCTTCTCAAGAAAATATTTTTACATTTGAAAAGGCAAAACTAAATTTATTTTTAAATGCTATCAATTACAGGGCAGAATGTGTCCCAAAACAACCAAAATAAGGCAGAGGGAGAAATGGTTTCTGTTCTTAGTGTAATATCGTAATTTAAAGTTACCAGGATTGAAATAGAAAATCCAGGGTAGCTGAAATTCTGGGTCTTCTCACAGTTCCAGTGGTGGGGAGGAAATGCCGAGGCTTTGAGTCTACTTGGACAGAGCGAAAGTTAAGAACAGAAGTTATTCCACAGAGTATTTTTAAATAAAGGCCAGATTAAATCCAACATGCCATGTATCAAAAATTAGTACATGTACCTGTTTGTGGCACACAATCTAACGGCATGTTTCAGTTTGCCTTACGATGGCCAGTGGCATTGCAGCTGGAAATGCTTTTGTCCCCTTTCTTTGCTAATGCAGCAGCAATATGTTTAGTTTTCATATCATCCTTTTGTTTGTTTTTTTGTTTCTTGACACCCGAGGGTCACTAAACTGAGCAATATCTGTCTTGGTCAAAACACTTGTTGGGCACTTGGTGTTATGTTGATGTTTCCGACCCCACAAGCGCCGTTCCTTTGAGCTGGGGCTGTTGCGTGGGTGTGACGGGGAGTGGAGCTGGTGGTTGCCGTAGGTTAGTGCTGACAGGAGGTTTGTGGATTCTCACAGCACCCCTGCCTGATCGCCTGCTGCTTTTTGGAAGAAAGCAATTTTGGGGATGTTTGTCTGTGTTGCTGATTGCCATCACCAGTTTCATTCCTTCCATTGCCTTCCATGACCTTTTGGGGGAGTGTCCACAAATTAGCTCCTGATATTTCCCCCCTGCTTTCTTTTCCTTCTCTATCTTCTTAGAGGATTTTTCCCTTCATTTTCTTCCCAGTAAGTAATGGTGCTGGATGGCATTTTCCAGCTCTTCCTCTGTACGCTGCCAGGCAGTATTTGACATTTGAAATTTATTTGTAGAAATTACTTTTAAAAGGATACACAAATAATCAAAGCTTAAAGAAACGTTATCCACAGAAACCAAGAAGGTGATAAGAGAAAGGAATTGATAAATTGCCTTTGTCTTCTGTAATCCAGTTGATGATTCCAGTCTGAAGTACCAAGAAAGCCTCTGCCGACACACGGAGTCATTCTTGAGGTGGCTTGAGATGAACAGATGAATTACAATGCACTGCAATGCGATTCAGTACCTTAAACATAGAGTAAGATAATAGGTGTCCTATCTAGATTCACATTTCGGGGTGGGGAGCTAAGTCAGGGGGTTCTTTCAGTCCTGTACACTCTCTAACACACCAAAGGCTTGTTTGCTTTTTGGGGGGAAACTGTCACTTCTGACAATGTTATCTACACGCGCACAGCACGAACAGCCCTGGCTTCAGTGTTGACCCTGGGGTAGAACTTCTCAAGCTTGCCCAATTTTTTCTCATGGTCTGTAAAAGAGAGGATAGTTTGTCCTTAATTCTTTGCAGCGTAGAATGTTGTGTCCTTACTTATTAACATGGGAATTTAAAAGAGATTTTATAAATGTTGTTTCATCATTTTCATCAAGGAAAATTATAAACCCATCCTCTGCGCTTTAACGTACTTTACATCAGGTGGCATTCCTTTTTGCCTCAGAATGTTTATTTTTATGCCTAAAACTCCAAGACTTTTGTTGTAAGGAAGGAGGAGTAGTTGAGTAAAAGCATCATCTTTAAATTATTTATACCTCCTCTGTTTTGCAGTGGAAGCCACTTCTCCTAATATTGTTCTAAAAGCTCCCAAGTCTTTTAACTTGCATGTTTTATCTTTGGCTGATGCCAGCCAAGGGCCAAAGTCTAGCTAATGTTGTGGCTGCCAGAATTCATTTATACAGAACCAGAAGCTACTGGGTACATGACACTATTTAACAAAAGCATACTTATTTCTCGGACTTACACTGTTTACTTTGTTAGAGTAGCTGGGTACTCCTGGCATTTTCCAGGGGAACAGAGCAGTCACCACTCCAGATGACATTATCTGGATACTCACATGCACGACACCTCTAAGAATCAGGCTTATCCTTCAGCAATGCAGCTGAAAGCCTCACTTACCAACAATTATTTTCTTCTTGCAATTAAGCCAGCAATGTCTTACTGAGCTGCCATGGTCAGCAAGGATCTTGTTTCTCTTTCAGCCCACTAATCCCAGCGACATCATTTCACAGTGATCCAGGAACCCCTCCCCAAGCAGTGTGACAGCAGGCAGAGACCCAGTCCCAGACACAGCCACAGAGCCTGGAGCCTTCCCTTTCTTCTGCTACTCCTGTCCACACCGTATCCCCCATTACTACACTCCATCTGCATCTCCCAAAGCAATCAGACTCCTGCAACAGCCCCTCCTGCCAGCCTGGATATTCACCACTGCGGATTTAGAAGCCAGTTCCCCAGCATCAGTTACTTTATGAGACATTTCATTTAATCAGGAAACTGCAGAGTCCCTTCATAGTCTTCATCAGACTGAAAAGTCCTTGTCAGACAATCCTCTTGCAGGGAGCTCTCTAACGATAGTGTTTGGGAATTGCTTTCCTGGTGCTGCTTCCAGCATCACAGGAGGCTGCAGCGTGGGCATGGGCATCTCACATCGTAGGCTGGGCTGCAACTTGGGTGCACCGAGAGCAGCACAGTCACCAAATCAGAATTTAAAACTTTTTCTTGTTCTCATAGCTCTGAGAAGATTATCACAAATAAGTAGGAAAAAAGCCTGTTACTACCACGCTATATATTTTGAAACTAAATTCTGTCTTCAGCTGTGCTCTGGTGAGTGCTTTGAAGTTGCTGGAGCTGTGATTATATAAATGGAAGTACTGGTTAGTTTACACTTTCTCTAAATAGCATCCGTGTTTACTATAAGAGTTCATTCTAGATTACATTAAAAACAAACACTGAGCTTAGACATGAATAAATATAAATACTCCTTATGCAAAATATTTGTGACACTGCAAAAAGTCACTAGAACATAAGCCAGCAGCTGGTGGGTCAGAAACACCCACATCCTTTAACTTAGTGGCAAAATATTAAATTCTTTGGCTCTTTTCATCTAGGGGTATAGTCACAGACACTCTGTTCAGAAAACAAGCTAATAATAATAATTTGTATTAAGTACATCATTTGCCAGAACTGAAAGTCCCTTGTTATCAATTAAAGACTTAATTTGTTCCCTGCTTGACCTTTTGGTACTCACAGTATCCTTTTTGCTTCCAAAGCATATTTATCCTTGGAGCTTAACTGAAGTCTGTTGGTCTTTTAATGGAAGTTCCTCATCTTGTGGTGTAGAACCAAACAGGTTCCCCCTGAGCTGGAAGAAATTCACTTAATGTTTTCAAAACCCACCTTTCTCACCTGTCCCCCACATCACTCGCTAGACATGCACACACAAAGCTTAACTGTGATATTGCTTCCTTTTTCGATACGGGTTTTGTTGGTATGGATTATAACTTCCTTAGCATTAAGGAAATTGTTGCTATTAAGGAAGTTATTAGACTCCCAGAGATTTCCTTTGGCCTGTTGTGTTTTGCTACATTCTGTTCACTGAACCCGTTAAAAACCCGTGCCTGGCTTCGGGTGTGTGTTTGGAAGCCCCTGAAGACTGCGGGCAGCCTCCCTGCTCTCTGATGCAGCCCCAGGGCCACCGTGTGTACCACAGGTAGCAGCAATATCCAGTGCCACAGAGCTACATCTTCACTCTTTCTCCCCATTTTGGTCCTGTCTAGTTGCATTATTGATTTATGATGGATTCTTTTTGGGCATCTATAGCCCTATAAATAATTGTCTGCAGGGTAACTAGAAGCAGTTATGCCCATTCCTTCAGCATTCACATCTTACAGCTCTACAGCATCACTTTATTAACAGCACATTACATTTTACAGTGTTCAGCTGGTAATAAATGTCATAAAATGGTAGGTTAGCTTCAGGTTTTGTTCTTAAATTTCTCTTATTTTTAGTTATTCCTGTTCTCAAAAGAAGTGCATTGTACTGAAACACACTGTTAGGAGACGTTTTGTGCTAGATGTATAGGGAAATTGTATAAGCCTTTTGTCTAGGCAATCTCAAGCCTATTTTTGGACATAAAATGAGAAGTATTTACCAAGTAAAGTTTCTTTTTTAATCTGGAGACCCCATTCCTGGCCATACTAGTTATCTAGAAGAATGAACTGGCACACAGCAAGTGGGTGTAACACTCTGTTGCCAGAGAAAGAGGTGAAAGCACAGTCTTTCTGGTGGTTCATGACTATTTTTAACTTCAATTTCCTTTGTAATTATTTCCTTTCCCGGATTCATAAATCTGCAGTAGCCTGTTATATAAATCTCATCTATCCCATGTTTACAAATAATTCTGGCTTAGATTCAATGTTCTTTGCACTTTAGAAATGCCCACAGACTTGAAGTTTGAGTGCATAAAGACATACGCGGGGTATCGCCCCATGTCTAATACCAGCTCTGTACAATAAGCCTTTTGTAATCACAAATACCCACCTACATTTCTTTTAACCTCCTCTAGAGTTTTTGTTGGAGAAGCTACTTTTCACTCGCTGTCTCAATCACTGCTGCGTAGTACGGTAATACTGAGACTTTGGGGGAGTTCATTTCTTTCATAATTTGTTCATTTTGGTTTTTTTCTTAAAAAAAAAGGGTGGGGGAATCCAACAGTGAATTTTTCATGCACAAATATAACATGGCTTTTAAGGGGTGATGTAATTGTGCCACTGAGGGAATAATCATGCTTAAGTACAGCTTTTAAGAAAAGGATTTAGAGGTAAAAGAAGAGATATAGAAGAAAAAAAAAATCAAACATATACTGGAAGGAGGAAAAGGCATCTTTGTAAAGGCAGTAACTGTGTCACAGAAAATCAGGCCAAAAGTTCTCAAATTTGTGTTCCTGGAGAACCAGTTAGCACAAAAGACAGTGAGAGCTGTGGAACAAACTATTGTGCCATGCCACTTACCCATGTTCAGCACTTGAAATGCTTGTGCCCTAGGTGATCAAGGGTGGTGGAAGCTGCTCGAAGATCCTCTGACACGTTACACATCTGTAAGGTGGTATCTTTCCAGTCTTTGGGGATTGCTGCTTGTGTGTGAGACCATACAAGTGATCACACTCAGCTAGAGCAGTGCCTGCTGCTGTGAGTGGGCTTTTTAAAGGCATTTTCCAGGTCTTCTGAGAATTTCCCAGGGTAAGTGAGAAAAATAGAGGTGAAGCATTGACAAAGCTGCAAGGACAGTGACTTAATTCTCTCTGGATACCTCCACATGTAAAGGCTCTAGTGTCATATTGGAAAGATACTGTATCTTACCTTTACAGCTTATAACATCTAAGGATGAGCAAGGTGACTTTAAAAATATTACTAAAACAGCAAGTGGCAGTAGAAATAGAAGAGGAAGCATTTCAAGATGTACTGTATGCAGGAAGTTATCAAGGAGGGGTCAGGACCGGCCGTGGAGCTCCAACCCATGGCTGGAAGTGTTAAGTGCCTTTTCTGAAGATGTTTGTGCTTTTTTCCAGTCAGTGTGCAGTACATTTTCTGAAGCAGGTGGTTTGCAGAGGGCAGGTGGGCGTGCGAGTTGTTTTCTTTCACCTGTGTTTAGGTGTTCCTCTTTCTCAGGTATTCCTCAGAAACATTTCTGAGTTCTCATTAACATATCTACGTGGCTCTGTGTAAGTGTAAATCATATTGCTCTTACCAGAGAGGTTTTCTTTGTACTTTAGACATTGCATTGTGGCAAATGTGGCAGCAATGTAACAAACATTAACACATTTTCCCAAAGATGCCCAATAGTTCACTAAAGAAATGCAGTCTTGTATTATTTTGTGAATCAAGAAAACAAACACAGGCTTTCAGACAAGTGCCAACAAATACCAGATTTGCCACGAGCCAAAAAATGATAGAAGAATGTTCAGAAGTCTACAGATTTATTTCCTGATCACTGTATGTTTCTTTGATGTTCCTAAAGCAAACTTCCCTTAGAGACACTACCAGTTCTTTTACTGAATTGACAGTATTCCCTTGACTTGGACGGTAGCAGTCATTGCTTTTGCAGACTCAGCAGAAAGGAGAACTGCTTACTTTAGCACTAACACTTCCACAAAAAAGCAAACCTGCTCTCCTTTGGCCTACTGCACTGTAGATGCCAACTTAGTATTTCAATCTAGAATGAACGTCTTTGTCAGTCCAGAGTCAGCTCTTGCTGGCAGGGAGCAGCCCTGTCGCAGCTCTGGATCAAGTGGTGTCCCCTAGGTGTATTTGTCTTTGTCACTGTCACCCACAGACACATCCTCTGAAAGTAAATAGCCCAATGGTGGTGCAGCTGACTGCTGAGCGGAGTGCATCAGTCAAGCACCAACACGTCTTTTGACTGGCCAAGCTTCTCCTCATTTTAATCAGCTCTTTTAATACTTCATATTGATTCCAGATCTAATCCAAAGCCCACTGAAACCAGTGAGAATAGGCTCTGACAGGGCTCTGATGACAATGACAGTGGTGATAGATTTGGTGTCACTATCTGCAATCACAGAATCATTGGGAGGGACCTTTAAAGGTCATTTTGTCCAACCCCCCTGCAGTGAGCAGGGACATCTTGAACTAGATCAGATTGCTCAGAGCCCTGTCCAACCTGACCTTGAATGTTTGCAGTGATGGGGCTTCTATCACCTTCCAGGGCAACCTGTCACATAATCCTGAAGGCTGATTTATTTGCTAGTATTTGTTCTCCATTTTCTTTGTGATTCCTTCTTTGCCACCTGCCACTGCATCTCTCACCAACCCCTCCCCTTTCTTCCCAGAAAGGCTGTGCCTTGGGATGAGGTGTAAGCACAAACAGACACACACACACACACACTGCAGCCCTTGGTCTCACAGTTGAGACCTCATCACCATGAGCAGAGGAGCATCCAGCTTCTTGCCTACATCCCGGATCCTCCCTGATGGTCAACTGCCTCAGCACAGCCCTGCCACTGTGATGTGAGGAGAACAGGAGAAAACCGCACTTTCAAACAGGGTAGAAAAGCACATGGGGATGGAAAATTACTTTAAAACAGAGCTCCTGTGTTTTAGAGCAATAATTAGTTCTTTGGGAGCTTCTTTCTAGATAGCCTGGGAAAGCCAGTTATCCAAGAGCTGAAATTAGGAAGCAGCATGTTTACTTTTAAGTATGAGAAGAAGGTAATAAAGCTGGTAACGTCTGTAGGTAGCAGCAAAATTCAGTACACTCCAAAGGGTTGGTGATGAGGGGGATATGGGGGGGTATTTGTTTGGGGAGATTCTTTGTTTCATATTTTAGAGTCCGTTCTTGTGTGTGCTTTTTTGTCTTGCCTGAACTGCAGTGCTGTGTATTCTAAACTCAGAAAGTAGAAATCTCCAGTAAGTACTTCAGAAGATCATCACAAATTCTTTTACATTCTGTGCTAGACTTGTAAGAAATTATCAGCAGAAAGTAGTCTGAGCTGTGAAAGTTCTTCCTCAGCCCTCCTGGCTGCTCCAGTAACAAAGTGACTACCCCAGCCTTCTGTTCAGCTAACAACTTCTCAGTGACCTTATAACAACTTTGTCAGTGTCTTACTGATACCCAGTTCCCATAAAATAAAACGACATTGCAATATTGAATTCAACATGCTTCTTTTTATTTTGCATGTACAATGCCAAGGGGCAGACTCAGACAGTGTTTTGCATAATGTCATTGACCATTTCAGTGATGAATCCCAGTTTCAGTAGATCTATGTTGTCTCAAATGTCAGCTTTATGCTTTTCAAGCATTTAAGACACTGCTTATGTAGAGCCTCTGGCTTTATCCAGCCTGATAAGGACTCTTTACAGCAACCATTATTGATTCCAGTCTGCCAGAGGCAGCACTGGCAGCAGCATTAGGTGACCATCAGACGATCTGTGCAGAAGCTCTCTCCTGCTTGTCAGCAGTGCCTGTCTGCAGGCAGTCACATCCCCACATCAGCCAGGGAACAGACTACCTGAGCTCTCCTCACCCACTCTAGTGTAAAATCAGCCGAGTTATTTCACACAGCCATGGAAACAGGTCAAATTAGATGGGCTGACTTCTGTGATGCTGTTGAAGAGGAGCACTCACTCCAGTGATTTATTCCACTAGCTGAACTACCCAGGGTAGTTTCTGGCAGGAAAGCAACAAGCAGCCATGGATAGCTACATCTTAAGCTGCCACCACCTTTCCAGCAGTGTCTGTCAGATCACAGCTTTAGTATAGGAAATGCTTAAATTACTCTTTGGATTTAAACCCTGATATTACATACTTGGGAGTACCTGATACCATCATAGTGTACCAGCATTTTCTAGAGCCTTCTCTACATACGTGTTACTAATGGTGGGTACTTCAAGGGGCAAAAGGCTTTTGCAAATAGTAAAGGATTCATTGTCACTAACTTTATTGGTAGTACTTACTGTAGGTTCAGATGCAAAATCAGGATGTCTACATTGAGGAATGATTCTGTGATCCTTACTTGTACACATAATTCCTACCACCATCATTTCTTCTGCAGAACTGTGACTTTTTTTCCCAGTAGATGTGAGTAGAAGTGGCCAAAGTTAACTTTTTGCATG
This sequence comes from Chloroceryle aenea, assembly GCA_013399075.1. Taxonomy (NCBI): domain Eukaryota; kingdom Metazoa; phylum Chordata; class Aves; order Coraciiformes; family Cerylidae; genus Chloroceryle; species Chloroceryle aenea. Next base: position 150,347 of record VWZY01000510.1, read on the forward strand.
CTAACTGAATAGGTGTGATAAACTCGCGGTCTATTTAGCGGTATCAGTAGGTAAGTGGCTCAGATGACACTTTCATGCTTCCAAACAGCATGTGGCCCTTAGATACTATCATCTGGAAATGAGCTCTCCTGCCCGAGTCCTTACGTACCACAGTCTAGACCTGACAGCAACGCTCCGCAGAAAGCACATGGTTTAACTGGCAGTATTTGCTTTCCCTTTCATTTTACCAGCTTTTAAACTCTTCTGGGAGCTCCTGCCCCTGCAGGATCATGCACACCACCAGCCCTCCACGCTGGGCAGCCAGCACCGGCACGGGTGTTCGCAGGGACTCAGAGCTCAGCTTGTGACAGTGGACAGTGGTGGCCCGGCTGCTACAGAGTTGTGCTTTCTTCTAGCGTGACCTCACTGCTTCGGGGTGTCTGTCCAGCTCCAGAAAAGCTTGTTCTCATCGCTTCGGCAGTGGCACATCTTGCCTGTTAGAATTACAGGTTCACCTGCTATGGAACTTGAGTAGTTTTTCTTCCCTCTTGTAGCTGTACTGTTCCCCTCCTGCGCAGGTCTGCTCTTTCTGACTGTATCTTGTAGTTCTTATTTTCTCTGCAGCATGTGAAAAACAAAAGCCTGTACAGGGTCCATAATTTGTTGTGCCCCAGAATTTATGGGTTTGCTGGCCTTTTTAAAAACTAATCTGTTAGTTACTGCAAGTTCAGAACAAATAAAAACTACAGCAACAAAAGAAGGAAAACATTTTTCCACCTTCGTAAACTTCTAAGTTGATTACCAGTTTAAAATCAGAAAGAAGGAGGCCAAGTTGTCTGTTCTTCCTATTGAACCACATACAAAGACTGAATTTTATTATGATACAAAAGGAAAGAATTTGTCATCATTAACTGTAATGTTTTCGGGAAGGAGGTTAGATAGGAGACTTAGCATCATTAGTGGTTTTTATCTAAAGATTTCCTGCCTCAAGTAATTGTTCTGAAGAAGTAAACACGGAGACATTATGTCATTAATTCTATTTAATGAAGTTCTGTGGTAAGTGTTGTTTTGTAGGCTCATTTGGAGAATTTTAACAAAATCTCTGGGGTTTCTTTTATTTACTTATTTTGCAGATGCTTTGCAAAACTGTGACCAAGTAATATATTTTGTGTTTGCTGTTGTGCTACTAGTTTTGTTCTTTGAAATCAAACGAGGCAGCTGGTTATGTGATTCCTTTTCAAACTTACCAGCAGCAGTCTCAGGAAACTAACACAGCAAACATGCAGATATGTTTGTTGGGGTTTTTTTTAGATTTATTTGGTAACATTCATTGCTAAGCATAAGCATCTGGTCAACTGCTAGACATAGCTGTACACTGCTGTACTGGATACACTATACAAGGAATTTGTAATGGATCACCTACACTATTGGTCTCCATTGTTTGGTTATTCTAAATACTCTTCCTGTTCTCCCTTCTTAAATGTTATTCCCATTGGAAACCATCTTCTTCCATTCTGCAGGAAGCAGAATTAAAACAAGAGAAAGCTAAATACACACACATACATGTTTGTGCTCCCACCTCCACAAGTGAGCGTTACTTTGAAGACTTAACAGCAGCACCTATGTTCAGAATATCCAGCAGTTCTTATCAGGAAAGGCCATTTCCAACTGTTTATAGTTCTGTTAAATTTGAACTGCTAACATCGCCCGTGTGTAAGGTTAATGGGGTTCTCTGCTGTGAGAATTTCACCTTGCTGTTGCTCAGAGTGGAACCCAGGGAAAATGTTGCTGTTTGGTATTAAAAAAAAAAATATTCAAAAAGTAAGATTGTTCTCCAGGAATTATTGTGTCACAGATGGGCCATCTGTTTTCCATACAGAAACTGAGCTACATTTCAGTGTGTTTTAAGGTTCCACACAGGCTGTGGCTAAGTTGACATGACACTGCAGAGTACCCCAGTGTCCTCCATCTGCCTCCAAGCCTGCCCATGGCAGGTGTGCACACCTCTGCCAGCCCTGCACTCCCTCACTTCATACCTTGTAGCAGCTAAGGCAGGGGACCCAGAAAGCACCCCAGTTTACAACCCAGGCTCTTCGCTGCTTGAACGTAAGGAAATTTCCATAGGCACTCTACCTACCAGCAAATCTAACAACCAGTACTTTTATCTTAGCCTTTTTATCTGGTAGTACAACCTTCTAATTTTAAATTAAATTTTACAGAGTTTTCCCTAAGATATTTCTCCTCAGGTCCCTTAGAAGGATGTTTCTCTGAAGGAATCTCATGAGAACTTTTTATCTGTTCTTGTATGGCAGGCATGGCCTATTAGACATTGATTTTAAACATATTTCCTTCACGGAGCTGCATTCGAGCAGGTTTTGGTGGTGCAAGTAATATTCTGTGAATTGTCTGAATACAGAATTAGGGATCTTCACAAGTGGAGAATATCAAAGACATCAGAAGGCACACATTGCTGATGTCCTGAAAACCTGTCTGCCCCGACCAACTGCACCCCGAAGAGCTCCCTGATTAAAAGAGAAGACCACTTGACAAAGCCCTTTCCATACTCCCAGAGGCTGGCTCTGCTGTGGCGCTCACACGGCAGAGTAAGTAACGTGAGAATTTCATGATCGTTATCTGTATTTCCTGCTGTGCTCTTGTGACATTCATATTTTGCAGTATTATTTGACAATTTACTTTCTCAACTTCCCACACACTCTGTGAACTCAGTACGTTGCAGGATCTTTCAGCCTCCATTCTCTGCTCTGCTTTTTAATACAGTTGTTCACTTTTGGCAGGTTTAACCTCTGGTCAATAAATTAAACGTACTTTGTGTCCTACCTTCAGTCTAGGACCTGATCCTCTAACAAAGTTTGCTGACAAAAGCTTTTTCCAAGAAAGGTTGGACCAGATGATCCTTGAGATCACTTCCAACCTGGTATTCTATGATTCTACAAAATTTTGACAGTTCTTAATTTGCAGAGCAATGTTCAGATTTGTCTTTACTGACTTTACTGCATTACTTCTCCTCTGTAACTCTCCCAAGTGCCCGTGTAGCTCCTGCACCACTCCGCTCGTGAGGATATCAGGGACAAGACTCGAGTCAGGCTGCTAAAAGAAACTGCACTGCAAAGGCTTCATCGTTCCTCCCTTGTGAAGACTCTATGCTCCAATTTGCTGCTTCTTGGTTCCCAATGACACATGAGAGAAGAGGGAGCATTTGTTCTGGCAGTGCTGGCTTAAGGGTTGCACTCGATGATCTTAAAGGGCTCTGCCAAACCAACACGGTTCTGTTGTTCTAGGATTCTGTCTGTTTCTTTCTGAATAATGACCAATAATTCCTATTATCCAATTAGTGCTTGCTACTGTCCAAATTCATTAAAAAATAGTAAAAAAAAAAGGAAAATCATTATTTTGTATTCTACAGTGTTGGATACCTCAGACATCACAGCCACTTGACTATATGGCTTGAGACGACTACACTGGACTGTGGCACAGCTGTGTGCCACATGTGTCTGAGGGCACACAGGGGACAGTAACGGTGGTTCTTAGCAAGTGTATTCTCAAGATAAACCCCCTTACTTGTGCAGTTTCTTGGGATTATGTTTACAGGAGCCAAAGCAGTACAGGTTCCTGTTCTCTGAAGTAAGGCTCCTTTGGAAAAACACAAAACGCTGTTTGAGGTGTTTTGTTAATAGAATTGAAGCATGCAGGTAGACAGAGCTCTCCTCCCACAAAGCCAAAATACGTGAACGATTAATAAAAGGTCTTGAATTCAGGGGATTATTCCGCCTGTGACTTAAGCCTGAGGAGGATCATTATCACCAGCGAGCAGAGGATCTATAAATAACCCACAGAGCTGAGTTTAAAGCATTAGTTTAGCCTCTCAGTGGAAATTCAGTGCATTGTCTAAGTGTGGTTAGAGGCAAATATTATCTTAAAACAACTTATTGTTTTACTTCACAGTGGCAAGGAAACAAGCATTTCTTATCATCAGGACGACTGACATTATTTCAGCCCATCACTAAGACTTGTGGCAGAACAGGAAGAAAGAATGAGGCAACGCTGCAATTCCCCAGCAAGCACTTTTTCTCAGAAATGGGGAGGAGTTGATATTCTTATTCTGAAAAGCCTGTCTTAACACTTCTGGGCACCAGAATCATAGCATGACTTGGGCTGGAGGGGACCTTAGAGATGGTCTGGTTCTAGCCCCCTGGCCAAATCAATTCAGCTTGCCCCTTCCCAGGCAGGACGTTTTTCTGCATGGGAAAATGAAGATGAGGAGAAAGATGAGTGACATCAAATGTGTAAAAACTTGTCATAAAAGCATGGTGACCAACTGCTATTCTCCATGACGTCAGGAACGGCACAAGAATTAATCTACTTTCTTTATGGCAAGGAAAAAAATCCATCTTAAATATTAGGAATAACTTTGTAACTGTATTTTAGCACTAAATCTTCATTGCTGGACATACCTAAGAGCAGGCTATACAAGTATCTGTGAGAATTACTAGACTTGATCTCCAGGGACTGGAATTGATGGCTGGGGTTGTACCTAGTCCTACATTTCTACAGTTTCTGAGACCTCTATTGTAGCAGAGTAAATCTTCACTTAAATGTCATACCTTATAATCAACCCCCCTATGCTATGCTGTTACCTTAAATTGGTCATTGAATAGTTTCCTAGGTAAGAAAGTTCAATACATAATTTTTAAGTTACTTTGTAGACTAGTAATGGAAGTAGATTAAGAGGCATTTTCTATGAAACTCTCATCACATTTGGCCACCCTATTGACAGTGCTGCCTAAAAGGAGGAGAGAAAATATGTGTAAAAAGCAGCCAGCACTAAGTGGAGAGAATTGTACACATTCAGTATTTCATAGCCTGAAAGACCAGTTGTATTTACTGCTATTACAGTCACTATACAAAGCTGTATTCCCAGAAGTGTTCCCTGGAAGAAAGCAGCGGCTGTTAATAGAGCAGCAAGATGGCCAATCCAAATTCAGGGCAAAAGGTGCTGGGCAATGACCCAAATATGTTTTCCTGAGCTGTGAACCGGTGAATGAGAAATGAACATTGTAGTTCTTTGAGATCAGCTCTCTTACACAGAATGTTTTATTTTCCCTACCCCCAGCCTGTTCTGATTTTAAATGTATGGCAAAGTTATTCTTTTATCCTTGGAAATTAATAAGTTAATTTCTCACGCAGAGATAAAGATGTATGCATGGTTTATATCAACTAATATTATTTTGCTTTTTGCCAATGCTTTCTTAAGAGCTGATAGTTTTGTTCTAATAAAAAGGAAAGCCCTTGAGACCTCGTATTCCCTGTCTGCACAGAGCTGCACAGATGAGGGAAAGCTTCTCATAAATCCCTGCAGCCTAAAAGCTGTAGTAAACCTAATGTTACCTATGTTCTGGAAGACAGGAGGCATTTGCAGGCATGTGCAGCATCAGGAGATGTAGCTCTGTTTACTTGCATGCTCCAAAGAAACACATTCAGAAAGCAGAAGGGATCAAGCCAGGAAACCTGAGAAGCAACCTCTTCATGAAACTGTCTTGCCTTATTACCCACAATCTTCTTTGTTATCTCCACTTTCATCATCAGGGATTCCAGAAATGACTATTAGTTTGTGCCCAAGATGTCATCAGTGTGAAAAGCTACTGCTTTGCTTATCATTTTCCACCTCTCCCAGGATCGTGCATGTCCTGTGACAGGGAAGTTGTATTTGTGACAGCTTATGCCTTTTCTATCTTCTCTGGCTGCTGTAAAGAGAAAAAGTGATCATCTTCTCTATACAGCTGCCAGATATGACTGCTTTTGAAAGCAATTTCAAGTCTTTTTTGACATGGCTCTGGCTCTAAACTGTTATGACCTTAGATTTTGCTTAACATTTGGAGTAGTGGGTACACTATAGCAATTACTGATGTTCTTTAAGCTCTTTGAAAAAATAAAGCACTGAGTAAGCATTAAACACCTGTACATAGGGCAACACAACCGTTCCCAGACAAATACTTGCACAATGTTGAAAGGCTTAAAATTAAAACACTTCTAAGGAGTACAAAATTCAGGTAGACTTGGGTCTCCTTTTTGTCCTTTACTCCTAGGCTTGTTAAGCAAATGCCTCAGCATTACTTGTGCCACTCCTCACAAGTATAGTTCTTTGGCTAAGAGTGGTGTCACCAGGATAGAGAAAGCTAAACACCGCAAGCTTGAAATAGAAAGGAGAAGTAGCTTTTGTCCACAAGGCTAGAATACTATGCCAGCTATGTTCTGCAGGCCATTAGAAGTTTCCAGTCAGCCAGGGCAGCTGACCTGAGTTGGCTACAGGTGTAGCTCATCCCCAAAACATCAGTATAAAGGGAGAAGTTTGGCAGGGGTGGAGCTCTTTCTGATTCTGCTCTTTCTTTGCCTCATCATCCCTGGAGGGACTTGTTCATCACTCTGCTCATCGTCACCGTACCTTTACTGGGTCAAGTATAACTTTCTATTGGCAATAGTATTAATATAGGTCTTGGTGGTTTGTTAAAACAGTTCTCATTTCAACCTTGGAGGTCTTCCTTCTTTTTTCTCATTCTCCTTGTTGGTTGGGGAGGGGTCACTGGGTGATAGAGCAACTCTGTAGTTTAGCCACAGATAGAAATTAAAGGTATACAGCTTTGTACCTGGGACCTGGTAAGGAGCAAGGTAAAAGATGAAAACTGGAATCCATTGCACGAGGTAAAAAAAAAAAAATCTATATTTAAAGCAGGAAAAGAAAAAAATAAGGGCTACAGTTCCTGAAAAGGAAAGAGGAATTCCCTGTTTGTTTCAGTAGTTCCCTATTTAACAGAACATTTTACTTGGAAGTTAGTAGTCTGTGGGTGCAGGTGTGATTTCAGTATGGATGCCCTACAGCAGGCAAGTGTATAGGCACTAGTTTTGTGCAGAAGTAGATTTTTAGTAGGCTTTAAAATGTTATTTCCTGCTCCAGGTTTCTCTAGACCAGCCCCACAGTTACTTATTTAGCCCCTGAAGTGAGAGTAAAACTTGTCTCCAATTAGGCAAAGCTGTGTTTGTTATCTCTATAAATTCTTGTTTATTTTATGTAAACACTGAGGACAGAAGCACTTTCTTAATAAAAAAATGTTGATTTGAAGCTAAAAATCATAGGAATGTCTCTGCATGTTGTGGTGTTCAGATGAAATCTGAATCTTCTGCCTGTCTAAATGCCATCCAGCTACATTATCTCTGCAGCTCTGGACAGAGAGAATGGCAATTAGCAGCCTAGACTGAGGTTTTTAAATGTCCAGAAAAGAAAATGCTTGAAAATGTTTTAGTTTGCAAATATATTCTATAATTTTGTATTAGATAAAAACAATAAAAACCAAACAACCCACCTCACTTTGGCAAAAGAAAAATTGCCAATTGGTCCACTTCCCAACAGGGACATTGTGAATTGGACAGTTCAGAGCCTCTCAAAGAAAACTGATCTTTTAAAATCCTCTGCATAAGTTTGTATATGGCAGATATAAAAACCAGCATGTTTATAATGTTTTTAAAGAAGGAAAAAGAGGAAAGGACAGAGAAAGATGAAGGTATCAAGAGTAACATTTTTGAGTTGAGCTGTTTCCTTTTTGTCTTGTGAGAAATTAGAATATGATTGGCAATGTATTTAAGAAGTTAAACTAACTGGAATGTGAGCTCGGGACCTGAAGTGCTCCAGTCTTTCAGTTCTGGCTCCTATTTCAAGGAACAGATTTGTTAGTAAAGGACAAGGTATGTTCCTAAGTTCAGTGTTAGCAGTTGTAAGATGCCTAACAGAAATCATTTATGACATAACAAAGTCCATGTTAAAATACAGTGACCTTGGCACTTGTGTTTCACAGAATTGTAGAGTTCTCCCATCTCCTTTTTTTTCTGATATAAAGTGAAATCCTCTGTCAACAGAAGGCTTTTCAGTTCCTTTTAGAGCTTCACCTTCCTGACTACAATGCACCATGTGACTTTAAGGACCAAATACGAGAGACTAAATTGAAAAGCTCTTGTTACAAATCCCCAGTGTGAGCATGTAGAGCGACTGTTTGGAAGAGCTGCTCCTTTTCATCACTGATATAGAAAGAAACTAGGAAGGCAGACTCTTAATTTGTTACTTAAATGAGATACTCCAAGTCAGGGTGATAGTCTCCTTTGCTCTTATTACTGCTCACTGTAGGGTGTTCACCTGAGTGCTGAAGAAATGTAATAATTATGATGTAACTGACTTGTTGGTAGAGGGATTTTAAAGGTTCTTTGCATTTATTACTGTGATAGTTTGTAGCTTGAACCCTGAAAAACAGACATGTGCAAATCAGCTGTATGGTGCTGTGTTACTGTGTGGTGTCACTGGACCACAGCAGTGACATTCAGCAGGGGACTGGCTGTGGAAAATGAGCTGTTTGGAGAAAGGTAAAGTTCTGCCATAGCCTTCTAACAATGGAGCAGAGAGAAGCGGATAAAACACCCAATTCCTTTCCAGACAGGTCCCTGTAAATTTATGGAGAGGATTTTGTAGCAGTGACTGGCAGCCAGGCAACCACAGTAGATGCACTGCCTGGCCCTTTTTCCGAGGGTGTGGACCTGCTGTGAAGAAGACAGAGGAGAATGATGTAATTCTGAGAATCCTTTCCAGCCCTGCTTTACCCTGTAGAAAGGTTTACATGAGTTTTATTTCTTAATTTTGGATTAATTCCGATAAGAGGTTTTATGGCTGAGCTAAGTAGGTTTGTGGCATTATATGTGCTGAAAGATAATAACAGGGATCACTCGAATGGCAGAGATACAGAACTGTATCTCTGGTTTCCTGAGACAGGTCCCTTCATTTTAGCTCGAGGTACTTCTTGTGTCACAAGACCACCACATTGCTCAGCTACACAGATCTTAACACCTTACTTGCTTGTTTATATGGCAAGTTAGAAAAATAACCTCACATGATCTTGTTCTAGCAAAGCAAGCTAGAAATGTGACATATAAAATAATTCACCAACACCACTTTTAGATTTCAGAACAGCTCTTTTTCTTCTCAAGCAGTCTCCTAATTATGGTTATTCTGAGGTCATCTGTAAATCAGAGTGCAGCACTAAGAAAATCAGGCTACGTAAAAGTAACTTGAACAGAAATCAGGCGATTTGTAATTTTTTGCTGTATGGAAGAATGTGTATGTTTACTTTTAATACCAAATTTGTGTTTGGAACAGTGCCCTCTGCCAGTCAGTTTTAGTAGGATCTGCCATGCTCCATTAAGCCAATGATCCATCAATTCCAATATTCTCCAGCCTGCTTGGCAAAGGCAAGGTGCTTCAAAGGAAGGCAGGCTGCCCATCGTGCACTCGGCCAGTTTTTCAATTTGAGCAGTCCATTGTGCAAAAGCCATTCCATCCTTCATGTCGAGTCCTCGTCCCATGTGGTTGCAAATGTAATCAAGTGGCATGAACGACCCGACGCACCGGTTTCATAATATTTAAGGCTATGTTTATGCTCTTGATTGGGTCTGTTTCTCTTAAACTGTCAAGTGGTTTTGTGTGCAATGCTCCTCATGTTCATTCTCATTACATCCCCTGTTTCTCCTCTACCTCAGCAGCTAAGCAAATTGATGGTATTCACAAATGCCTAGAATTTTGCACCTGTATTAAATCTGTTAGGATTTTGAATAGGCATTTGAGGATATTTCTATTAAACAGCTACTTGGTGTAACAAAGGGGCCTGCACTGATCAGACCATTACAATAGTGCCCTGATGAATTTCCTCCATCCGATTCAGACTCTAGTGCTGCATGAGAGTATCTTCTCATTTGAGGTGAGAAAAGTTCCTAAATCAGATCTCAATACTTTGCAGTTTTCACCCATGCCTAGCAAATGTTAATGAATTGTTGGTTAAGGGACCTGGTGTTTTGTCAGATATTAGAAACCACAGGAAATATTTGAGTTCTTTCTGTTGATATAATTTGATGATTTATCACTTTCTGGGCATAACATTTTTGTTTTCTTATTCTCTGCTGCTTTCCTTCAGGATTTCATTTACTGTTTGAGACCTTGGGAAGTATTTTTTTAATTTCTACCTTTCTTTTCCTTCTGCTGTCTTACACTTTGGTTATAATTTAGCCATTTAGCAGCACTATAGCAACTGGTACTTTGTGTGTGTGTGTGTGTGTGTGTGTGTGTATGTATTATAGTTTAGGATTATATTGTGTGTTCTGTACTGCTGCGCTCCAAGGGCCTGCAACAGGGCAAAGGGGACTCTGAGATAGTGACTATGTATTTGTACAAGAACTGAAAGGAGAAAAAATAAATTCACGATAAGTACACCAAAAGAGAAGATAAATGGATACTGTAAAATGCAGATATTTCTTATCTAGACTGGTTTGGGTAGAGTTATTTTTCAGCACTGCATGGCAGAGTAGCTGAGGGACCACGGGAGAAAATAATTCTAAGAATGTAATACAAGGGGGAGAAAAAGAGAGAGCAGACAAAGGGAGGAAAAAGTGTATACAAAACATGAAGTGGCTGAGAGGGCAAAAGAAAACAATCACAACTTTGGCTGAAGTCCAGTAAAACAAGGTGTCAAATGCAGCAAGGATTGGTCCAAAATGACCAGGTAACATTTCTCTCTAATGTTTCTCTCCGCCAGTTTCAGCCAGAACCCCTGACAGAGACAGGTACTCCCTGCCAGGGCCTTGCTGCTGAACCTGGCTCTGGATGTCTTGGTGAGAACTAAGAGTTGTTGCTCCATTGTGTGGGGATGGCAGCGTATGGGACAAGAGGAACGGGCAAAGCAAAGGGATATAAGCAGGGAACTTCTGTGGGAACAGTAAGCTTTGTGTGCCTCAGTACAGAAAACTTCTTGCTTATTTTTCTTCATGGGATGAAGAGTTGGGTTTCGCACCTCAGTTTGTCCTATGGAGCTTTCAGTTCCTGCAAAAGTAAAGGACATCCTAGTGCCCTTTTTATTATCTGTGGCTTCCACAGAACTGACTGGTGATTATTTAACTGACTCGGCATAATCAGACAGTGAGGAATCTAATGGGGCTAGAGGGAGGGACTCTCAAGGCAGTCTTACCTAACTTCTGTGGTGATGTCATCTCTGGAGGCGATGGAAACAGCTGCCTCCTCCCCAGAATCTTTTGCATTTCCTCCTGTGTATCTCGCAGAGTTTGGACAAGCCAGCATATCATTGTTGCTCTTTTTAGAACTTTGCTTGTGTTCACAATAATTTTCACCCTTCCCTTTTTATAATGCAAATGAATGTTATCTGATAAAAGGATTTCATTACAAAGTGTCAAGAAGAAAGAACAGAGAAGTCAAGGTACATTTCTGTCACTTGTGTGATGGAGACATCATTTCTCAGTCACATACCCAATCCTTTCCCTTTCTGGGTGTCAGACAGAAAACCAGCAAACCTTTTAGCAAGGGCGAATCTGAAATTATACAGAATTCTGTTAAGTGTTATCAGAATCTGAAACTGGACTGCTCACAAATGGACAAAGCTAATAGCCTGCTTTAAAGTGAAACTGCCTTGATAAGAAGTTAGCGTTCCCCTTTGATGGCTTCTGATGTAATGTCAGAAATAGAAAGTTTTAGTGTTGAGTGGTTTTTATCTAGTCCAGCAGGTTAGTTATTTTTGGTTATTACACATGTAAAACATTTTATTAATTTCAGAATCCATTTTTTGCCTTATTTTTAACTTTACAATTAAAAAAACACTTCTGTATGTGCATTTACATCTGTGTTTTTAGCAAGCCCTTGAATAATCTATGGATCAAATGAATTCCATGTCCAAATCAAAGTCCACAATGTGCAGATTCCTTATCTTGTAACATCTCTGCCTTGCCAGGCACCCATTTCTGCCAGTCAACAGCTGGCTCATCTGATAAGGAAACCATTTGTATAATTGTTCCCTTAGAGACTAATTTTGATGCTCAGTATTGCAATTTTTCAGTGTTTACACCTCACTGTTACGGTGAAATTTTATTTGAGCTCTGTGTTGCTATCAAATCACTGTTGTTGACTTGAAGCCTGGGATGGAGGAGATTCTTAGGCAAGGACTTAATTGCTGCACGTGGAAGCTTTGATAACGTAATGAAAAATATTGAGGGAGGTGNAGACTTAATTGCTGCACGTGGTTTTTATGTGGAAGCTTTGATAACATAATGAAAAATATTGAGGGAGGTGGAAATGCCACTATTATGGGCATATAAATGTTTTCTGATGGGCAGACAAGGCATATAAATGCTTTTCTGAAATGAAGGATATTTCCTTATATCTGTTTGTCATGTTATTGCAAAGTAGTTCACCCTCTACTACTCTTCTGCTGAGTAAGCATCTGTTTTCATTCTCTGAGTTTTAATGGGAACTGTAGTTGCTGTTCACTCCTAAAAACCAGGACATGAGTTTTTTAAAAATTAAATCATTCTATGAAGGTCTCCAGAGATTTACTTTTTCTCCTTAATTTGTCTGAGGTACCAGTCTGGCTGGATTTGGCAGTGTTCTGAAACCCTGGGAAAATTTCTTCCAGCTTTTCATGAACGTGGGTTACCATTTTATTTGAAAGCCAGATCTGAAATTCAGACCCTACTGAAAGTGATTGTGATGTTTCCATTGACCTGAACTCACCAAATAGTGACAATCTCTGTATAGGTTTTTGCTTTCCTGAAGCTGGAAAATGAAGTTGTTAATCTGACATCTGTACCTTTGTGTCAACACCTGGTCACACGTCCTGGGGTACCACAGGGGCTGCTGCAAGACAGGAGTGCTGAGGTTCTTCAACTACTTTTGTCTCTACAACCATCTTCCTCCCCAAAACATACATTAATTGCATGGGACATTTTCCTGTTATGGAAAACAGTCGAGTTATTCTAACTTTCATGGCAGAAGATACTGCATCTTCACTATAAATTATTCCCTGAGGCCAGTTTAAAATATCAAGTACCGTCACTTCTTCCCATTTTTCTTGTCAGTCACCTTGCAGATTGTTGCCAGTAAGTGTAGTTTCTCCTCATAGAAACACTGTGTTTGATTTGCCCTTTCTGTTATTGAGCACCTCTGAGCTGCTAGAAGCTTTGGTATTTCCTCACTGCCTTTTCTGAAAAGTGGCTTTTCTTCTGTAAAAGGCAGGAAAACCAAAACAAAAGTCTAAACAGGATTTTTTTTTCATTGTGTAACAGACTATGTACATGGGATCTCCAACCTTGCAGGACACCAGAACTTGGCACTAAGTAAATGTGTTGTATGCTATGCAAAAGCAGGCTGTTGACATCTCGTGGCTGCTTCAATCAGACAAGTAGGTAGCTTCACTCTCTTACAGGTTCTGATTAATTCCTAATGAATGTCTCAGCGCATTTCAGAGAGAATATGTGGCCTCTGCATAAGAAGTTGATTTCCTCCAATATAGCAAAGAGGCTGTTTTGGATGACCCCCTGAGTTGCTGTCACTCAGATGGTTGGTACCTGTGGTTGAGCGTTATCACCTTTTCCACAGCAGCCCGTGGAAGGAAAGATTACAGGTTCAATCACCACTCTGCACTGTGGTATTTGCTCCTTGTCCAACATGAGGAATTCAGTGCTTTGAGGTATGGCAAGTTGTTAGCACCAGATGGTATGTATCCAAGGCTTCTGATGTGATTTAAAAAAAAAAATAAATTAGGTACTGAACTATGACAGAATCGGGTAATCTTTCAGGCAAAATCACCAGACGTCCTGGACATCAGAGCCTTGAATGATGCAAACCAGGTTGAAGGATTTGCTCCTCCTCTGGGAGCCACGCTTGTCACTCAGATTTGTCTTTTATAATGGTAGCTGCTGCTTAAATTTTTCTGCTAAGGTGTCACAGAGGAGAATTTATCCACAAATTAAAATATATTAGACTATTAATTCGCACAAGAATTTGAAAAATCCTTTTGTTTCTGTGTTTAAAAATCATTGTGAACTGTTTTAATTCATCACACGAGCTGTTTGTCTCTTGCTGTAGTTTTTATGATGTCCTCCTTCCCCTGTTCTGACCCCCACAGTGACTCAAATCCTGCTACCCCAATTAGAGAAAGATCAAACTTTGTCCAAATATACCCAGACTTAATTACTTGCACAGGACTGAAATAATTGCTAATTTGCTAAAATAAGAGCTCCTCTACTCTCCATACATCCATTGCAACTCTGACTCATTGGCTGAAACACTGACTACCTCCATGCAATACATTTTTCCACCAGCCAGCAAGGGGACAGCTGGATGCATTGCATTCAGCCACCTCTATGTGAAGTGCTGCTAAAAAGAGAAGTCAGTTGTTCAAGATGTTGTCTTGTGATGGTAAATTTACTTAGCATGTAGTTGCCAGGGCTCAGCAATAAACTAAGATCCATGTTTACGGATTCAAAGACTGTTTGGGAGTTGGACTCAATCTTCAGAGGCCCCTTCCAACACCTAACATTCTGGGATTCTGTGGTTGACCGACACAGGGACAAGCATGCTAGGAAGATAAAACAGCATTATGGATAAGTATAAGTATGGATAAGTAAAGCAAATCACCAAGTATACCTTGAAGTTTATAAGCTACATACAGTCCCCAGGGCAATGTACAGGTAAGGGAATTGATTCTATAGTCTCTCTCCTAGTAGTACTTCTATTACCTTCTCATTTCTACTCGTGTGCATGAAAAATGAGGACTAAAACTAAACTGTCGTAGGCTCAGGATCCTGTGGATTGGTTCAGTAGTGCAAAAATATTGGATTTGTTTAAAGACATACCTGGCTTACCTTAAAAAGGAAATAACAGGCACAAATATGTAAATGTATGCACAATTGCCACTTAATGCAAAAAAAAAAAAAGAGTATTTGTCCATTTTGTCTAGCCAGACATTTTGCAGACCTTTAGAAATGTAGCTGGGATCTGTCTAATGGTTTTATTGGCAGGAGGCTTCAGTAGCCTTTTAATATCATAAAGCAGACTACATAATACAACTGTACCACACAGCTCTGAGGGCCTGGTTTCCAGCAGGTGATTTGACAGGATTTTAAACCCATTCACTTTGCACAGGCCTGGATGGCTGCACAGTGCGTGTGGAATTACAGGCTCGAGTCTCAGGAATTCACCTTTTCCTCTCATTTAAAAGCCTTAAACCATAATATTAGTTCTGAAGCTGAGATCTGCTTACAGATCAGTGACATCACATCACTCCTCCCTTTTTCTTCATGCTGATTAACCTGTTTGGACTTTCACAGAAGTCCTTGATGTAGGAGCTAAA
Organism: Chloroceryle aenea; assembly: GCA_013399075.1. Classification (NCBI taxonomy): domain Eukaryota; kingdom Metazoa; phylum Chordata; class Aves; order Coraciiformes; family Cerylidae; genus Chloroceryle; species Chloroceryle aenea. Next base: position 165,568 of record VWZY01000510.1, read on the forward strand.
TGTCCTTGAAAACACTGGGTTCTTGGCAAGTAGGCAAATTCCCAGTATGAAGCAAAGAGGGCCAATTTTGCTTTCATTACACTGTTGCTATTCCCACCAACTTCCCAATTTTCATGAAAGTAGTACACACACACACGTTAGAGAAGGGTTCAGTGTGCTGCACGACCTGGATTCTATTTCTAGCATTACCATGAGTGTCTTTTTGCCTCTCTTCATCCGTCACTTCAAGCAAATAAAAAACCAGTTTTGTCTCTTGAGAGAAAATACTCTTACTTTTTATAACGCAGGAAAATAATCATTTGGCATAATCACATGACATACAAGGCTGTTCTGCAAGGGAAATATTTACTAGAAGTTTCTTGGATCTTGCTGATTCTTAAAGCTAAATCATTTAAACAAGGTTTTAGCGACAACAATTTTTAACAAGTGGGTTTGATTTAGCTGCAGATTAACACTCTTGAAATGTACCTCTGAGAAAAGAGAAAACCCCAGAGCATATTTGTTAAATGACCTTTTTCCCCATCAGTTGTCACAGTCGTATGGATTTTCAAATCTAGTCAGTTAGATACTCACAGATCCAGAAGGTATTACTGCCATGTTAGTTTGGTCTAAGAATCTATTTCCTGATCTTTTTGTGTACCGAATGCCAGCTGGGCTGTTTTCACATTTCAGATTTCTACTCCATTTGCCTAACTTGAAAAAATGGCAGAGAGAAATATGGAACTCATGTTTTTGACAATATTTCAAGGAAATTTATTGCTGTGGGGTCTTTAGACATCTTATTTCAATTTAGAAGCACTTTTTAATCACTGTCTTCCAGCTGAAGAATACTGCCAATAGAAACTTAAAAATTGGAATTGTGTATTTCTCATAATTTTGAGGATAGGAAAATTCCACCAGAGCAGTCAATCCATTAAAAAAAATCTGTTCCAATCTAATTCCATCCTGTCTTGATCAAGCCAGTCTGGTGAAAAGAATAAGCGATTGTATTCTGGCTGCAATTCCAACTCAAACATGAAATAGTTATGGCATTAAATCCATGTCCTAGAAAAAAAAAAATAGTATGAAGAATAATCTAATTCCATACCTCCTGTGTTTCACTATTTACTGTAAATCTTTTCAGGCTTTTCTGTTCAGTCTCTGTCCTTACAGTAGTATACGTTTCATTATTTCACTCCTGCCTAAGCGACTTCCAGGAAGTGGTTTTCTAAATTAAAATGACATCACTTCAAACCCCTGTAAATTCAAGCCCGTGTTCACAAAATGCACTAGATTGGCAGCCTTTGACTGTACAGTCTTCAACCAGCCGAAACAACAGATGGCACAAGGTTCCCTGTATTTCTCTGCCTGGGATTTCAACTTTACTCATCCTTTCTCCCTCACTTTATGCAGTTTGGCTGTGTTGGCATCTCTGATAACATTGACTATTTTTGAGAAGAGTAATGATTTTGAAACATTGTGATCATTGACATTAACAATGCTTCTGAAAATGTGTAAATGACTCGTGAACAGAAATGCCTCTTTGAGGATATTTGGTGATGCCTAGTGTTTTGTAGGTGCAATTTCACTCCTATTAGGTTTCTCTCATTCTGGTGTTTCAAAAGTGTAGCTACCTGCACTTTATTTGGCTGAATATGGTACTTCAGTGCCTCAACCATACCATCAGGTCATCTAAGTTTTAAATTCTTGCTGTCAGGTAAGGCAGTGATGTATGAAGGTTCATCAAACAGGGACTCTCATATCCCTGTTCTGATACCATGCTCTGGTAGTAGTCTGATAGCAGCACGATGTGGTAACTTTGCTATATGTAATTTTATGTTGACTGAGACTGTTTCCCTACATGTTGCGGGTGGAAATAGAAAATATTTCTAAGGCTGTAACCATACAAAGTGCCTCTGAGACTTGTAATGGATTCTTCTATTGCTACCCGGGCTGTTTTTCAGAAAGGATCTCCTTCAAATAAACAAAGGGGAAAATTTCTCCACTATTATTGTGCCATAGATTCCAAATGCAAGCAAGTGCTGGCCAAAATTGACCAGAAAGGAAGTAAAGCAGGAAAGGCAGGAAGAAGAAAAGCACTTAATCTAAATGCACATTAGGAATGACGTATTTCAGCTTGCTGGCTTTGTAACAGTATGGTGAGAGAGAAATGTTTTGGTCAATTCTGTTTTCTTCAGTAGCAGGAAGGAATGCTCACTTCCCTGAAAAATTTGACTAGCATTTCTTCTCTAACATGGACAGAGAAGGGAATCGGGTTTGTCATAAGTCCACACTTGTAGTGGGATTGTGTAGGTGAAAAAGTGGCTGTCTACACAGCACTTCTAGTGCTGTTACGTGACTTTAGTACGGACTTTTGTGCCATTGTCTCACATGGCATTCTCAGAAGTGAACCACAGAAACAGTTCAGGTGGAAGTTTCTATGGTATGAATTACATACTCTAATATATAGTATTGTAATTGCTTAGTTGGCATCAACAAGCACGGCTTCCAAGTCAGTGACTTGGATAACTGAGTAGATATTAGTCATTACCTGTCATTGCAGAAACAGCAAACCCATCTCTGGACAACACTCAGATAATGGAAAGCACAATATGTAGAACATGTAATTCAGGTTAGCGCTGGGAAGTACAGCAGAAAAGCAAAAATTACTCTCTTCAAACTAAGAACCAATATTAAACCCCTCTTTTCTCTATTTCTGAAATGAAAATAAACCTTGACACGTGGAAGCCTTGTTCTGAGCATACATTTGGAAAGCAGGAGCATTTCTCACCTACTTTCAGCTACGCTGTTATGTTTCATTCTCAAGGGAAATTCTAGGGGCAATTTGAAAGCCTATTCCTATATCCCACTGTAACAGGAATTTACTTTTTTTTTTTTATAAAATGCAATTTGGTGCTTCTAAGGCAAAGGTCCCCTGCAAGAGCACAAGGTTCAATGCAGTCGTTGTTGCATGACTATACTCCAAAATACCTATCACTTATACAGTAGGTATAATTAGGTTAGACACCTAGAACTTCCTATGTGAATAACCCCAAGTTCTTCAGTTACAGGAGCTACACAATATATCAGTTTCTTTTCTCTCCTGTGTATGTAATCCCCCTGAGGCTCAATGGGCTTTTACATATGACAAAAGCCATAAAAAATAACTTCCCTAAATAGCTCAAGATGCAAACTGAATTGGTGAAAACAAACCCCAGTTTGTTCTTCAAAACTGTAGCTGGGTGAGTTATCTCTGTGAAACTGTTGGTTGGCTTTTCCTGTGCTTCACGAGTACAACTTTTGTGCCATGGCTGACACCGAAGTGTGTACGCTGTGAGGAAACAAGTGCTTTACACTAGGACTAACTAATGATGCTCAGCAGTGAGAATCTTATTTAGCAGTAACAGGTGGATTTAAAGTCCACTTTCTCTGAGGTAACTGGGAAACTTAGGTGAATTTCAGTTTCAGTAGGAGGAGCATCTCTGAGTACCGCTTCCTCTGAATTTATATGGATAGCCACATAATGCTTTGAGAAAATTTAAAGCAAATGAAAACCAGCACTTGAGCAGTATTTGGACAAAGGAATAGCTTTATTGTAGATATAAATTGGTGCATGGAGCCTCTCTGTGCCTACAGTTCTGCATTGTAAAACCACACATGCTCTGCCTTGATTTTAATGGGGTTACACTTCTGTCATAGAATAATTTGCCCTGTGCCATAATGCATTGAAAATCACCTAACAAGAAGAGGCAACACATCTCCCTACAGCAAGAATCTTTGTGACTGGTATCTTTAGAGTATAATTAGCTCTTGATTACATGCAGCGGGTGTCTTAACATCCTCCCACTGTTTTTTAGCTTGACACCAGGCAGAATTAAACCAGTCGAGTCTGAGGCAGAGACGTCTGGAACACTTTGGAAATCTTGACTCGCTTTTATCCTTGGTAAGCCGGTCAAAAGAGTCTCTTTTTACCAAAACAAAAAAAAAAAGCCAAACAAAAAACCTCCGAGTGTTTCCAGTGCAGGGCTGAAAATATTTCTCGAAATGATAACCGAGATTTCTGCGAGCTGTGCACCGCTTTTGTATTTGGGCCACTTTAGCGAAGAGCACCTTGCGGGCGGCAGCCCCCCGCCTGCCGCCGCTCCTGCGGGAGCTTCCCG
>VWZY01000510.1:170129-205216 GCA_013399075.1 Chloroceryle aenea
CGGCCACCGGGAAATGGGGCCGCTTGGCAAAGGCTGAGGTGCAGAGACTTGGGAGAAAGTGCCTTGAGGGGACAGTCCGGTCGCTGTCAGCCCTCTCCCCAGCGCCTTCGCTCCCCAAGCCCTCGGCTTTGCAACTTGAGTAAGGCGGGGGCAGCTCGTACCAGAAGCAGGCAGGTGTGCTGGGCAGTGAGAGGTTTCATCTGTTCCCCTCCACGGCTACTTGCATCGCTGCTGAGAAAATCCAGTATTGGCCGAGATAAGGTGCAGAGAGCTCATTGCACCCTTTTGTACTCGCAGTGCTCTGAACCCCTTTTATATTCTTTAAAACCTGGGCTGTGATAAAACCCAACTCCCCACAAAAATCTAGGACACCTGTGCAGAAAAGCCTCGGTTCTTGAGCATCATCTTATCCTGTTTGATGTTGACTTTGGAAATTTCAGTTTGTTGTTTATTAAGAATCAGTTATATATATGTATATATACCGACCACGACTAGATTTACTGCAAGAGATTCAGTCTTACTAATAGCAATGTTAACTTTCTTTTCTCTGACTTGGAAAATGTAGGTTGTCCATAAATTATTCACTTACTTTATAGCATGCTGCATTTTAGATAGACTTACCTCTGAGGATTGCTTGAGTATTTTATACTTTCAGGACAATATTGAATTCTTAATGAATTATTTTAATTACCAGATGACAGATTATTTTGAGTTTTATGATAACATATTCAGCATTTATAGATGAAGCCTTAATTAAATCACCCTAGAGAAAATCATAAAGTACAGAAACAATTAGAGTAGTGCTTAGAATGGGATAACCACAAATAAAAGAGTGTTTTACCATCCTAGAGCAGAAGTTCTTCACAAATACCCTGTAACCAGCAATCCAGGCTTCAAAGGAAGGAGTCCTTTGCACATCTGTAGCTGTCTGAAAGTTAGCTGCGCTTGAGGTGTTTGTCTAGGCTCCCTCTGTAGTTAGTTGATGGGATGAGAGAGGAAATAGCAGTGGGCAAGGCAGTCCAGTCATTTTTCTTCTTGAGGTGCCTGTCTTTCTCCGTTCACCATAAAAAGAGCCTAGAGGATTAGTTTAGACTCAGACACTTTATTTTTAGACAGTTGAATCTGGCTTAGGTGAACTGTGAGCTATGCGTCCTAAACTTCTGGATCCCTTGTAGGTTAGAAATCTAGAACTGTTGGTATAGTCCTGTCTTTAAGAAATGCCCACCAGGGAATAAAACCAGAGTTCAGTTTGCATAGCTCTAGGCATTTGATCCTGGAGTGAGCTCCGTCTGCTGGAACTGCTTCCTGGTAGATAATTCCTGTGATCCTGTCCCGGGAGTCTAGGACAGCAGTGATTCCAAACTGCTGCCCGGTGGGCTGACATTAATCAATGTAATAGGAGTCTTTTGAACTGACAGGGCATAGAGGCAAAAGACTCACAACCATTTCCCCTGCTACGTGCCCACGGGCATCCTCAGCACAGCAGCAGCATTTTTCTTCTGGAGTGACATTTTGTTTGGTGCTGATGCCTAAAATCATTGTGTGTGCTAATGAAATAAATGAGCGTTGGTTTGCTTGCAGCGCGCTCAGATTGATGCACGTCAGGCTTTAGTTTGCACAAAGTGAGTGTGAGAATCCGTGGCTGGAAGAATTTGTATTGTAAATGTTCAGCACTGACTGACAGTGCCAGGGGAAAGGGGCAGGAAAATGTGAAGTAGTTTGCAGAAGGAGATGCACTTAGCTGGTATTTGAAATGTCTTTGCTCTGAAGGCGGTAACCAGTGCAAGGTACCTCTCAATGTACAGCTGGCTCCCTCCTGTGCCAAATATTGCTGGAAGAAGTAATTAACCTCAGATTCCCACTAAGACTGCAGACTGGATGTAATGCATGTTTCACAAGGTACGCTATGTCCCAGTGGGAGAAATGTGGACAAAACCTGTAAATTAAACGTAGTAGGCATCGGATGCCTGATTTCCTGAGTCTCTCTGAAAATTGTAGTCTGGTTTCCTGAGTGGAAGAACAAATTACAGATAAAGGACTGAGTGTAGAGGAGCTTTAGAATTCCATCTTGCTGCAGCCCTGTTAACTTGGCTCTTTCCCTGTGAGATGTTTGCCTTTTTCTGTGTGTGCACAGATGAACTCTTGTCATCAAAATGTAGTCCTTTTTTTCCCACAGGAATTCAGATGGTTGGTATTTTCTGCTAATGAGTTAGTGAAGAGTAATGATAGGAAAAAGCTCTTCATAGTTCGTGCAGGGGAGGGGAAGGAACAAGCTAAGTGTGTTATGCACCTCCTCCTGAAAACTCACTGTGTTTCATTCCTTTTTTTTTTTTAACTAACTCTTTCAAGTTTGGAGCCAGAACTTCTGTGAGCTGACATGAGGGCATTTTGGATGATGGATTGTGTCATTTCAGACCAGTGGGAGCGTATAGACTTCAGTCAGATCTTGCAGCTGGCTTGATTTATGTTCTGCTGTTCAGCTGAATTAGCCTCCCCCTTCTGGAAAGCCCAGGCAGCAGTTCACAGAAGGGAGAAGGAAGCTGTCTTTTAATACATGGAAGATTTGGTGCAGGGATTCCCAAATTGTGCGGAACATGGCCAAGCTTCCATGCAAACCTTGTAGGAATGTGACATCATCTTTTTACTGATGAAGAAACAAATTCACCAGCAGCTACTTCTGGCACATGACTATAGCAGAGCTTGGAGGGATGGCAAAGCCTTCGTTTGGGAGAGGCAGTTGGGGGCATTGCTTCTCTAACACTGCCTGATGCTCTGCACAGAGCCAGGAGCTGCTACCTCACGTGGAACACCACACTCTTTTCTTGAGATGGTAACAAAACAAACATTTGAGATCATGGAGTTTAAGAGATTTTGGGAGTCGTGAGCTAAAAAGCTGATGATATGTGCATGGCTGAGCACTCTGCGAGCAAGGCAGTTAGCATCTTTACTTTTAAAACCAAGACCTCAGAGGTTATTGTTGGCAGAACAAGAGGTGCAATCCATGAGTCCTGTGCAGTTGACTCCAGTGTGGTTGCTTTGAAATGTGTGTGCACATTGGGCACATCACTCTTGCTGTGAGGTACTTACCTGATCTGTCTGTAATCACTCGACTGTGTTTCCTTTTCAGGGCTTTGAATAGAATCAAGATCATTAATGTTGTACTCCAGTTTAGCAGTGGGGTAAACTGCTTGTAAATTATTGATGCCATCTTTTATTGTATTTAATAGTTCAGGGAAAATAACAACCTGTTCTCCAGTATAAATGGTAGAAAATTGCTCTACCGATCTGAGAAGGCCCAGAATGAAACCTCTGCTTCTCCAGATTCTGTCATTTAAAATTGATTGTGGAGTTTGCAGTGTTAAAAAACAGAAACAAGATTATAAATCTTTTGAATTGCCACTGATAATGACCAGTGGAACACAAGGAGTTCTCAGATCACCTCTCTGTCCCACGTTTCTGTCCTGCTGCTGCAACTCTGGAAGTTTGAACGTGAAAAGGGACAGGTAGAGTAGAAATCTCTAACTGAAACAATCCATGGTAGAAGCAGAGGAATCATTGTGGTTACTCCAGTCCTCTGCAGTTGCTGTGCTGCTCAAATTTCTAGCCTTGTACATAGGAGTAAATTTGTCCAGGCAACAATATGGTGCAATATATGATCATAGTAAATGTGGTGTATGCAGAACATGAGACAAGTGCCCGTTGCTTGTTTAGTGGAAATTTTATTTTTTTTTTTCAAATATGTTTTATTTCACATATGAAGGCCTCACTAATGTGAGTGTCCTGCTACAAAGCTGAAATGGGGGTGTCCTGCTTTCTTATTAATCCCCAAGGGGCTGACTCAGGGTCCTGTCACATCCTGGTTAATTGTTGGTCGCCTTGTGGTGAGTTTGCGTTCATTTACAGCTATCACTGAAGTTGTTGAGAGGTTGCCTAAGGAGGAAACAATGAACCCTTAAGCTGGCAAATGGCTAATGGTAGCAGTACTGCTAGGAAATGAAACTTGTAAGTTGAGGCCATCCTTGTTTTATACTGAAGAATGGATGATTCTGAAGGTTGGTGCACTGTTTCTGAAGTTCTTCCTCTTGTCAGTGAAGCTCCACGGTTCCTCAAAACAGCTGCCTCAGGACCAAAGGAAACGTGCACTTCACTTCCCGTGACTGCTCTTCTCCAGTTCCATCTTTGTGCTAAGCAGCAAACAGAGGCTTGAGGCTTGAGGCCATTTTTCTGCTGGGAAATGTGAAAAATAGTTGTGGAAGAATTGGAGGGGCTCAGCTGCTGCTTCATGTCAGCAAAAGGGGGCTGAATTCTGTCCTGTCGCCTCCCCGCTGCGTACCGCGCAGGGTAATTATGCTACCTGTGTACTAAGACTCAAACTTCCTTAACATCACAGTATATCTGCTGAAGAATTAACATAAAATAATTGGGCGTTGTTCTTGCTTGCTGTTCTTGTGGATTTTTTGCTGTGCATTCTACAGATTATTTTTGGTGTTCTTGCAACTATTTGAAACGGTTGGGAAGAGGAGCATCATGATCTCCATCTCTCCTTCCCTCTTCTAATAAAAGTTGTCAGCTCCTTACAGAGACAAGGTTGAGAATATGAGCATTCAAGGCTCTAGGAAATAGAATAATTGCTGCGTACTTCTTTACATTTTAATCATATTTTAAGCTAGTCTAGTGATATTTAGAGATGTGACTTGACATTTTGTTGGTTTGATTATTTTAGTTGGTAAATATTACACACAAAACATGCTGAAAATGGTGAAATAGAACTAAATTTATAACCAATTCCTTCATGCTTTAGACTAGTTTAGGAATATTAAATGTAAGAACAGGAGAGCAGCAAATGGAATAGGAGACCTTGTGCTTCTCGCATGCTCTGATCAGAGCTGCACTGGCTTCAGGGTCTTTGAATTGCTGAGGGAAGAGGGGAAGGAGAGAGGAGAGAGGTGTGGATGGATGACCCTGACAGTCTTCTGCCTGTGCAATGCTATACAAGATTGGCTTTTTATTTTTCTGGGGAGGTCTTGACAATATTTCAGTCATTAAAATACCAAACAACTTTAATCTTTATTTTGAGAAGATACTAGAGTCACCTCAAACACATAACTTCTGTCAGAAGATTTTCTCCCTTATTGGGAAGATATTCTAATGCAACCCCTTTGGAAGGATCTATCTTTTTACAGAAGTCAGATGAGTCACCTCAGTGAGTTTTGAAATAAAGATAAAGTCTCATGTTTCAAAATATTCTGCAAAATTAAACAGAATATATGGGGGGAAATATTGTTATTTCATAAATGAGATTCAGGGTGGCAGTTTAGAGGCCTTGTAAATCAAAAAGGCAGCATCAGTCAATTTGTCTTCTTTTACTTTTTTTAATACCCATACTTTTTTTTTTTTAATAACATTACAGTAAACAACTGCATTCTGTAGCTGTATATTTTTAGATGTAGAGGAAGAACAGAAATGCAACAGTATAGCAGACAATAAGCTCTTGTTTAAAAGATAACTATGAAAATACAGTATTTCTGCTTTTACTTCTAGTTTGGCTGCAGAACATGGCAGTAGCATAACGTGGCTGTTCACCACGTGCACTCCGGGCTCGAATCTTTTTATCTGAGTACTCCCAAATGGGAAATATGCCTGAGCTCTAAGGCATTAAATCAATTCCATGTCTAACAGTCACAAATCCTCTCTGTTCTGCAGCCTTTTCATAGACTTAAAGAAATTGGTACTGAAGTTTAAAAAAAAAGATGCTGTCACCTTTGGCAAAGCAGTTTTTGGCACATGTTTCAAAAAGTTAATACCAGTTAGAATTGCTTATACTGCAGTGCCACCCAGGTTATTTCTGGTAGTCCAGAAATAGCAACCACAGATGAAAATATAAAAAAGTCAAAGGCTTCATCCCAGGAGAGACCTGCCCTCGGTAACGAGTATTACAGTCTCATCCCCTGGTCTGCAATGGAACTGCCCAGTTTGGTTAACTGGGATGTTCAGAGCGTGGACTAGCTTTTATGATATGTGTAGCTGTGATAAAGTGATTATGATTTGACGTTTTGCTGAATTTGTTACAACCAATGCAGATAGCTGGAAGGCCAGACTTATCCTGAGAACCTGAATGGAATTAGTTACGGCCAAGGAAACCGTCAGGGCTGACACTGCTGCGTTTGGGGGAATCCAGCGATGGCGACAGGCAGCTTTTGTGCGGTGCTAATGTAGCTAAGCTCGCTGTTGAAAGATCACACACACTCACCAGATAAACCACCCCATTTAAGAGGCTTTTGCTCCAGTTGTGGATTTGAACCTGCAGCAATAAGGATATGCAGCTTTTGAGGCTGCCGGAGCAGGTTCCGCTAAGTCCGCTGAACTCCGTAGTCTTTGTGTGCGCCAAAAGTGCGTGTGGCATTCTTCCTTTTGCAGGCTGATGGGGTTTGCTCAGAAAGGGCTGTTTAATAGGGTTTTTTGCCCTCAGCATTCACTGCGTGGACCCACGTCTCTCCTAACGCACGTTACGTGGCTTTTGCACTGAAAGTAGAAGGATTAATTTCCTCTTCTGTCTGGCCTTTTACTCTTGTATCTAAATTTTTCACTGAAGCAAATAAATTAATTTTACTGTGAAATGGGAGCCAACTGTTCTTTTTCTATAGATGAGGAACAGACGCACGCAGGACTTGAGGACCAAATTTGGAATTTATGAGGCCTCGCTGTCTCTCGGTCGCGTGGTGTTATATGTATTCAGAGCACACCCTCCATTAACTCATGTATTGTCTATCAGCTGCACTGGTGTCTCTGTGCCCATCAAATCAGCTCAAGTGATCTCTATCCCTTCAGCTAATGGATTAACTGATAGCAGCTGGAAGATGTCTTAATATTGAGCTGGGCTAGAAGGGGAGGGGAGATTGCTGATGGGTTTCACAGTTATTTGCAGATGGTAGTGGAGGAAGGTTATGGTATCTCGAGTACTTTTCAGGCCTTTGGCCTCTGCTCTGGCAGGTGTGAGTGCTTCTGTTCTTCCTCCAGCTGTGACTTATCTTATCCCATCTCTTCTGTTGGTTCAGACCTCACCAGGCAGTTGTTTCCTCTGGATAGGTAGTGTCTGCTCCTTGGTGTCTTACAGGTCTGTTTTCTTTGCAGCTCCTAGTCTTGCTTCTCTGAACCTCCTTTTACCTCTCTAGCTCTCACCTAACTAGATCTAGGTGAGGACCTGATGTGTTCTTGGCTGTTTGCTCCCCGCTGCTCTCAGCCAGTATCTTCACTGGTTCATAACTCCAGTTCCTGTGTTTTCTGAATTAGTTTGCTCACCCTTTCTTTTCTCCTGTTCCCCTTCTCTTTTCTCCTTCTTTCTGTTTTTGCAACCAGGTTTTGAGGTGAATTCACAGCCTTCCCAGTTTTCAGTTCCCTTTCCTAAACAATCTCACTGTTCTACACCCAGGTTTCCTCTTTGTAGTGCAGCCTGACATCCCAATTTTCATTCAGTAGCTCTTTGACTTTCCCATTTTTCTTGATTTTGATTGATGTGTCTAGGAGTGAAACTAAAGGGCGTGAGATCAGGGTACATTGTGTATTGCATGGCGAGACATCAGGAAGAAAACTTCTTCCCACGTCTCATTTATGTGAAGCACAATACAGTAGGAATAAATACTGCCTGCCTTAAACCATCAGCTTGAGTGTCTGTGGGGGTATCAGTTACAACTGCAAGCAGCCCCAGGAGAAGCTGAAGCTGCAAGTAACCAACCCAGTGAAGTTCTGTGACCTCTGTGTTTTCTCCCTAGGTACATCGAGGAAAGCCCGTCTCTGAGGCGGATGACGATGATGAGGGAAAAGGGAAGGCGACAGGCCATTAGAGGCCCAGCGTTCATGTTCAACAACAGGGGCACCAGCCTTACGGCTGAAGAAGAGCGCTTTCTAGATGCAGCAGAGTATGGGAACATTCCCGTGGTGCGCAAAATGCTGGAGGAGTCAAAAACACTGAATGTCAACTGTGTTGACTACATGGGCCAAAACGCCTTGCAGCTTGCTGTGGGGAATGAACATTTGGAAGTGACAGAACTTCTATTAAAAAAAGAGAACTTGGCACGGATTGGAGATGCCCTGCTGCTCGCAATCAGCAAGGGCTACATTAGGATAGTGGAAGCAATTCTGAATCATCCTGGGTTTTCAGTAAATAAGCGTCTGACTCTGAGCCCTTGTGAGCAGGAGCTCCAGGATGATGATTTTTATTCCTACGATGAAGACGGTACCCGCTTTTCTCCAGATATCACTCCCATAATTTTAGCTGCCCACTGCCAAAAATACGAAGTTGTGCACATGCTGTTGATGAAAGGAGCAAGGATAGAAAGACCTCATGATTATTTCTGCAAATGCAATGACTGTACAGAGAAGCAAAAGCATGATTCCTTCAGTCACTCTAGGTCAAGAATAAATGCGTACAAAGGACTGGCTAGTCCGGCTTATCTGTCCCTCTCCAGCGAAGATCCGGTACTCACTGCCCTAGAACTCAGCAATGAACTTGCCAAGTTGGCCAACATTGAAAAAGAATTCAAGGTAATGGTGTTTTGGTGTTCCTCTCTGTCTTTGTTCCTGTTGTAAAGTTGCTGCTGCTTCATGATGTCCTTAGATGCTTGAAAATATTTCCTGTGTCTTTACTCTCTCAATTGCAAATGTTTTCGTGATATTTATTGTCTCTCTTGTTCTTGATTTTGAGTTTTCAATATATAAGCTTTTAAAAATATTGTAACGAAATGAAATTGCTTTTGCACCTGCTGTGTGTGGAGAAACATGACAAAAAGGACAGTGTGTATTCTGATAACCTTGCAGCAGACAGAAAACATTCTTGGTTGCTGTAGCAGAGAAAGATCAGTTTTAGTTACAAATGCTGAGTAATGTAAGTGCAGAAAGCAGAAATGCTACACTGGTCTTGAGCATACTGCAGCGTCGACCTTATTCCCTCTTGGTTTTATTTGTACTGATTTTGAAAGATGTCTCCAAATTAAGAATACAGAAAGAGGGTTTTTTTGATGCACCTTTTAGAAATGTGACTTGTTCAAAGCTGGCTGTCAGACTGATGGCAGATGTAGGTCCTGTTCTCTGTGTTTAACCTGTACCTGCTTTAGTGTGGCAGTGCCCTGACTTTTCTATATATTTCAGCTTCTCCATCAGACAGTTGATGACTTAGTTACCTGTTCCCAGTGCTGTTTCAATGATTGTGCAGTTCTGGTGAATATCATGGAAAATAATGGCAAGATCCACCTTCCCCATTGCCCACCCAACCTCCACAAAAAAATCAAACCCCAGCAGCCTGTGAGAAAAGCTCGTCTTGGGCAATGACAGATTGTTGTCAGTGAGTAGTGGTATTGGCAGCATCGCATCTAGGTTGGACAAAAAAATTGCATGAGGTTCTGAAGGGTCAGTGTTGGGTACAGCTTGTTTGTTTAATATCTTCATGAGTGATCTGAGAGAGGCAAAAGATGCATTAATCTTTTCAAACAGCAGCAAGCATTGCTAACGCCGTGGAGTACTCAGAAGGAATATGCAGCAACCTGGAGAAATATCGGTAGAAATTAATAAAGTAAACTTTACCGAAAGAGGAAGAAATCATTTTAGACTCCTGAGAAAGAATAGCACCAGATATAGCTGAGGGAGTTAAAATATAATTTCTAAACAAGATTTTAGTGCTGAGAGGGATTCACCGTGTATTACACCATGCACAGATGAAGTATCAAAGTCAGCTTAAACCTTTCCTCTCCTTCCTTTCCTGAAGGACCCACCTCAGAGCATGCTGCATGTTGTGTAATTTGGCAAGGGGTGCTTCCTTCAGGAGTACAAGAAACATGACAGATTTTCTCCTCTTACCTTTGATGATCCTGGTCCCCATGCCAGTGATTGACAGGAGGATTTCGGATGACATCTGAAATTTCAGTTTGTTTTACTTGTTACCAAATTGTATAAAAGCCTTCACTCCTCCATACCTGCTGCTATCACACCAGCTATCAGTCTCCTAAAGCAGCTGGCTGGGTTCTCTCACAGGAGGCTGTTTAGGGGTGTTTTATATCTAGTAGGGATAATCAGAAAGAAAGCAGCATTGCTGATGAAGTTCTGTGTCTGAGAAGCCAAACCAGAATTCTGCTTCCCTCTCAGCTTCTTCATCAGTTTCAGTATTTCTAAGGGCTGTTGTAAGCAGTGTGCTTGACCGGGAGGTGTTTTCAAAGTGTATCACATCTGCTGGTTCTGTTGCTTTCTTTTGTGGAAAAGGACAAAGGCGGTTAAGTTAGAAAATTTACGGAGAGGTGTTCTGCTGGCATCTGTCTTTATGAGTGGTTGGAGATCTCCAATGCGTGCTGCTCCCTACCTGATAGACTGGCTAGGGAAGCTCAGTCTGGAACTCGATCTTCTCTTCATGTAAAAGTGTTCATTACCATAGTTGGAGAATCCCAGTAGCACCACAAAATACTTTGCAATACAAATATTCCTGATTTTTATGTTTTCTTGTTCTATTTTTAGCAGACCCTGGCCGCTGTGGCTGCTGTGGATTACTAAAGTGGTTTGATCCTTATCCTTCTCCCTGAGAACTTTAGAACTGTTACTTCATAGCGAAGGGAGAATTTCTAGCTGTTAGAACAGCTGATGGAACTTTGGAGTTGCCATAGTAAAACCAGAACAAGGTAGCTAAAAAGCCACGTGATTGTCTCTGTATAGCAGCTTGCAACTAAATAGTGTCCCGTGTAAGCCAGCTCCATTCTCCTGGTGGAAATTGCACGAGCTGATACCGTGTCAGAATTTGGTCCATCGCAGCAGGGATCAAAAAGATCGTAGTCCTGCTTTGCATAGGATAAATCCCTGTTCCCAGTCCTGCTGAAAGCTCCTACTGAAACCAACGGAAGATGTGGACGTGCATCTAAAAGCGGAATCTGACACTGTTCCAAGTAAATTTACATAGTGTTATCTCAGCTGAACTAACAAAGAGTGTTCAAGCTTGATCTACATTTAGGTCCAACTTTTAAAAGGACAGGGCCCAGATCCATAATCATTACTGCAATTATGTGCTTGATTTTCATATACAGTTCCTGCAGTTACATATGCAAATTGACTATATACATGATTTCAAAAGGGCCATTTAATACATAATACTCAACATAAATCTATGATTGCATATAATGTGTGAGAACCAGTGTGAATGCAGTTGTCCACGGTCACAGTCAGGTGCTTACAGGAATGTGGCTGTCATGTAATCAAAGACAATTAGATACATTTTGTTTACCTGCATGTGATTGCTTAGTGTAGATTTTCTTTGGAATAGTTAAGAATCTTAGGGGGGGAATCAGCCAAAGATTTGTTGTTGTCGTTGTTCATATGCACATAGATTGATATGTTCTTTGTAAAAATTCTAGCTGAACTCCTGAGGTAGTCTTGATGTTATGAGTGAGAACAGGATACACAGAGTTGGGTGGGCTGAGTTCCAACCATTGATATGTGCCAGAGTCCTCTGAAACCACTCATGAGATGCAGTTCTGCTGTTCCAGTCATCATCAGGTGTCCATTGCGTATCGGTCTCAGCTATGCAACCTGTGAAATGCAGAAGCAGGCTGATGTTCCTGATGTCACAAAAATGTAGCCATTAGTTTGCTTTTTTTGAGAGAGCTCTCATTTAAGATGATACAGGTAGTAAAACCAGCTGGGTTAGGTTGTAGGTTAATTGAAGAAGCATTTTGTTGATGAAGGAAGCAGAGTTCCTGTATTTGGCAAAACTTCAAGACAAAGAACTCCACTGTATAAGCAGTTCTGTTGGTGCTTTAAACTGTCGGTGTTCCCACAAAGATTGGCTTCCCATTAAATCCAGTTTGCACAGTATGTGGCAGGGCTTTCCAGACATGGATGCTTCACACAGGCACCTCTGGTAGGTTTAGGACAGAGAAGAGATGAGTGTTCTGGTGCCTTCATTTGGATCTTCTCAAGAGTAAGCAGAGCTCTGTGTGGGAGACTGAGACCACTGATTCTGGTTCTTGCGACGCACACAACACCCTAAAGGTAGAAGATTGCTGGAGAATTGGGTCTTAGGGTTACAGTGTGGGTAGCATTTGTCTGATTAATGCTGTAGGGCAGTCATGTAGACTGAGATACATTTGATTTGCTAATGTTTAAGTGGAGACCTGGAGAGGGAAATCTGACAGGTTGTACTAGCATAAGATTCAAAGCCCGAGTCAGATATTAACAGTGTGTATATTGGTTTTCAGTTCTCCTAACAGCATTTGTAAGTAATGTAGCCTGTATTTAATCCTTAAATTTGACAGAATAAATCTTAATTCATCATCTCTTTAATCTTACCTGGCAATAAACATAAATTTTATAAGCAAGGGTTTTTATTACCAAGAGACATGTAGCACTGTTAATTTTTCAGTAGGCAGGCAGTCCGTGTGAAGCCGTCAGTCCTTCAGGAACCGGCTGGACTATTAGCAGTTTTTGGGGTGCCAGTTCACACAGTGTCAGCTGTGGGGGCAGGAGCCTTGCAGCCTCTGCCAGGGTCAGTGAGGAGCTCTGACACACTTGTGGGGATGTGTTTCCAGTCCCAAGAGAAAATTGAAAAGAAACAGTCTGTAGTCTACTGAAATGGGAGCCTTCATGTGCTACTGCTGCAATCACACTTTGTCCCCCCTTGGCCAAAGTAGGCTGATTTGACACCACTTTGCTGTTTGTAGACTGTGTTCCACTGTGTAACTGCCAGTGACAATGTATTCCTCTTGCTTGATTTGTGCTAATTGAGAAAACTCTGTTAATTGATCTTTTGCTGTGACTCTGTGTGTCTGAAAACACAGGAACTTACTTGAATGTTTAAACTTTATGAACTTCTGTACTTGTGTGTGTGGGGGACTCAGTTACAGCTTGAACACAAGGAAACCGATTGTCCTGATTTTTACAGTGGAAGTTGTTAAGAAGTAACAGAAAAGAAAAACTTTTAAAAGAAAAACTGATTAGCAGTCTGATTCTTGTTGAATTCATATTATGTTCTATCTGATATCATGTATTTTTTTCTCAGCCATCTCAGTAAATGCCTTTCTGTAGCTGTAGTGAAACGTGTAAGCAACTCTTGCTTGAAAATGGAAATTTAAGGGAGAATGTTCAAGTTCTCACAGATACATAATAATTCTGTTGTGAAAACTACAGTATTAAGAGCATGGGACTTCAGGAAACTGAAGGCATGGTATTGTTTTGGGCTTTACTAGAGTTGTCTTCAGTCTCCACTTTGAAAAGAAAACCCCCTCTTTTCTTTTTACGTTGTCTTACCTCTTTGTGTTTTGCCGAGTATCCTTCACAAGCCTGCCTTGCAGAAGTTTATACTTGCAGACCTTGGCCTCTGTGATGACATTTTCTTTCTTGACTACACTGTCAGAAAAGACTGTTCCCCTTTGTCTTTTATAAGACACTAGCAACTATTCTGGAGTCTTCCTCTGCAAAGGTTTTATCTTTGAAGTATCTGATGCCTAATCACTTTCACATCTCTGTAAGTAAAGCCTTCTCTGCTTTCAGACCTCCATACTTATAAGTACTTTTCATTCCCTTTACTTGCTTTCTCAGAGAATTCACCTTTCCAAAAGTCCTAATTCTTATACATATGCATGAATTTAATGGGCATCCCACTGTTACAAGAAAAGCTGTGGAGTAACTGAAAAAGAAGACTGTGCTGTTTCAGTTGAGCACTGAAACACTTGATAAAAAAAAGTAAAATTGACAGGTTCGGTCAAGTTTCCTCCTCCAGCTGTAACATCCTGTGAGGAAATCGGAGGCTGCATCTCAGATCCTGCATCTCAGATCTGAAGTCCTAGAAATCTAGCTGAGAGGACATGGACACAGAAATAAAGACCAAGGTTTCTCCTGAAGTAGGTATCAGATAAGAGCTTGTAGGTAATGTCACAGAGGTGGTGGGTGACCTAGCCAACCATAGCCAACAATGCAGGCAAAGATTGGAGTGTGCATGCTCTACAGAGCTATCTTAACATTTAGAAATGTAGCCACAAATTTTGTGTCAGAAGAGAGAGGAAATTGGAGAGAGGGAAATCTTTGCACTGTTGACATGCACAAGCAGCTGAGAAGTTTAAAGGTGGCAGCAAAAAAGAGAGATGTAAGCCTGCTTATAGGGAGGCAGCAATAAGAGCAAGGGTGCGTAGCGTGAAAGGTGTGAGCAGCCTGTCAGACGAGAGGTGTGACTGTGGCAGAAAGTACCACTGCACCCTGGACTCTGTGGCTTAATAGCTGCATAGAAAACATCACAGGACGTGGGCATAATTCAGGACATGGTTCCAAAGTGTTGGAGGGTTGAAGGAGGCTGAGGAAAGATAGAGTAAGGACCAGTAATAAGTCTTTTTTTTCTATACGACTGGGTAAAACCTCACAGCTATAGTCAACAAGCTACAGGTCTGGAAACAGCTGATGATGCTGTGTAAAATGGGAAGTGCTGAGGGAGAAAGTGCTTCACTAAAGATTAAGTTCTGAAAAGAATCTGAATAGGAGGAGGGGGGATGTTTTTAATAACAGAAAACAAATGTTGGCTTCGTATGCACTTTCAGAAAGTAACACAAACAGAGCTATTGACTCCAGCCGTAATGGAAGGGAAAACTGATGGAGCAAGAGCAGACAAGATAAAGATGAAAGTGATAGGTGATTTTTAGAAAGGGAGTGATACAGATAGGCAGGAGAAGGGGAGGAAGGGAAAGGTGGACAGAACTCATAAACAAAAGGGTTGAGTTGTTCAGAAAGGTCTCTGTGTAGTTCAGCTGCTCTCAGTGGAAAGGTCATCACAGAGATAACTCAGGACCCTAGGATCTTTGAAGTGTCCTTTGGGTAAGCAGGTTTCAGTGTTGCTTATAGGGGAAGTTTGAGGTATTTTGCCCACAACACTGGTGTCCAGGTGCCAGTTACTTTGTAACCCACTGTGGACATATTTGGGTGTGAAGCAGTTTGGAGGGTAGGAGGGAGGCAGAGGGCAGGGAAAGAAAAGGGGAGCTGAATGCAGTACACATCAGAGTGAATAGTAAGCATCCATGTTAGCAGTGTAGAAAGAAGTGTATTTGTTGCTTAGGAAGCAACCCTGGAAGAATTATTTCATTATTTGCCCACAAAGTTTTTGCAGGGGTGATGTCCATACTTCAAGTGGTCTGGTCCTGGTTGGTTTGTGTAATTTTTATTTGTCTGTTCAGCTTCCCCTTGCTGACCATCTGAGTTTCTTTCACCACACTATTAAGTCATGTTCCCATGTTAAACAACTGTCATCATCCTCTTTTCAAGCAGCTACCTTTTGTCAGAGAAGTGCTTCCACTATACAAAAACTCTGTAATGTTTGGGAAGCTCCTAACTTGATGTAGGATGTAAAAGTCAGACACTGTTAGTTTTTGGTGACTTGTGCAGATTCTTTTTTCCTTGCCATTGACTCCTAAGCACGTTCATTGTGGGCCATTTTCTCTACTCCTTCTGTTTCAGAACGACTATCGCAAGCTGTCCATGCAGTGCAAGGATTTTGTGGTTGGTGTTCTTGACCTCTGCCGAGACTCAGAAGAGGTGGAGGCCATCCTGAACGGGGATTTAAACTCTGAGCCGGTGGAAGCGCAGCGGCACAGGGCGTCCCTGAGCCGTGTGAAGCTGGCCATTAAGTATGAAGTCAAAAAGGTAACTCCTCAGAACCCATACTTTCAGATGGTGTAACTATGTGTTCCTTTAAAAAAAATATTTAAAAATTCAGTCCTGAAAATGTATGGAATATATTTGTGGCTACTTAATCAGTTCATCTCAGTTTTTGATCTTTACACCTGTATTTATTGGAGGTTTGTATTTTCAGTTGATGCCTTTCTCAAAGTCATTTTTAACAAAGTTATTTTGTGAATGAGTGTTTCATCTTAAAAGAAAAGGAGCCATGTATCACCCGTTTGATGTAATGCATATGATTTATTGTAGCAGTTTTCAATATACAGCTATGTTGTTCTTTTTAAGTTCCCACTACCCTAGCACAGAAAATAGTTGAAGCTGTGTCCTAGTGCAGGGACTCGAGAAATACCCTTCTGCCTCTGTATTATTTACAGCTGCCTATTTACATGGTTAGCATCTTTTCCATTCTCAGCAGCCACTATAGTTTCATCATCTCTGCAAGAAGCCTTTTCTCTTTCAGACTAAATAAGACTGTATTCTGTGGCCACCTGTTGAGCCAATCTGCCATATAAAATGAATTGTAAGCAACTTGCCAGAACAACTGGGAAATGTGGTTTATTATGTCCCCAAAAGATGGTTAACAGGAATTGTAAATGCAGATCCCAAGCAGCAAATCATTGTTTCCAGTACAGAATTGGTCTACGGCAGATAAGTGCATCTTAATTACCAAAATTCAAGGTAAATATGTACAAGTATTATATTAATTAAAAGGAATGGAACAGGGAAAGGATCAAAATGAGTAAGCATGTTGTTAGAGCTAAATAACAGATGAATTCTTTAGGCTGCTGCATATTAATGTTACCAGAGCCTTGCTGAGATTCGTGTCTCAGCATTCTTGCTGAAGACTGTGGTTTTCTTCTTAGAGGCCAATGTTGAGTAAAGGGCCCCACAGGTCTGTTAAGAATGACAAAAACCTACATAGTGCTGAAAAAAAGCAAATCCCTGTAGCAAACTTCTTACCTTCTCTTGCAAGAGATTGATTATTTGTAGATAAAATCAAGGTTTTGACTCCGGTTTGTGACAAACACAGTTCAGAACCTCCAAGACTGATGATTTTGGTGGCAGGAAGTAAATAGATGGTGGAGAGTTGTTACCAGATCTGTGCTGTTCCCTATAAATGGCCATTACAGAGGGCATGACAAGGGCTGAGCCAGGAAATAGCTCTGCCTTGGTGGTCCTCCGATGCTGCCATTGGCTGCCTTAAAACTGTGGCAGATCGGAGTGATAGACAGACTCTAGAACAGATTCGGATGTGGGAACTCCACATGGGAACCCTTCAATCCTACAGCTGTAGGAAGAAAAGGATGTGGCTTATGTTTCTTAGCTTTCAGTATTTCTGGCTGTGCTTCTGGGTCAGCTACATTTAAGGTCAGTTCACTGTTGCAAACTGTACAGCCAAATGGAACCTCAGGTCCATGAAATGGTTAATGAGCCATATGCCCTTTTCAGAGGGAGGGGAGACACAGGACTAAGAGCATGACAAGGGAGAAAATGTGCTCAGAAGCTCACTACTAGAGGAAATGGAGGGTTTAATTCTATTAGTAATGAAAGTCTTACACTTAAGCCTTAGGCACCACATTAAAGAGTAGCCCATCTTGTTAACAGGGTATCATTTTTGAAGCTAAGGTTTAGACTGAAACTGCAGCCCCAGCAGTGAAAGACTAAGGATATTTTAAATAACCAAAGAAAAACTAGTCAGAGTAGTCTCGCTCTTGAAGCTGAAGTGCTGCTGCACCAGTGCTTTTACTATTGGATTTTATCTCTGCCTTTAGATTGCCAACAAAAATTTCAGAGAAGATGCTTGAACTGGGCCATGATCTGCAGCTTTTGCTGAGATAAAAATCAGAGTAGAATTTCCAAATGAAATCTAAGAGTCTGAGTAAAATCACAGGATATAATTTTCAAACACTGCTGTTTTGAATTGATAAGAAAGAAGATTCAGAATTCTCTTTTTGTGTATCAGAGTGTGCCAGGGTCTGTTCTTGCTATGTCTAAACTCAGGATGTTAGGAATAAGTAACATTAATAATCCCTCTGTCATACAGAACAGTATTTATATACTGATGGTATAGTTCATGGTCATGAAACTAAATGCATCTGAAGTGTTACAGTCAATTATGGCTGGAAAAGCAGCTAAATTAGAATTGGGATTTCTTTTTTTCCCTTTTTTTTTTTAATGGCCAGATACTGTCCTCATGCATCTTTGTTGTTCACTGTGGTTTGGATTGGATCCTAAAATATTAGATAAATGTCATACTAACATCATCATGGAATGAAACTGCATAGAAAATAGGGTGAGAGAAGAGAAATGCAGAAGGACAGAAGGAACAAGTCTGTAAGATAATGTGATTCGTAGGTGAAAGATGATGTGAATCTACTGTGCTCAGAGAAGATGAAGCTGGGGGGACACACATACAGGGGAGGAAAAAACATAGATGAGGTTGTAGTTGCTGACAGTAAAAAAAAAAATCATAATTCAATAGAGCTGGAGAGAAGGAGCTTTTATGGCTGGGAGAAATAACATGAGTTTCTCTGAGAGCTTGGAAGTGGTGCATACTGTGCAGTTGCCAACAGTTAAATAAGTTGCTGAGATCTTCTTGAGAGCCTTTAGAATTATTGCCAGAGAAGAGCTTGCCATAACCATCAGCATCTTCTTCACTAACTCCTCCCTTTTCTTGGGGAAAGCTATAGCACAGGCAGACATCCTCTTAGCATCAGATCAAACTGTTGGTAGACCAGAAGGAATAAACCAGCACACGGCTCTGGGGGAGGTGCAGGAGGGCCCGAGGGCTGATTCGTAGCCCAAGGTGAGCTCCCTTCGAGCTCCTTTGCTGTTTCTTCCCATTCCCTCTGGCAAGAGGAATGATGTGGGTGTTTCTTCTCTCTCCTCTTCCCTACACTTTTAAGCCTGCATTTTAGAATATGTCTTTGTAATTTGAAATAACTTCTTACTTTTCTGTCTTTGGCCTCAGTTAATTTGCTGTGCAGTTTGTCCCTTGGTGGCCTGAGTGGAGGATAAAGTTTTATTTTGGCAGAAGGAGAGCAGGGGTGTGTGTCTGAATGCACAAACACACAAAAACCACTCTCTGTTTTTTACAGATGGGCCAGGCTGGCAGTTCTTATGGTGCAGAAGCTTCAAAGGTGACAGCCTAATAAAAAGAATACGAACATAGTTCAAGTTGACATTAATTTCTGAAAAGACCTTGAAACTACTTTTCTTTCTGTTGGCCATTCCACTATAGGTACAAACTGCATTAATACAGGGTCTAACTGGTTAGTGAATCACACACCAGAATACCTTGGGACTTTGATTTTGAAGCAAAGCAGATCAAAATATGAAGAATCTTCCCTTTTTAAAGTACATGCAACAGCTTTGGATTCTTCCTCTTGAGAGTTTTAGGGGAGGTTTTTTTCCCTGATTTCATTGCCAATGATTTAATGTGAATTTATTTTTTTTTTTAAAGAAGTCTGCCCTATTGT
The DNA here is from genome assembly GCA_013399075.1 of Chloroceryle aenea. Lineage (NCBI taxonomy): Eukaryota > Metazoa > Chordata > Aves > Coraciiformes > Cerylidae > Chloroceryle > Chloroceryle aenea. The sequence continues at coordinate 189,296 of VWZY01000510.1, forward strand.
ACCTCTGTATGCACTTTTTAATGAGGTTTGGAATATAAATGGAGTTTCACAGGCAAGACCTGGCAAACAACAGTGTATAGTACATTATGATCTCAAAAGAGTACAAGGGATAATAAAATAGATATCCAAGGCTTAATTTTTTTTTTTCTAGATTTTTTTTTTTCTTATTTTTAATTTTTTAACTATAAGCAACTCGGATCAAATGTCACTCTTCATCCAGCACAGATTATCAAGAGTTACCAGAATTATTTTCAAATCCTCACATTCTTTCCTCTGATTTGCTAGTTACTGCCAACCAGCATGACCAGCACATTTCCAGATTTCTTCAAATAACTTGGCTGTTTGCCCTGGTGTTTAACGGATGTCCCACATGCTCCTTTGATATGGCTGTCTCAGGACACGGTGTAATAGTAATAGTGGTAATGATGAGTATGGTAACACTTTATAAAATGGACTTTGCCCATTGCATATATATATTTCTGGTTAAGAATAGAGAGCTATATCACTCTTCTTCCTTCCCACCCTTTTGTTTCTTCAGTAGCAGCACCCAACATGAGCAATGCGCTCCAGGTCACTCTGCCCACATTGCTTTATCCTAAAGAAATACAACAGTGCTTTAAAAAGAGGAGCATGTGCTTCACCCTTCAAAAACTCAACCAAAAGCAATTTTAGTAAAGGAAAACTTAAGGCATATCTAAACAAATGCAGTTGTTGGCAGCAGCTTGTTTTACCATTCCATAATTAATAGAACAGGGAAACTGAACATGCTGAAATCTTAATGAAGCTGGGAAAATAACATTTGCATATATTTGCTGCATAGGAGAAAGATGGAAATTGACTGGTTTGGGATTTTTAGGGGCTACTAGGTCCTTAATATATACCAATTTAGTATCTTGACATGGCAACCTTGGGACACTTAAGGAAGAATTTGTAGAAACTAGGGATGAACAAAACTAGGACCCTAATGTTTAAATGCCTGAATATGATCTTGTAAAACTAACTGCTCAGATTGGAAAACGTCAGCTTCGGGTTCTTTTATTAGAGACCAAATTTATTCAGATATTTGTATGCATCTGCTCTTGTGTTTTCCTCTGTTTGATACCTTTTAATCCCAGAAATAAATGAGCAAATACTTAATATTGATAAATAATAAACTAATCAACAAAGATAAAAGGAACATATCATAGAAGTCATTAAAAGTAAAATTATCTTGCTCAGAAATCACTGAAATGTTTATATTTTTAGTTTAAGTATACACTTCAAATCTTATTTGCCCTTCTGCAGGATGTTGTTAGGCTGTTAACAACTCATTAAATTACAAAGACTGCATAAGACTGTATAGTGATAACAATCTGTACATTCAGGGACCTTTAAAATCCTAAAATAGTGAAAAAGGAAGAGTTATTTTTGAAAACTGTAGAATTGGAGGATTTAATATCTTTCAGCAGAGATAGGATCAAAGCATGAACTTGGAGAAAATATAAAACTGTACAGCAAAATGCACTCCATTACAGAGTCCTTAGAGCATCATGAGAAGCATAAGGTCATCTTCTCATCTGGTTCACAAAATGGAATTTCCTTGTATTACTGAATGCTGTTTTATTTTCCACAGAGCATAAAAATGTGTTTGTAGTAAGTGGCTTCTGATTATCTGTCAAATCCCAAGTGCATCTAAGTAGAGTTGATAGCTGGAACTGTGGATGGTAGTGAGAGAAGAAACCCTTCCAGTAGGGAAGAATGCATTAAAGGCTTCTATGGGCAATGGCTGTCCACATGGGCACCATTGCCCCCAAAGTGCTGCTTTAAATCAGCTGAGCACTTTCAACTTCAGTTAATAGCCTTTATTTTAAAGAAGAGGGGAGAAAACATGGTTCTAGAGGTCTAAATTATCCCAGATCTTTAAGGTGAACATGATAATGAATGTAGCAGTTGCATAACTCTTACACATTCTAATATGTCTCATTTTTCTTTCTTTTCCCTTACAGTTTGTGGCCCATCCAAACTGTCAGCAACAGCTACTGACTATCTGGTATGAAAATCTCTCAGGATTACGGGAGCAGACCATAGCTATCAAGTGTCTGGTTGTGCTGGTTGTGGCATTGGGCCTTCCATTTCTAGCCATTGGCTATTGGATTGCACCATGTAGCAGGGTACTGAATTTTATAAATTACATATATTGTGCTATTCTAGGAGCTGGTTTTCAATTTCTGGCAGTCAAAATGCAGTACTGTACTCCTAGTTCTGCTGCTTCCAAATGATAACTAATTAATGGTATTTTTAGTAATTTCTGGTCTTGAGCCAAAAGGTGCTTTTGTCCTATCTGCACTGTAAAGAAGGGACCACAGTGAGGAAGCATAAAAGGAAATTGTTGTTAGGTTTAAAGAAAGAAAAAGGCAAAACAAAAAAACCCACCACAACATAAAACACTTTTCTGAGAGCTTTTTTTTTCTTTCCTAAGTTTCTGTAGATCATGCTCACCTGACAATCTCTGCTGTGTGATTGTGTTTGGATTAGTAACAGGGACATTTTTGAAAGTCACCACTCAGATTCTGTATTAGGACTCCTCTGACAGCATCTTAAGATCAGATGCTGTTCCCATATGAAGCATTAGCAGAACATCTGTTGACTTTGCTGATGCAGAACATAAAGATTAAGTGAAATATTTGCTATTCCTGTCCTAGGAGGTGTGTTTACCAGGTGAGCCATAGAGCAGAAATTAAATTGAAATGGGGCATTCCAGTCACGTGTTTGGGTAAAACTTGTGAAAGAGTACAGCTATAAACTGTTACCTCTCAATTATATGAAAACAGATGGGTGCTTCCAGCTTTCCTGATAATCCCACAACGAATAAAAGCGGTTGCTTTGAAATCCTGGTAGTCGTAGCGTGTGAATTTTCTGCAAATGAAACATACTGATAGAGCTTTTGTAAAAGAGAAGTAAGATTCCTCTGTTATGCTACCTTGTAAAATATTTTTTAGCAAATGTACTTCTGTGCTGACTGTGGTCTTTCAATTTTATTTCCTTAAGCCTACAGCACAAAAATATGAGTCTCACTTGTTTATATTTTGCTCTTGTAACTCACCTCAAAAAGGATAAGATTTGGGTCATCTGCATATTTCAAGGGCACCTGATGTTTTTCCTGGGTTAAATACTTATTTACTTTAAAGATAAACCTTTATGAAAACAGTGTGATTGTTACTTGTAATTGTTACATTCTCTAAAATGCCACTTTCTGTGAATATCTGTAGTGAAGATATTCCTCACAGCTCCATCTCATAGAAACGTATTAATACATTTTTACCTGGTGTCTGATATGGCAAAGTGACATTTCTCCTTGAGCTTTAATTCCCAGTACCAGAAACAGCTGACATTTTTCCTAGTGCTCATGTCAAACAGAAGTACTGCACATGCAGATCAGTTGTTTGACATAGTAATTTCAGAATGCTTTCTAAAGGTCAGGAGCAGGAAGGGAACCTGCGACTGTTTGCGCAGGTCGTAAATGCTGTTTAGGGTGTGCTGGGCCCCTCAGTTCACAGTAGCTGACCTCAGTTTCAAGAAAACCATTTCTTGAAATAGGAAAGCTACTTCCAATTCCCCATCTGCTGATTGTGGGTTTTTTTCCTTATAGAATATTGCTGATAATGCAGCTCTTCACTGCTGGGGATTGCTGGTGCATGTGAGGGTTTATCACATTAGGACTGGATATTAACATTAATGAAGTTGTGCATTATGTGCAGAGCAGTATATTTGAAGGAGACAGGAGACCTTTGGACTTAAGAGGTGTGCAGCAGCTAGGAAGAGGACATCTGCCCAGCCTTGACCTTGTCACCCCTCGTGCAGAGATGGGACAAGTACTGTCCCACAGAAGGGAGCTGTGTTCCAAATCCTACTCCTCTCAAAGCAGGCTAGGAAGAACAAGTAAAGTTACCTGTGCATTGTCTCCAGAGAGTGTCCTTAGGGAATCTGGTGCTGTCTCTGTGCTTGGGCCAATGCACAAACTGCTGTCTGGTGCAGCCTCACTGGTACCTGCTTTTTTTGAGGGCTGGGTGCAGGGTTTGAAGAGCACTGGCCACATGAAGCCTTCACAGCCTGAACAGAGGATGCCAGCAGTATTGCCCCCAGAGGAGCGTGCCCACAGCTTGGCACTCCTGACACTAGCTTGCAGGATAAGCCTCGTACCAATGAAATCACAGACTTCTTTGTACAGTGAGTAACAGTGACAGGCCCCTGGCTCTTTCCATTGTGGTCCCCTGCTGGCTCAGCCTCTCCTCTCTTCTGGTGCAGATGAGCTGCCTCTGCCGTTGCTGTTTTGCCCTTCTACCAGGTGCAGATGTGAATGAAATCAGGTGAATTTATTTGAAAAGAGTAATATTTTTGACCTTCTTAGTCCATTGTGATGGAACAATCAATATTTTTAGTAGGCACGGGTTATTTATTTGGCATTAAAGCTCTGAACATATTCTTATTCTGTAGATGGCCTACAGTAGACAGAGATGAGAAGATGAGTCCAATCTTTCCCGGAGCTATAGTCACAGACAAGCTAATAGTATGCTCTTGTTGGTAGGGAAAGCACTTGGAGATTCTCGCTCCTTTTTCTCTTCCTTTCTCTTTTTCCATGGGCTTGCTTCCTCCTCCCGTTGGTATCTTCAGGCATCAGATCAAACACTTTCTGGTCGTGTTTGTAGTTTTTTGGAGTGTTGCCCCTCAAACATTGCCATCTAGAGTTCATGGAACAGCATGAACTCTCACTGACAGGACAGCACAGGCCATGTAGCTGCCTTCGGGATACTTTTGTCTGAAATGTTAAAGCATCATAGGTCAGTGCACGTGGAAGAGTATACTTTATAAATGAAGTCTGAGACTGCTGTGAGCTCTGAGTGCCCATTGATGCTTCTGGAATGGCTGATGAAAGAGTTTGTTTCTTTGAGAACACTGATTGCTTTCATTCTGCCTTTGCAGCTTGGAAGGATCCTTCGAAGCCCGTTCATGAAATTTGTGGCACATGCAGCATCCTTCATTATTTTCCTAGGCCTGTTGGTGTTTAATGCTTCAGACAGATTTGAAGGTATAACGACACTACCAAATGTCACTGTTACTGATTACCCTAAGCAGATCTTTAGGGTGAAGACTACCCAGTTCACCTGGACAGAAATGCTGATCATGGTATGGGTACTTGGTAGGTATATTGTCCTCTCATCATTTTGTCAACTGTTTGCCTGCACATACAAATTCTAAAAGAAAGGAGCAAAGCCCTGGTCCCAAACCTTTCTCTAGCTGCTGTGTGGTTAGAATAAGCCCTTAGGGCAGATAACAGTGCGTTAGAACTGGGGAGAGCATCCGAGCATCTCTGTGCTGCCTCTTCTTGCAGCATGGGGTAAAATTGTTTGTTTGTTTGCCACACTGTTTGGTAATCCTGGCGCTTGCAAGAGGAGTGCATGTTTGCTGAAGAGAACGCTGCAGAAAGTATTCTTTACTGACGTGGTTTTCTTCAGTAGTGTCAGGAAGATGATGCTGCTGTACGTGCCAGAAGGTCAGGAGTTCCTGCTGCTGGGTGTCAATGTGCTTATGGGGCATTGCTGCCGAGGTAGCATTTGGGGAGACTGGTTTCTGACAGCACCAAGGGGCTAACGAGTCAGTTCTCTTTACTCGGTGGTGATTTTTGCACTTGTGGGGAGTAGTTCCTTGATTTGATAGAAGACAAGGACTGAGATTTTGATGGTCTCTAGGACTCTCTGAGAAATTTCTTCAGCACTCAGAGACAACCAGCATCAAGCCAATCCAGTTCATGGCTTCTGTGCATATGGTTGGGATGGCAGCAGTACCCTTCTGAACAACCATGCCAGGAAAGCAAGGAGTTGTGGCTCTAGGCCTATCCCATGTGGAGACGTCTGAGCTTTATCCCCATCTACCAGTGAATACCTTGCCATTTGATTAACCCTGTTGAAACCAAGAGAGCCTTACTCAAGGTGTACGATGATGCTGGGCTGCTGCAAATAAGTGAATTTTTGCTTCATTGGTACCACCTAGTTTCATAAAATGAGAAAATGCAGAGTTTAAATGAAAATAGTTTGGCCAAGTTTGCTATGTTTCTTTAATTTCTTTTCGCAGGTATGATGTGGTCAGAATGCAAAGAGCTGTGGCTGGAAGGACCCAGGGAATATATTTTGCAATTATGGAATGTTTTGGATTTTGGGATGCTGTCCATTTTCATTGCTGCTTTCACAGCAAGGCTGCTGGCATTCCTGCAGGCCACGAAAGCACAACAGTATGTGGATAACTACATCGAGGAGAATGACCTCTCTGAGGTCACTCTTCCTCCAGAAATAGAGTATTTTACTTATGGTGAGTTTAACTTTTCTGTAACACAGATCTGAACACAGAAAGACTGTCAGGGTGCACTAGAATAACAGAGCTGTAAGAGGAATATTTGCATGTTTGTGTTCATAGCATTTTCTAATCATTTCTGCCTCAATAGCTTTGCTTCTGTGCTATGTAAACGACAGTTGTTATGATGCTAATTTGACAAATAAGTTTGCTAATATATTGAAGCCAAACAATAGGCATAAGGACAAAACCAGTTCAAATGTAGCTGTCCATGATTGTGTTCTGTTTATACTAGAGCCAAATTTGACCCTCTTGGTTTTAAACATTGGCAATTGTTGTTTTATTCTTGGCTTAGTGCATAACAGATAAAAACTTAAGGTGACTTTTTTCTCCCCCCTTGGTTCAGTTCTTCCTCAAGGTCTGTCAGCAGTTCCTGCTGGCCCAGTAAAGATCTGCATATACAATGAAATCCAAAACAGTTATTGCAGTGCAGAAATTGAGTTAAAGGTGTGATGAATCTCTTTTGCAACACCAGCAAAGGCTGTATTTGCTGCTGACAGTGTAGTTTAGCATATGCTTTATGAACTTCAGTATATTATCATCGCAGACTTGGGGTTGTTATTTATGTTAATTGCTTACATAATCAATTTGAATTTGTATATATGTAAATACACATTTAGAAGCACATGGTATTGTGATACGAAACACATTTTAATTTGATGTTATTGTGCTAAGATGGTGCATAATAAGTTGTGAGCTGATAAATACTTCAGTTGTTCCTGTGTATATTGTGGGTAAAAACCAGGATCCTGATTTTATTGAGGTAAGTAGCACAAATCTTCATTATTTCAATGAAACTAGGTTATATCCTGAGCCTGTAACAATGGCAAAAGCTTGGTATGGTTAATAAATTGTTTATCAAACAACACTCTTAAGTTCTCATCAATGGAGCACAAAATAGGAATAAATTTCTGCTTAATAATAAGCATAGTGCTTATTAAAATAGCTAATAATGAAGTTGTGTTAAGAAAAGCAATAAGGAATTATTTGTTATAGAGTTCAGGTGAAAATTCAAACTGTAGAAGAAAATGTCGTGTTTCTTAAGTACAATTTTTCTTCTAACAAAACATAATTTAAATTGATCATTTGTGGCTTAAAGGAAATAGAAATAGAGTAGCAACTACTGCAGCTTCAAGTATTTGTCTCAACTAAATTCAGACATGCTCATGGAAAAACCCTATCAAGATTTATTTTTCAACACTGTGATAAATGAGTAACTCCTTATATTTACCCCTATATTTCATCTCTTTCAGCTAGAGATAAATGGCTCCCATCTGACCCTCAGATAATATCAGAAGGCCTTTATGCAATTGCTGTCGTTCTCAGCTTCTCTCGGATTGCCTATATCCTGCCTGCCAATGAGAGCTTTGGGCCCCTGCAGATCTCACTTGGAAGGACTGTTAAGGACATCTTCAAGTTTATGGTCCTCTTCATTATGGTGTTTCTCGCATTTATGATTGGGATGTTCATATTGTATTCCTACTACCTTGGAGCTAAACTAAACCCAGCCTTTACGACGTAAGTATGGCTGTATGTGTTTAAGTAAAAAGCTGATGTGAAACTTTGATGCTTTTCATTAAGGTAACAAAGTCTGGGAGATATTCTTTGCTCTCTTCTAGCATTAAAATAAAAATGAGGACAGCTGAAGCTATTGAGAAATTGGGTATCTCAGAACCTTAGAAAACAGAATACAAAGGACCAGTTCTTTCCTGTTTGTATAATGGAAGCTTTCACTGCATCTTAAAATGATTTTATATGTACATTATGTCAGTCACACAGACTTGTGGACAGCCAAGTGCAAGACAATGTTACTAATATCTTCCGAATGATGCTTTCTCCAAGCAACTGCTAGAATTGTAATCTTTAGCTGGGCTCTGCCAGATCCAATCAATACACAGGAAGAGTCGACCTGAAGTCAATAGACTTCCGACAGCTTTTAATTTAAGAAACGGAGGTAGTGATTCATTAAATGGCATGTTTCTCTCTTAGACTGGCACTGAAATCTGTAAACTGCACTGGACTCTTTTGGATCCAGGATTATCTGTATGGTAATTGCTTAATATCATTAGTCCCACAAGTACAGAAGAGTGGTAGCTGCAAGTCTCCCTTTGTGCAGTGAGATTGTGTTCTATGATCGCCAAAGGTTTTGTTTTCTTGTTTTGTTTTTATCTCCTGAAACAAGGTGATGCTGGAAGTGATAAATATTTAGAATATTCCAAACCAGAAGTAATTCCACAGGATGGTGAAATTCATAACTTTTCCTTTTCTCCCATCTTTCTACAGGAGACATGACTTCTGTCAATACTGATGTATTTTCATGTAGTTGATTCCATGACTTGTCCTTAATTGGAGCCTGAGTTTTGCACTTTTGCTTACTCACTGTCTTTTCTGTAGATAAATATAATTGTTAATAGTGTAACAGAAGAACACTACCACTACTAATGATTGTTATGCAGCCTTTAAGGGTATATAGGTGCCTGCCTCTTGAAGTGAATCCAACAAACCTCGGACAAATCTCATGAAATCTGTCTGTTTTGTCAGTTTTGTTGCTGAACCAGCCACTACACAGTTCTGAGTGCACCCTTCATAAAGGAAAGCTTAAGCAGAAGCTCTGGAAAGGATTGCAGCAGTTTCCTTCCCATCAGCCCCTTTTTTGGCTTTATCAGGACAAAGAAAGTCTGCTCCCTGCAGAGTTAAACTGGCAAAAAATGAGATGAGAATATGCTTCATCTCTAAACCAGGAAATACAGTACCTTTCTAATTCCTGGGCTGTTGTTTCCCATGTTTATTACAACTAAATTATCTCTGATGGAGAAATTGAACATACCAGGGAAAATATTTTCTTGCATGTTTGTTGTTTTGACCAGTTCTCTACTAACCTGGTTCACAGAAAAATTACTTGAGATTGTATTTACAGTAGGTGATAAACAATTTAGATATTTATTTATAAAGTTTGTGATAATATCTTCCTCTTTTTTATGTGTTTTTTTTTTTTCCCTACAGAGTGGAAGAAAGTTTCAAGACATTATTTTGGTCGATATTTGGCTTGTCTGAAGTAACCTCTGTTGTCCTCAAATATGATCATAAGTTCATAGAGAACATTGGATATGTTCTTTATGGTATATACAATGTAACGATGGTGGTAGTTCTGCTCAACATGCTGATAGCTATGATCAACAGTTCCTATCAGGAAATTGAGGTGAGCTCTTCTCGAGTTGTTCTCTTTAGCTCTGTTGTGCTGTTGTGATTGTGTCACACATGGCAGTGCTTACCCACTTTTTGTAATAGGTACTTTTTTCCCACTTCAGGTGCATTATTAAATGGATTCTGGGTTTGTTGAGCTTTGCCATATGCCCTGAAAACACAGTGGCAGTATTTCTCCAACTCTGCCAAATGGCTCATATTGAATGAATACGTGAATTTCCCACTGTTACTGGCTGCCTTGCTTATTAAAAGAGATCTATTTTATTTTAATTTCTTTGTGAAAAAGTATATTAGTTTTTAAAGATAATTAATTAAAAGTATCTAGCATCCCAATCCAATTAAAAAAAAATCAAAAAATTTACTTCTGGGAAACATCAGGGAACTCAGTAGGAGAAAACTAGTTATAATAAAAAAATCACTTTCACCTTTGGAGTAAACCAAGTGCAGCCTTGGACTACTTTAGTAAGAATGTATCAGGACAAAATCAGTTTGCTGGTTTTCAACATGATTTCTTCAGAACAACAAAGTTTATATTTTCTGTGCTCCATTATATATCAGAGTTACTTTTCATGACTGTGTAAAAGCTGCAGGTACTAGCATTTTATACCCTGTCTGCCTTGAAGCTCCTACTTCATCACTTGTGCAAATACCAAATTCATGGGACCACTTTAATGAGAAAAACAAGACTTTAAAAAACCCAAATGTCCACTTTAAGTAGCAAGGAGTTTATATGTTGGCTCTCACTGGGTATAAAATAATGCTTGTTTAAATGGCTCACATGCTTTAACTAAGTATTGTTAATTAGATGCTGCCAGAAAGAGACAACTGAAATTTAATTAAAAAAGACTTGATAAATTGGCTCCTCTTTTTCAGAACTACTGGGAGTCTTACTAGGAAGCAAGTCACTTTTTATGTAAAACCAGAAGGGGTCAGTATTTAAAAGAAGCTTTATTTGGAAGAAGTTTTGCCCTTTGTAAAAACCAAGCTTCTACCTGTTTTTATATCTTACTGCAGGATGATAGCGATGTAGAGTGGAAGTTTGCTCGTTCTAAACTTTGGTTATCGTATTTTGATGATGGAAAAACGTTACCTCCACCGTTCAGTCTTGTGCCGAGCCCCAAATCTTTTTTCTATTTCATCATGAGGATCATTAACTTTTCCAAGTGCAGGAGGAGACGGCTACAGAAGGACATTGAAATGGGAATGGGCAATTCCAAATCTAGGGTAGGTACTAAACTCTTCTCACTCCCGTGAAGAATGGTGTGTCTGTTCCAACATGCTGCTTTTCTTGAAGTTTTAGAGTGTAATTTTTGCTTCTGATGACAGCAGTTATTAGCCAAGCTTTTATATTCACAGATCTGTATCTCAGACTGGCTAAATGTACTGCATAAACCCAAAAAAAGCTATAAATTTTTGTGGGACAATAGGTCCAAGGACTGGAAAAACACAACTAAAACCAAAACAACAAAGGAAGAGTTTTCTCTCCTTAGCCACTCTTCCTCTCACCAGGACAGGAAATGGATAAAGTGTGGTCAGAATGTTATTCACTTCCTACTGCCAAAAGCTGTGTTCTCAACAAATATTAATAGAATGCAGTGTCACAATGCATTTGTGAGCCTTAAATAACAATTCCTCTTGTTTTACTGATGGCAAATCAGGACACGGATGGGTTAAAGACGATACTTGTGGCTTTTTCTATGAGTTTGGTTCAAGGCCCTGTGTATTGCAAAGACTGAAAGCAATACCTTGAAAATAACTGTTTGCTTTACTGTACATTGTCAGAAATGCCAAGTCTAGTCATCTTTTTGCAAAGGTCTCTGATGGGAGTCTAGGACTTCTGAGCTGTTGGTGGTGCTCAGTCTTCAGTAAATAGAATATTTTCTCCAGATTTCTGCAGGCAGTGAAAGTAGATAGATGTTTATAAAAACATCAGTTAAAATCAGTTTAGCTAGAAGCACTTTTAGGTTATGGAGTCTTTCCTTACTTTGGTCACTCATCCCTGCCTCAGAGTCATGATTCATTATTTCTTCAGCTGTGTGAGCACATTTGCTTTGAAGCTGTGCTGTGAACAGGATGGTTGAAGTTATCAGTGTTTAAAAAAACAAACCAACCCAACAAGTAAGTCAAGGCAACCTCACGTTTTTGGAAATAACTCTGATACAGTGACAATGGAGACATCCCCAAGATGTCTTCAAGAAAAAAAAAAAAATACCAAAACCTGAATTCTACCTGTGAATTCCATAATATATTTGTAAATTTTTTCTTATTTCTTCCTAGTTAAACCTTTTCACTCAGTCGAACTCCCGGGTTTTTGAGTCACACAGTTTTAACAGCATTCTCAATCAGCCGACACGCTATCAGGTAAGTGCATACGGGGGGTGCTCTTTGGAGTAATAGAACTGTGTGTGAAGGTACCTGCAGAATTTTGTGTTTCAACTACAGATAAAGAAAACCTCCTGTAGAAATCAAACTCCAGGATGCTACTGGAAAACATTTAGTCAAGCCCCATCATCTGAAGCTTTTAAAGCTAGCCCATACAAAACTGACTCTAACAGAGACTAGACCTATTGTGAAGCTACTTAAAGCCTAAATTAGATGTGTTGAGACATTTTCCTGTCCCCTACAAAAAGTTGTGGTGTTCTGTAAATAAGAGGTAATTGGGTAAGAAAGGTGCCTTCTCTGTAGGGATGACTCTCAGCATGCCACCAAAAACACCTGGGTGAGGCAACTGCTTGATCTGGGGCTGTTCATTCTTTCATTTGTACAGATATGAGGGAAATAGTTAAGAAAGAAAAGTAGAGTGTTTAATTATATATGCTCACCTGATTATGTCACTGTTTTAATCTGGCAGCAAATAATGAAAAGACTGATAAAGCGTTATGTTCTGAAAGCACAAGTGGACAAAGAAAATGATGAAGTGAATGAAGGTAAGAAAGAGACTGGATTTGCAATATTCAGAGACAATTTTTGTCACATTGTATTAGGAGTCGGTATCACAGTGGTACAAGGAGGTTTCGGGTGAAAAGAGGATTTATTTCTACTACAAATGCACTGAGCTCAGATAGGTAGCAGTGGAAGTGTGCCTGTGACAGGAAGGATGGATGTGTAGGGCCGAAGAAGCAGAACGGAGAAATGTTCTGGGCCCCATTTTACAGGTGGAGAAAGAGAACAGACATGACATACAGTTACAGAGGAAACTCGTGAGGAAGCCACTAACAGTATCCATCTTGCTGTGTTTCATTCAGCTGAACACACCATTTCCCACTTTGCAGCACAAACTACTTGCATTACATTCCTTTGTAAAGCTGGGCAGAATATTCCTCTGTGAAGTTGCACATCATTAAACAGAGCTGCGTAGTTAGCTGTGTGCTCAGAAAAATGACAGCTGTAGCCATGATTTTTGGGTGCGACGGGATCTTTTGCAGAATGACCGCGGTGCGTCTGGTGGCAGCGTGGAACTTGCCTAGTAGCAGTGAGGGGTGCCTGCTCCACACGCACACCCCAGCTCCTCGTTGTGATGAGACTGAGATGAATGCTGTCCTCCTTCCTCCAGTCTTTTGGGAATGAAACACAGGCCTATAGGCCAAAAAAAAAAGAAACTCTTGAGCTCTGGGCAGGCCCCCGAACAAAATAATAGGGGTGTGTGCAACATTGGGCATATTTACTCTGAACTGTAGGTAAAATATTATCAGGCAATAAACTGATGTCCCTTCCAGGGCTGGCTCTGCTCTTGGAAACTTAATGCCCAAGCAACGGGCTTGTTCCCCATAGGCTGGAGGTTGTAACTCACATGGCTCAGCCAGTAAGAAATCTGTGTGACCGCCAGCAGAAAAATGGACCTGCTTAGCAGAAGTGTTCTGGTCTGAGCTAGTTTAGTTGGTTTCATCACAGTGGGAACACTTAGCCAGGCAGCTTTGTACTCTCCACCTGGTGTGCAGTGATGAACAATTTGGGATTAGAACAGCTCCTGTTGGTGTGGAAACATCAGGCAGCTGCAAGAAGATATAAATTAAATCCCACTCTGTGGCCTGAAAAGCCAGTACTGTATGCTGACTGTAATCCTGACACTTGCCCATCATCCTGTGTGGCTGTGCAGAGCTGAGCTCCTGAGTGACAAAACCAGAGAAGCTCCTAAAAGTGTCTGCCTCAGTGTGCCCCAAATTCCCATTGCTTTCCTCCTGTTCCTGCTCTGTGCTGGGGGAAATCATCTACCCAGCGAGGGATGACGGGACTGTTCTCTCACTAGCAGTGCCCAGGGCATCTTTCCAGTTCCCTGATGCCTGCTCAGCACTGGCATGGATGTGCTTAGATAAGCAAGACCGTGCAGAAGAATCGTAAATCATGGTTCTTGCTTTTGCTCCATTTTTTGTAGAGGAAAGTCCACTTTGAGCAAGCCAGTCAACCCCTGAACCTCAGTCCTCTGCTCCATAGCAAAGCTGGTGCTCTTGGTGTCATGCCTAGTTCACTGGTACCTGAAGCATAAATCCAGCCTTTGAGGATACAATTTTTGACATCTGCTATATGTTAAACAGAAAACTTCTGCAGCTATTTTAAACATAACTCTAGGGATTTTCCCATGTTTTGCATCGCTGGAGAATTTAGGTCTTCTCTCGTAGTATTTTATTTCATGCACAACAAATCATTTCCTGTGGTGGCTACTGTGTAAGAAGTTACATCCTTCACACTTGCTGGAAGAGTAGTGTTTGAATATCTTAAAAAGCTTCCACTCTTGAACTCAATATTCTATGTGGGGAAACATGCTTGTTGCTTATGAGCCTGGCCTTGACAGTTGTTCTCTTTTAAATGTCTTTTCTGTACCTGTCTCAAATTGTTATCATGATTTTAAATTGGTTGACTTTTTCTGATTCAAAGGGTATTGGTAAGGAAGAGGAGAGAGACTCAGCAGCTGTGAGTTTTACTGCCAGCTCTGCCACACTTTTCCTGTGTGATCTTGGCACATCACTTCAGAAAAATCTCTCTTGCCTTTTCCCTCGAAAAGGGGGATACTAATATTTACCAGCTGTTAGCAGTGTTGCTGTGATTAATTCATTAACCCGTGTAAATTGCTTTTTGACTCTCTGATGTTCTCTGTACACGTGGAGCACAACGTTAGAGTTCAGTGGACTATTAAAATACCTTTGGTACTACTTAGGGGTGGAGATGAAGAATGAAGAAGAGGTAAAATCTCCTGCCCCACTGCTGTGCCTGCTCTCATGAACATTTTGGGATAATAATCAGAAATGCGTGCTGACGTGACTTCGTGTTGGACGAATGTCAAACTTTGCTAATGAGTGTTTCTTTCCATCACTAATGCAGGTGAATTAAAGGAAATCAAACAGGATATCTCCAGTCTTCGCTACGAGCTTTTGGAGGATAAGTCCCAAGCCACAGAAGAGTTAGCAATTTTAATTCATAAACTGAGTGAGAAACTAAATCCTAATATGCTGAGATGTGAATGATTCGACAAAGGATCCACGGCTTTGACTACAGCACAACTATTTATTGGCAATAATATTTCAGTATCTTATACTTGAAAAATGTATTGTAGATTTTTAGCACTAAATAACTTTATGTACAGCTTCTCTGGAATTTAGTCTTAGGAAATTTTAACAACTCACCATAAAAAGATCGCTCTCTTTGTTTTAATTGTCTAAGAGTAAGAACTGTCGTAATCTTTTGTTCTGCATTTATGCATTAAAGGTATAATGGAATGAATCACTGATACGTTAACAGGTTTATGAATACCTATTGAGAATCCTTTGCCCTAAATTTGCAAAATTAAAGTAACAGATCCAGCATAGGGCTCTGTTCCTTGCAGCAGCTGGGTATGAATAGGATTTGTCTGTAATACCACAAATCGACTCGACTAGAGCTGAGTGGAGGATTACTGGAAATCTTTGTTCCTCACCGGGGATGGCAGTAATGTGTGTAAGCGGAGACCTGGGGCTAGGAGTACAAGGAATTAATGAAAACGAGGTAAGTGTGAATGTAACTGTCGCAGCACTGTCTTGACACGTGTGTATCTGCACCTACCTTTTCTTAACTTGCCATATTGACTCTCAAAAGGAAGGCCTAGAATATTATTTTTTTTTTAAAATACCAACGCCTTTGGAAGGCCATTGTGAACTCACTCCAAAGCTACTCCTTCCGTGGTAGAAATCCTTTTTTTAAAACGCAGACTCGGCGCAGGGCTGGTATTTTGTTACACTGTTCTAAATAACGCCTCCGATGCTTCACTGGAAATAAAATATTCCTACTTTACTGATAGTACCCGTGTCCCCGAGACTGCCTGACCCCCTCCGGCTCCCGACCGACCGGCCAAGCCCGGGCCAG
>VWZY01000510.1:205375-221752 GCA_013399075.1 Chloroceryle aenea
GCAGCGTCCCATCGCTCCTCCCCTCAGCGCGACTCCCGGGCCGCATCTTCCCCGCCGCGGGCCGTGGGCTGCCGAAACGTGCCCGGGTAACGAGTGTCTGTCCTCGCAGGTGGGAGTGACGGCGCAGAAGACCATGAGGCTTCTTCCCGCCTCGGGGCGCAAGGCGGCGCAGAAGNCTAAAGCCAACAAGGGATTTACAAAGTTCGAGGCATTGCTGAAATCCCAAGTTGTTTTTTGGCACCTGTTTTGTGCATCTCCCCTGTGAGGGCAGGCTGAGGGAGTCGGGGTTGTTGGGCCTTGAGAAGTGAAGGCCCTGGGGGGGACCTTATTGCAACCTTTCATTACTTAAAGGGGGCCCACTGGGAGGATGGGACAGGGCTCCTTAGTAGGGAGTGTGGTGATAGGATGTGGTGTAACAGTTTTAAACTGAAAGAGGGTAGATTTACATTAGATATTAAAAATAAATTCTTTACTGTGAGGGTGGTGAGACACTGGCACAGGTTGTCCAGAGAAGTTGTGGAAGCCCCATCCTTGGAAGTGTTCAAGGCCAGGCTGATGGGGCTTGGAGCAACCTGCTCTGGGGAAGGTGTCCCTGCCCATGGAGGGGCAGGGTGGAACAAGGTCTTTTTTAAGGTCCCTTCCAGCACAAACCACTTTGATTATAAATGAAATGTTGAAACTACAGACACTTAGGAAAGCTCAATAGAAATAACAGTGCATTTTTTTGGTTTTATCATAAATATTCAGTATGAAAATATAACCATTCCCAAATACACCTTTCTGGAGTGTTCCACCTGATGGTTGCTGGCATTTACAGCCAGAAGCAGAAAAGGATTGTAAATGCTATCACTTAAATTATTGTTCTTAGGATTTAGTGTTTATCTAGCTTTTTTATGTACAGCTGTGTAAATTAACTACTGTAAAATTTAAAATACTTAAATACAGGGAAATATGATTAATATGGGAAAAGCATTACTTAAAAAATACTTTATGTACATAAAAAATAACGATGGATTATATTATGCTTTTGAAGGTGGTTGTTGGAGATCAGGATGGGGTCGTTACATGTTTTGGCATTAAAAAAGGGGAAGCTGTGGTAAGTGCAAGTGCTCCATTCTTAAAAATATTCTTTCTAATGAGCTTTGTAAGTCTGTTTTTATTGGGCTGGGAAATAAGATACCTGTGGAAGGTGTCTAGAGGTGTGGACTGATACCTAGGCGTGATGAGGGCACGATGATTTCATGCCTGGATAAGAGCACAGTCCTTCACAGTTCTGGAGTCAGACACTATTATAGGTCAGCACAAAAAGTCAGCTGAACACCTTTTGCTTTGCAGCTCGCTTGGGCTTAAGCCTGTGCGCGTACTCGGTTACCGCGAGTGGCCAAAAAGGGAGGGAGCGTGTCTCTCTTCCTTAAAAGAAAATGAAAAAAAATTCAGCCCCCAGCAGTGCTGTGGATGGATTCATCCTAGGGATGAATAACACCTAAATGATAGTCTTTGGGTTTTTTTATAAACTTTTTATTTATCGATTTATAAAATATTCGATTGCTTTGTGATTCTGAAATGTACAGATTATTTGTGTCTGCATATAATCTATAGCATCTTAATTTCCCAGAAATTGTAAAGCAAATATATTGTCCTTTTTGGTACAAGGTTACCATATATCTGATACAGTGATGATGGAAATTACTTTTCTCTTTCCAGCCAGTGTTCAAGACACTGCCAGGCCAAAAAATTGCAAGGCTGGAGTTGGGAGGAGCTCTTAATACACCACAAGAGAAGATTTTTGTGGCTGCAGGATCAGAAGTTAGAGGTTTCACAAAAAGAGGGAAGCAGTTTCTTTCATTTGAAACTAATCTTACTGAAAGCATCAAAGCTATGTACGTGTGTTTTCTTTTTTTTTCATAGCCAGAGCAATTGCTAGTTTTTGATTTCATGAAATAATTTGTTACCATATCATGTGCTTGTAGGTGACACTAAGTGCCAGTTGCACTTTGGTTTGTGCCACAGTGTATAGGGAGTAACTTAGAAATTCAGAAACTGGGGAGGGGGTCTCAGTGGGGGCTGGGGGCAGATGCAGGTGAGAGGAGCTGGGGTTATTGCCATAGTGTGTCACGTCCATATACCCTTCCTGGGACAGAACACGAACAAACTCTTTATGTTGTTTTTTTTGGATTGCATTGAGATGCTGCCGTGTATCAACAGGCTTGAGAAAAATTGGTATCATCAAAATATATTAATGCAATTTCAATAAAGCTATTCTTAGGGTTTTAAGTGAAGGCATAACAGGAAATTTGAAAGCCATAGCAATCAGGTGCCTTTAGCATTCATAAGAAACTGGGGGGGTTTAATAGCTGAACAGCGTTCAGGGCCCGCTAATGCCTTGGATCTGCAGGTGGTGGTGCATGCATGTGGTAGGGTGAAGGGACCGTTCCCGAGGCTGAACTGGGAGAATACTCCAGGAGGTGTTTTCTCGTTCTCAGGCATATTTCAGGAGCAGATCTCTTTCTGTGTGCGAGCTATATCTACAACCATTACTGCGACTGCAAAGACCAGCACTACTACCTGTCGGGAGATAAGATCAACGACGTTCTCTGCCTTCCCGTCGATAAAGTGAATTGCATTACACCAGTACTTGCATGTCAGGATAGAGTCCTCAGAGTTTTACAGGTTCAAACACTTGCTGCTTTATGTTTAATGTATGGATGACATAGACTCGGATGAATTCTTAGGAATCAGCATATCAGCATGGTGTACACAGCATAAGGATAGTATGTTGTATCCTATTTAGCAGTGTTGCCATGGTGGTACTTTTTTTTAAAGAAAAATGATTATACATTTGCAAATTGAAGATTAATAAAACCACTGCAAATAGGCTTTGGCGTTCATGGGTGGAAGGAGATAACAAATGAGTCCCTTCTAAGTAAATGTGCTCACATAAGGATATTAAATGTGTAAGTCTTCATCAGTTTGGGAATTCTTGCTCCCACAAATTACTGTTGTGACAAGTCTGAGTGATACTAAGTGGTTTAACAGTGTTATTTGCCAGACAAATTTACAGATTATTTTTAATAATAACACATTATCATCAGTCCTGTGTTCTATTTATATAGAATTCATCCTTTTTTGACTTAGAAATGGTTCTTCCACAGGTATTGGGAATTTTTATAAGTGAAGTATATCCCTTATTGCTACCCATAATGATTTTGTTGTTATGCTTGTGGGCATTTGGTTTGTGATTGGTGTTTTAGGTTTGGGGGTTTCTGTTTGGTTTGGATGGTTTGTGGGATTTTTTTTCATAACTCATTCAAGATAGTTTTCTTTGCCTTTAGGGATCTAATTTACTGTATGAAGTAGAAATTCCTGGACCACCTACTGTTCTTGCTTTAAACAATGGAAATGGAGGTAAGAAGATTTTGAAGATTCACCTAAGTAAAATGATGTTATTTTACTATATTTTTAAGATTTCACTGCCTGTATTTGTTAATTATGTTTTGCCTTGATTTTTAAGATGATGATGAAAAAGTGGCAGAAAACCAAGTGTGTGAAGTCATTTCTTACATACAATTAAATATATACATGCACATATGACTGGTTTAGACAGCTCTGAATTACATTCACAATTAATTGCAAGAGCCCTAAGTTACAAGGTGGTCTCATTGTGTAAATATGAACTGGGGTTTTGGTGGCCTTGTCAAAGTTCTGGGTTTGGGTTTCTCTTACACATGGATTTCCATAGCTAGAATCACTAGTTGCATCTGCCCATGGAGGGATGAGAGTAATGAGTAGAGCTCACAGAAACTTAAGACTGTGGAAGGATCAAGCTGAAAATAGTTTGATCATCCTTCTTGCTAATCTCTTCTAACCTAATAGAAGTTGCTTTAGTGTGTTAATCTGGTTCTTGATTTAGACTGTGTGAGGAGAACATCCAGAGCAGGTTGGGAACAGTAGTTCTTACTTGCTGAGGCCTTGGCACAGCAGTCGCTGTTGGGTGCGTGTTCTGAATGAATCTCTTTGTTTCCCTTGTGTAAAGGCAATTTTATAGCCTACCTTCACTGAAATGTCAGGTGTTGGATTACAAATGGTTTTTAGGCAGAACTCCAGTGCAGGGGGGCATTTGTATGCAGAATAGTGATGGCTGTCACTCATGGCCATGAGGAAAATATCTGAGCAGGTGCAGTTTTCATGTACTTGGGTTTGTTTCTGAAGCCTGACCGTTCTGTTACACAACTCTGACGTTAGCATTTGCTTTTTCCCTTGGTAACTACACTGGACTTGCAAGTCTCTTAAATTCATGTAATTTGTTTTATCAATTCTAAATTCACTTCATGTGTTTAGGTAATTCTGGAGAAGAAGTTGTGTATGGAACTTCTGATGGTAAACTGGGTGTTACCCAGATTACTGGTTCCAAGCCTATACCTAAGTGGGAAATTGGAAATGACAAAAAGAGAGGAGGTACGTCTCTCAATCTTCAGATTTCCAGCATATGTGAGCCTTTATTACAAGTATAATAATCAGGGAATCTTATTCACACATACGTTAGCAGCAAATTCTAATTATTAATTCACTTTCCTGTCCAAACGTGATTATTTAGTTGTCACAGGCCACTTCCACATGTGCTAGCGGTGGGTTTGTCCACTGATGTGTCAAGTAGCTGTACCCAGTCCAGGTCTGGCACAAGTCAGAATCCTCTTTCTGTCACCTTAGCCAGAATTCCTGGTAGTCCATTTACCAATAGCTTTAAGTCAATTATAGGAAACAAAGAATGCAAGTAGCTTCTTCAGCAGGCAGTGTTACAGTAGTGTGGACAGGCAAAGAGTTCACCTGGGGAAACGTGTGATGAGGGAGGGTTAAGGTCCTCAGAAGTAACTACTTGAACATCACAAGGGGCCTCTGTTCAGTGCCTTTCACTAAAGGAACTGTCATGGTTTTGATTTGGAATTGGTTGCTGTAAAACTCACTGTAGAATCTTGAGCCTCAGGCAGAGGTGAGAGACTCCAGCCCTCTGGTGGATTCATGCAGAAAAAGCATTAATAAAACCTTAAAAGCCAGCCAAGAATCTCTTTCTGTGTAACTGAACATGGCCTCTGTATTACTGCGCCATAAAGGGCTAAAGAGAAATAAATGGATTTGGTTTCTTTTTCTGTTAGGTATCTTATGCATTGATAGTTTTGACATTGTGGGAGATGGAGTTAAAGAATTACTGGTTGGACGAGATGACGGAGTGCTAGAAATCTATAACTTTGAGAGTGCAGATGATCCTGTTCTTCGATATGATCATGTAAGCCCACATTCATCACACTCTTCTTTGCTGGAAAATCGAATATATAGAAAACAAAAACAACCTTATTTTAAATTTTTTTAAATATTTGCAAGATCATAAATATTAAAATGTGTGGTTTATTTTTGATTTGATGAGCTCTGTAATGTTGACAATATGGACTTCAAAGCAGTATCCTAATATTAAAGAACCAGAAAGTGAAATCTGAGCAAAAATCAAAATAGTATAAGGGTATGTTGAAGTTCTGGCTCTGCTGACTGTTAGAATTTGTTATGCAGAGTCAAATGGGAATGCATTTGTTAAAACACCCCGGATTTAGCTGTGGTAGTCATGGGCTAGCTTACTCTTTTGGAGCTCTAGATATCGCACATCTCTGTAGGTATTTTGGGATGCAGGTAAAAGGAGGAGCACAGCCCTTAAACACCACCCCCCAAGCCTCCCCAGACTGCTAAAATGAGTGCAGTGATATTTCCCTCTGCTTGACTGTATTTATTTGAAGGCTTTATCGGAGAGCATTGCATCAATCCAGGGTGGCTGCGTCGGAAAAGATGGGTATGATGAAATTTTAGCATCCACATACTCAGGTAAGCTTCTTAGCACTTAAAAAATGTCACGTAAGGTGATGTGGTAAAAGTGAAGCAGATTGTGAGGTTGTGTTGTTAGTACAGCTCACATCTCGTAAAGCGTTTGTTCTGTTTGGAACCAGGAGAGTGTTTTGTTGAAAAGAACTCTTCTAATTTAATAATTACATTTCAAAAAGTTTCCTACATTTAAACTATGTTTTTATATTTAAGCTATTCATAATGTGTTCCATGGTGTAATGCAGCAGCTGGTTATTCTGCTGTGATGAAATAATGAGTATGTTACGTCCAAAGGAATTATTCATGGGGTTTTCTTGTTGGGTTTTTTTGTACTGAATACTGTCCATAGGCTTCCATACCTCTTCCACCCAAAGCAATTGTATGATCTTTTTGTTGTTTTGTGTTCTAGTCTTTTACATCATTTCCTTCCTTTTCGGCTTCGTAGGATTTCAAATTGGGTTGATTTTTGTTTTTTATAGAAGGTAAAGCTTCCTCACACGAGGCACCTCAGCAGCTCCTCTCTGTGATTGGAGCTATTGGCCTGGCTGTCACAGAGGCCGTGGTAAACACGATGCATGTTGTACTGCCAGCTAAAATATGGCTAATTCTCTATCTTTGGTTATCTTCAGTGCTAAAAAAATAGCCTACAGAAACCTCTTGTATACAAAATCATGTATTGTGGCAAGATACAATTCTCAGTCAATTACTGAGAAGTAATGGTGTCCAAGTACCTCTCTTAAATAGGCTTTGGCCAAATAAAAGGCTCTTACAACTCGCCTCGTGAAATGTTTTGGTAGGATAGGCTGCAACAGTACTGTAGTCAAAAGTCCTTTGTGATTTGTTGTAGTGGGAATATTATAAAGATTTGTGACTTGTAAAAGAAAGAAAAAAAGTGAGAGCCCCCATTCACCTGTGGGTTTTCAAAGGTAAACTCTGGTAGGGTGTGCAGTACCCTGGGTTTGCAGATTTTGGCAGATCAGAAGTAGCACTTAGAGCAGTAAAAGTTGAATTTGAAGCCTGTCAGCACAGGACTTCTGCAGATTTTGTTAAAGTTCATGCTCCATTATTGGGCTAGATTAAATTAATCCTTTCTTTGAGGATTAAAGTCTTGATTCTCTCTACCCAATAACTGGAACAACCATCACTCCACATGTACAAAAGTTGAGTGTAGACTTTTCTATATAGTTTATAAGGAATATAAACTTCATATATTGGTTTAGGCTGGCTGACAGGACTCACTACAGAACCTGTCCATAGAGAAGGTGGATCAGGTGAAGAACTAAAATTAAGTCAAGAAATGCAGAGCAAGATTTCATCCTTAAGGTAACTGCACTAGAAAGACATTTAAATGGAAGAATTGAAATGTTAAAAGCTCAAATGCCATCTTTCCTTCCTATCTCACTGGATTTTTCATACTGTTAATGTCTCTAGAAGTAGAATCAAGCCTTTTCCAAGTACAAATTAATAAGCAGCCTCATTTCACAATCTCTTTCTATCTTGCCCTCCTATGATGGTGTCTTAATGCCTTCTTCCTCAGTATCAGCAAGATAACATTCCCTTCTTCCACACTGCTTATAGCTTCTAAGTGATGGAAGGAAGTACTCGTGACTATAGTTCAAAATGTATTGTACTTGTGAAGAGAAATAGTTGTCTTTTCCTGGGACTCATAGAAAGCTTTTGGCAAGGTACAGCAGAATCTACATTTTCTTGTGCTATAGTTTATGTTTTATCTTTGCTGTGTATGTGGAAGGGGAGTCACCTCTCACTTCTGGTTAGAAGACTGTAGACAGAAGATAAAACCTAATTATCCTGCAAGCTTAATCTGCTAAATTTCTAGGGTAGCTTTTATAGTGGCTGTTTTAAGACATTAGATATGGTTTCCCTTTTCTAGGAGTGAATTGGAACACTTGCAGATCAAAGTACTTCAGGAACGTGAAAAATACCAGCAGTCTTCTCAATCCAGTACTGCTGTTTCCTCAGTACCTGCATTTAGTGTGAATGATAAGTTTACCTTAAACAAGGATGACGCCAGCTATAGCCTCATCTTGGAGGTGCAGACAGCTATAGATAATGTCCTGGTACAGGTGAGTTTGGTTTTGGTCTTGTTGGCTTTCTTGATGCATAAATAAAACATTCAGAGACTTTCTAGTTCCAAAAGCTGAGTTACAGTATCTTAAGTCGATGTGATTTTAAATGTCTGAATCGTTACAGGACGGAATTGAAGTGCAGAGCCTTGCAATGTTGAAGTACTTGTTGTAAATGCTTGTTAGGGAACAAATACAACTTAAACCTGTATTGAACAGAGCAATGTTACACTAACAAAATAGACCAAGATGCTTGCTCTCCTACCAAGTTTCTACTTAGCTTTGCTGTTTGGTTTTGCATGTCCCCCTTATTGAGACAGCAGTTAATTCACTAAATCTTCAATGAGGTGCAGATTCTCACTTGCCAGTTAAATGCCCTCTGTAGGGGAAAATTAATTTTAGAATGGTATGGGCCACCTGGGCACTTTCACTGTGGAACAGCTTCTGATTTGTCTGCAGTTGGTGATGAATACTCCTGCCCAGTAAAGCAACCTCAGTTAGCTAGTCCTCTGACAGCACCAGCTGAAATTGTTATCTTCAGTAGTCAGAAAGAGTAGTGGTGCTGAATTACCTTCTTTGGGATGTACATGGGGAGAAGAATTTGACAAGAAGGAATTTGTGAGGTGAATTCACCATAACAAATGGGAGAGATCTCCTGTAGGATTTTATTTTTCACTTCTTAATCTCATTTTTATTAAGGACATTACACAAGCAGTGCTAAGCTACAGCTAATACGCAGCTCGTAATGCCTGCTGTTTCCAAGGCTAAGTGAGGCATAAAGAAATTGTTTAATCTAGTCCTAAACTTAATGTAGCATTTAGAATTTATGGCTTTTCCTTTCAAGAACTATAAAGCAGTATCTGGTATTCTTCTGCTGCGAGAAGACAATAAATAAAAATATTTTTTAGGAAGTACTTTGTACATTTTTCAATGTTTCCTCACATTTCTGTGCAGTTATAAAGCAGCACCAAATCAAGTAATCAATCATCCTAATACCCTTTAATCTAATTTTTAAAACAGTGTTAGATTTAATTTTAATTTGAGTGAAGACACGTGTAGATAAGAAGTGGTCTGTGTCAGAAGTGTTGCTGTAAGTAAAAGGTTCATTAATAATTATGTAATAAGATCTGTAGTTCCTTGAATGAATATGGTAATCACCCTATTAAAATAGCAAAGCACTTAAATCACAGATATAATTCATGCATATGAATGAAATTGACTTTCATGTCTGAAAGATGTTAAGGTACTTTCATGTCTGAAAAACAGTTAGACTTTGTACACTGAAGTTGTAAGCCAGCAACATGGGAGTTCAGGACTCTGTAGGAGTTACTCTGGGATTAAGTAGTAAACTGTGTGTCTTTTAGGCTTTTACCTCTTGGATGTAGCAATCATTGCCTCTCCTTTGTTAAAATAATTGATGACAGTTATAAGATAAATTCATTAGAAGCTGCTCATGAGCTTAAGCTTTTTATTTTACCTTCCTCATCTGTTCTGCAGAGTGATGTCCCAATAGACTTGCTGGATGTGGATAAAAATTCTGCTGTTGTTAGTTTTAGCAGCTGTGATTCTGAGGTAAGTGAAACAAGAGATATTTATAAAGATCAGATGATGAAAGCTCCTAATACTGTATATTAAAGCTAGAATTTGCATGTATATATTTGTAGTTTTAAACATATTGAGTTAAAGCACTCATCTGGGAGAGCTCAGCTTCATTAGGGATACTGCAGAATTAGGAATTAGTGGCAGGTCCTTACATAAGGCAAAGCTGAATGTGCACTAAAAGATCTAGGAACAACTGCCCTTTTTTTTTTTTTTTTCCTTTCTCTTTTTTCCTCCTGCCTAATCAGGAGTGGGAAAGACACATTCAGTATTTCTCTGTTCACTGAATTTGCCATTATCACATATATTTACTTCAGAGTAATTTAGGTGAAGAACGCTGTATTTCTCACAGAACTTTTATGGTGGTATTAAAGGGTGTAAGAGGCTTCAGTTGATTTCTCCTTGTAGATGGAAATTTTATCATCACCACACCTATCATCATTACAATCAGTTGGAGTATTCAAGGGAACCAAATACTCCTTTTTTGTATGTAACTTTTGTAAACCAGCTGTACATAAATAGCAAAAACTTTACTGTACACATCTTCAGTTAAAACAGGGCAGTAGAACTTCAGTGAATCCACACACCTGGTTTATGTTGTCTTTCTGCTTTTTGCTGCTTACAGCCAAATAGCAACTTTCTTCTCGCAACTTACCGATGCCAAGCAAATACGACCCGACTTGAACTTAAGGTAAAATGCTCTAGTGTTTTCTGTAATAAATTAATGGTTGTGTAGATGTCTGCTTAGCAATGGGGAGATTTCCACCTGACCTGACTGCTTAGCCTGAGCAAGTGATGGGTTCAATTTGTGCTCCTGTTTGTTTCCTGAGAACCTTCTAATCTGGGGGTTGCTCTCCTTTATATTTGTCTGCTGGGTTTCTAAAGGTGTTACTTCAGAGGCGAGCCTGAAGCATTCACGATACACAAAGAGAGGGGTGTTTTACTCTCCCACTATAAACATCTATACTTGCTGTTGTCATCATGGTGCAGTGTGTCATCAAAACACTGTCCTATCACTCTTGCATTGTTGTGGATTCGATCTGCACAGGTTCTGCTGCCGCCTCGCTGCATTGCATAGAGGATCTTCTGTGACTTAAACTCACCACGTGGAGCTCATTCTTTTTTTGTATTTCATCTGTGCGCACACAGACGATGCAACTTCTAAGATTTGATGATTTTTATTTCCCAAGAGAACTCTTTACTAACTTACTTTATTAACAACCTTGAGGTGGATGTTTTCTTGCAAAACACCACTTGGAGTTCTGAGACCCTGTATAATCGAAGTCACAGTCAGTGTTATAAAGCAAACATGTCCATGAACTCCAGTCTGCTCTTCTGTTGTTTCAACGGCTCTCCTGCCTGCTTTCACAGCTGGGTTGGTGCTGTAGGTGGGACACTCCTGTTTCCTGTCAGTTCTGTGTGAGTGGCAGAGTTCTTAGGGCAGTCTGTGTAACTGGTCTCAGCAAGGAAGTGATTGACACATTGCTGTGTCCTCAGAGGTGTGGAGAGTGTGTGTTCTGTCTTGAATGTGTGTATATGCTCTGCTTGTTGGCATTCTGAGGCCGGAACTTACAATCTGGCCTCTTACTCTTCCAGAAATACCTCAGGAAGAACTTTTGATTGTAATGAAGAGATAAAGCACATATTTTAAAATTCAGCTTACTTTTTAAAATTCTTCCATGTACTCTTTGCTGCCAGCTGCTGCAGAAAGCAGTTTGTCCATAAAAAAAAAGAAAAAAATGTAACGGGGCTGCTGAAGAGTTAGAAGCAAGTTACAGACTTTCTATTTTACTTGCCCAGAAAGTAAGTTAGCAGGTTTCATTTTCTTAACATTTCATTCATCTAATAACGTGGCACTTCACTGGACACTGCTTCATCTAGCTTGGAAACATTCTTGATCTGCTCTGGTTATAGTGGCACTATCAAGTAAATACAGTACTCTACTCTTGAAGTACTTCAGTCTGTCTTTCTTTTGAATACCCGTTAATTTTTTGCAAATCAAATTAATCTTTTCCCTTCTGTTCTTTTATGTGGGTTCTGCTTTTATTTCTGCAGGTTCGATCGATTGAAGGGCAGTACGGGACACTTCAAGCGTATGTAACTCCAAGAATTCAACCAAAAACCTGCCAGGTTCACCAGTATCAAATTAAACCACTTTCACTTCATCAGAGAACTCATTCCATTGACCAAGACAGGTATTTGCAAAGGAAACGTAATGCCTTTTTCTCTTGAAAAACTGACACAATCCAGTTTAAACAATGCTTACTTTGTATACTTGAGTATGTCACTTCTAGTCCCCAACCCACCATTTTGAGCCTGTAGTTTTATTTTATAGGTTTTCTGTCAGAAAATGTGGATTTAATGGGTTCCTGTTTTCCTTGCTATTCTTTATCTTTGTTTTCAGGTTATTTTTATTTTTACTGGCCTTGGTTATAGTGCAGCCCTGTGTGTTAGTAGAGCTGAGGGCGTGGTGGAAGGGAAACTCTCCTGTGTTAGTAACCGCAGGCTTTTCAGTTTCAGCCTCATTCTCCCCTCCACCCTTTTAATGTAGTTCTTTTCCATTGCTAATTTAGCTCCAAAACCAAGCCAATAATTCTTTTGCCCCTTATTTCTCTGTTAGGAACCTGCTATTTTGTGCAATTTCTACTTGATTTTTCCCTGCCCTCAGCTGACATCTTGTATTGCCACCAAAGTATTGCTTGCTTCAAACCAAAACTGAAGGAATGTCAGTGAATGCATTTACTGAATGTGCACCTGAGCTCCATTATGCCCTGTTCTTGATGAAAATGCTCCATCTGTGGTTTGCAGCATTTGTGGCAGACAGTCAAGGCTTAGTCATATTTGCAGTGTTGTCAGTTATTTACCTTTGTCATAAGCTTCAGGTTTAACAACTTGAAACTGGCTATGTCAAAAACTTTTGGCTAGTTTCTTACCCAGTTCTGACATGCCTGCTAGGAGACAGAACCCAAATGCATAGCTTTTTGTCTTGAAATACAGCCAATTGCAGCTGAAATCTGCAGTATGTAATCACTCAGCAAGATACCTGACTTTTTGCAGGTTGTTGATTAAAAGGAACCTACCACGTGGGACTATAAGGATAACCAGTGCACTGACAGTGCCCCTTCTTCATAACTATTAACTATTTTATTTTTTAATTTCATAATGTCTTAGACCCATGAATACCTTGACGCTCAAAGGGAAGTTCAGTTTTGCTGAAATACACTCCTGGGTTGTGTTTTGCTTGCCTGAAGTTCCTGAAAAGACTCCTGCTGGAGAGAGCATCACCTTCTATTTTCAGAACACCTTCCTGGGCACACAGCTTGAAAGTACTTACAGGTAAAATACAATTGCTAAAGTGCAATGTGACTGTGCTGGGCCCTTTCTCTCTCCCATTCTTGACCAGTCTATACGTACTGTTTCACACACATGCTACTGTTCACCTCTCCACCCTCAGCTATATCAAAACTCCCACTAAAGAGAACAGGAGTCTTTCTTAAGAAGGATTATCAGACATTACCAGGGTGAGCATTATCCAGTGATGATGCAGTTTTTAACCTGGATGAGTTTTTCTTGAAGCTGGTCCAAAAACCAAAAATGCCAGGGAGAAGAGGATTGATACATTTTTGAGTTGATGGCTTGCACTTAGAATTTAAACAACATAGTGAGCTAATATAGTGAAATTATTGTGTAATGTGTGTGTTTTAAGTTTTTCTTCCTTTACAGAAAAAATGAGGGATGTTTTAAGTCTGACAACATTTCTACAATATCCATCCTAAAAGATGTGCTTTCCAAAGAGGCTACTAAAAGGAAGATTAATCTCAACATATCATATGGTAAAATTTGCTTCCTGTTTTACTGTCATTTAATTTCATATTCTTATAACTGAAATATGTATTATTGATTTGTTTGTTGTGGTTTTTTTACTCCCTACTAGATATAAATGAAGAATCTGTGAGGCACACATTAAAGCTAATCCACCCTAAATTAGAGTACCAGCAGCTGTTGGCTAAGAAGGTTCACTTGATAGATGCTTTGAGAGTAAGTGTCCAAACTCCTGGGGAAGGGTTTTTACAGGGGATTACGTTGTCAGATGCCAGGCTCTAGGGCTCAAGTCAGATGTGTGTCTTACCAGTATTTGTTGTGTTTCTATTCCCAGGACGTGTATTTTAATTATCTAGGAGATGGGATTTCTTCTAGGAAAATTCCCATTTGTGCTATACAACCAGGGAATTATATGCAGGATTACTGACTGATGTTGAGGGTGCTTAAATCGGGCCATAGATGGCAGACAGCTTTAGCAACTGACATTCTCTTTTTGCCTGCTGTTGTTTTCCAGTTCCTTCTTTGTCTCTTTCCACTAACCTTTAAAATATCCTTAGATCAGAGGGTGATCATCCAGGCCAGATAACAACTTCCTTGCTTTGGAACTTCATCACAGTGTGACATAGTTTCTGAATTACTTGCATTTTATTCTTTTGCTTGCTACCCTCCTCAGCAGTTAGTCTTTGGGGGTACCAGTTAGGCAGCTTGTCTCAGTGCTTGGACTTTTTACAAGAACCAGGATTTTACTGTCGAAAACTTGGCCATCATCTCTTTTCGTTGTTTGTTTTTTTTTTCAGGGGGAGTTGACATGAAAGTGGACAACTAATTCTCTCTTGTCCTTTAGGGGAATCAAATACTGGTTGTCAGAACTCTTTTAGTTAGTAGAAAAACAATGCTAATAAGTAGAGTGGGCGTTTATTACTACTAAAAGTATTTTATTTGGGCTTGATTTGGCAAACCAGGGACGTACAGAATAATACAGATTTTGTTCTTAATGCGTTTTATCCTTGTTTTTATGCTCCTATGATACTTGACTGCTGTTAATTCTCACAATTTAAACTGTCTTTGAGGAATTGCAAGTTCATGAAGGAAATGTGGACTTCCTGCTACCAAAATACCGCAGCATTTTGGAAGAGGCCGATCAGCTGCTTGAGGAATACAAGAGACAACCTGCACATCTCGAGAGACTTTATGGTTTGTTGATCAATTTGAGTTTTTATTTAAAAGCAGGGTAACATTCAGAGAGCATGCTGGATGTGGCTGAAATCATTAGGCAGTCAGTACTAGCAGAACTGGAATCATTTGTTAAGGGAGTACACGTGGGTACCTTCAGGACCCGACAACTGTTGATCTGAGAACTTTGAAAATTGATTTGGCCTCACGAGTGTATCACTGAGAAGGAAAATACCAGGGTTATTTGCAAGTGACTTCTCTGCTTTTTAATAGCCTCTTCTATTTGGATGATCTTTGTCTTTATGGACATGATTAAGGTTCGTATTAAAATTCAGGATGGCACTTAAGAATGTTTACAAGTTAAATGAGTGATTAAGTTTGGAGTGGTTAAGTTTTGCAAAACATCAGAAAAACAAAAATGGAGATGGGGTGGGAAGGGACACTCATGGAAGTAAATCTTAATTCAGTGAAGGAAATTCTGTACCTTCTCTGGTGTTCTCTGTACAGCTTTCAGCTCAGAGAACCTCTGCCAGACAGCAGCTTTAATAAGCCTCTGTAGACAGGGCGTAAGGGAGGCCTCATTCCCTGTCTTGTGATAGTTCCTCTCTGTCTTTCAGAGCAGGTAATCTTAAGGTAGAAATACACACTTTGGAAATCAGCTGGAATCTGGGCAGGTCCAACAGTGTCTTGGGTTTGTTTAAAAGTAATTTGTTGTTTTAAATGTCAAGTTTAAAACGAGTCTTGTCTCTAAACTCTGAATCAACTGAAAGAGTTGGTACTATAGATACATATAATGCTATAGATAACTTGTAATGAACACAAGACAAGCACTAAGCCCTGGGATTTTCCCTTTGCAGGTATGATCACAGATCTCTTCATAGATAAGTTCAAATTTAAAGGCACCAATGTGAAAACAAAAGTTCCTCTGCTTCTGGAAATTCTGGATGGCTGTGATGAAGACGGACTGATCGCTTTTTTTGAGGCTGCAGTCTGACAAGGGGAAAGCAGAGGAATTGCTGATTTTTTTTTTCTTTTTTTTTTTAATCAGGGCAGTTCAGTATCAACTCCAAGACACTTTTTAAGAAAAACACTTTTACCCTTTTATTGTGCTGTCGGCTTTTAGGATTTATTTGTATTTATTACCATGCAGAACCCAGCAGTCAAGTTGAGTTGGTATAAGCTGCTGCGTGTGTTAAACGCTGGGTGGAGATGTGTATGTTAAACGTTGCTATCTGTGTAATTTTCTTCACAGGTTAAGAAAAGTTATAATCAGAGGCAAAGACCAAATACCATTTTTGCAAAAAGGTTGCTGACTCCGCTCATTATTAGTCTGCTCTTAGTTTAAGACTGTATGAAGGAACTGGGTTTACTGGTTTCTGGACACTTAACCAGATTTAGAAGAAATTTATGCGTTAAACTGTGCCCGTTTCTCTCCTGCCCTGGGCCCTCAGGATGGGGATATCGCCAGAGCTGCTGCAGCTCCTGGGCACGTAGAGGGGGAGGACTCCGAGTCCGAGACCGAGGATGCTTCTTTTGAAGCTCCGTCTTTACTCTTGTTAAGAGAGCGGCTGGCAGTAAAATTTCCTCCGTGCTTCTCCCGTGTGTCTGTGCTTCCTTTCACAATTCCACCCGGAGAAGTGCGGCTCGTTTTCATTTGAAGTAGGAGGAGATGAACCGGCTTGGGGCTGCAGGGGCTGGTTCGCGACTGAAGGGACAAACTAACGACCCTTTAAGGACCCATTTTCCAGCAGGGAAGGGCGAGACCCCTCCCTCCCTGGGCGGGGCAGGGCCCAGGGTGCGCGGACTGAAGAGGACGGGGCCGCGCTCGCTCATTCCC
>VWZY01000510.1:221976-235072 GCA_013399075.1 Chloroceryle aenea
GGGCTCGGCTGGTGTTCCCGCCCGCTGGGAGTGCAATGGTGCCCGGGGTCCCATCCCACTGCTGCGCCCTGTGCAGTGGCCTCGGGTGGCTCCTGAGTCTGCAGGGCCCTTCTTCCAGGAAGCAAGGAGATGAACGTGGTTGTGCCGCGTTAGTTACGGATGTAATGTTAGTTAGGGAGTAAATTCCAGAGCAAAATGGAGGAGGACTATAGATTCTGAAGTGTTGGGGGCATAGTCTGGTTTGGTTTGAGAAAGAAGATACCTTCTCAGTTGGTGAAACAGATGTGAGCCTGCCATTGCTCTCTAAAACTACCTGAAAGCAGGCTATAGCTACCTAGGGGATCAGTCTATTCTCCCAAGTAGCAAGGGATAGGACAAGAGCAAAGAGCCTCGAGTTGCACCAAGGAGGTTTTGGTAGTATATTAGGAAAAATTTCTCCACTGAAGGGGTTGTCAAGCCCTGGAACAGGCTGCCCAGGGAAGAAGTGGTGGAGTCACCATCCCTGGAGGGATTCGAAAACTGTAGATGTGGTGCTGAGGGACACGGTTTAGCGGTGCCCTGGCAGTGCTGGGTTAACAGTTGGACTCAAGGATTGTAAAGATCTATTCTGAATAGAAAGTTCTGTGATTATGATACAGCAACTTTTCAGTCTAACTGAGCTATCAATTATATGAGCCTCCGCACATCCATTCCCCGATCTTTGTAGGCACTTTTATGCTTTTCACCTTAACTATTGGTGCTTTGTGGCAGAAACCAGATTACTGATAAGAGCAGCCCTTAAAGCCTCACCTGTTGCTCCTGCTGTAGAGTTAGCCAGGGACTGTTAGCCAGGGACTGTTAGCCAGGGACTGTTAGCCAGGGACTGTTAGCCAGGGCAGATCCTGTGACTGGTATGACTGTGCTAATGCAAGTGTTTTGAGCTCCTCCTGGGACATAAGCAATCTGAGCTGTCACATCCATCTTCTGTAACATGCACAAGTATCTGAACTTTGATGTCATCATGGCCCACTTCTGCAGCCTACAAACACCTCAGAAGGCTAGCTCTGTTTTAAGCCACAATAGCTGAGCTTGCAGGATTCACACCTACTTAACAAGGTAATGCAGGATGCACTCAGCGCTAGAGTTGCCAAAGAGTTTTCCACCCTTTTATTCCTGGAGCAGAGAAAGGAAAGGGGACCAGAAGGCTTCCCTACTGCAGTGACATTTTGGCTTTTCTAGAGCCTCCTTGACTGCCCTCTCTGCCTGCCTTAGAGGAGGCAAGAGACCAGTAGTCCTGGAGAGCCACCACCACCATGCTACAGAGTAGGGTAGTGCCCTGTGCTGCAAGGGAGTGGTTTGATGGTGCCCATTTTAAGGTGTCTGCTTCATTTTGCTTAGATTCTCCAAGCGTTATGGACATTTCGATAAGCTCAGATACGGAGGAGAAAAAGCCAGACGTCAATAACGTGCCGGACTACATCAGCGATATCCATGCGTACCTGAGGGAGATGGAGGTGAGTGCTGGCCCTTCGCTTGTTTGTGTACAGCTTCAGGGGAGGAATTTGGGGTTGAGAGATCAATCTAAGCGTTAGTTCCTACTATGGCAACTAACTTAAAGCTTGCTGAAAATTGGGAAATAAGATGTCGTGTCTACTGCTGTGAACACCGGACGGGTGTCCCGTGATAAAGCTGATTTCTGTGCTGTGCACTGCACGGAGGCTGGGAAGCAAGATTACAGAAATGTAACTTACTGGTCCTAGACATACCTGGTGCTTACTTCTCATCTGTTTAAATTGTGGTAAATGGGGCTTAAACACTTGCTTCCCTACAGGCACTGAGTCCAAACTCAACTTTTCTGTCATCTAAACCTACAGGTGAAATGCAAGCCTAAAATTGGTTACATGAAGAAGCAACCTGACATCACAAACAACATGCGGGCTATTCTTGTCGACTGGCTGGTGGAAGTTGGGGAAGAATACAAATTACAGAATGAAACCCTGCACTTAGCTGTGAATTACATTGATAGGTTTCTGTCTTCAATGTCTGTTTTGAGAGGGAAACTTCAGCTCGTGGGTACTGCAGCTATGCTGCTTGCATCGTAAGTGAAATCGCATCATTTAAAATTCCACCTGCTGGTCTTACACAGATGGAAATCCTGAAGAAAAATCAGGAGTTATCCATCTAAAAGCTTGGCAATTTGTACAAAAATCTGCAAGCAAGGTTCTTGGCTGTCTTTGTAGGTTGCCCTAATGTGAGGAGTCTTTATTTTCAGCTGCAGCAGCAGAAGACTTTGAAACAGTGTTTGTGGGAATGTGTACAAGAAAAATCCCATGAGAAGGAAGTTTTGCTTGCACCAATTATTAATTTAGTGGGTTCTTCTGGAATTTCAGTAACTGAGTCCCAGATTGCTCAGTGCTAACATATCAGGCTATTGTAGCTCTAATTTTAAATTCTGCTGATTCAAGAGCTACTGAACCAAGTGCAGCAGACTGGTTTGGTAACAGTGTCCAGCTACTTCACAAGTCGTAATTTAAATTAGCATGCTCTCTTTCATTAAATTTTGCTGGTTCTCTGATCAATTATTTGTCCATAACTGTTTTGTCTGGCAGAAAGTTTGAAGAAATCTATCCTCCTGAAGTAGCAGAGTTTGTCTACATCACAGATGACACCTATACCAAGAAGCAGGTTCTAAGGATGGAGCACTTAATTTTGAAGGTTTTGTCATTTGACTTGGCTGCTCCAACAATCAACCAGTTCCTCACTCAGTATTTCCTACATAAGCAGACAAATGCTAAAGTGGAGAGCCTCTCGATGGTAAGTAGGAATTGCTAGCTTGGCTGGTGTAACTAGAGAGTTCATTGCTATTATTGCACTTTACAGTAGACTCTGTTTCTGACTAGAAAAGAAATGCTAAAGGGATTTTTCAGGCTTTCCTGCCTCCTGTTTTTCAATGCGCAGCCTCTCTGGGAAGGTTCCGCAGAGTGCATGCAGTGTGCTGTGCTCCGTCAGAATCAGCGTCACACCAGCACCACGGGAAACTGGGGCTCCCACTGCCACTCATTGTTTGGTGTGCTCCACTCTGTCACAGGCTGGTACTTGGCCTGGCTCAAGCTTCCTCAAAGCAGGAAGAGGCTGATGAACTTTAATTTGGGGTTCGTTTCGCTGTAAGATTGGTTCCCTCTTTCTTACCAAAAATAGCCACATTTGCCCACCCCTCTTGGCACTTGTGGTTTGGTTTCCCCCACAGCAAGCAGTCAGCTCTAAATCTGGAGGCTAATTTCTAAAGCAGAGCACAGATACCATTTCTGCTAAAGTTCTCTTAAATCCTGAATGTATGGCAGGTACCAGAGCTCCTAAACGGCAGCCTTCGTCTCCTTGGGCAAAGGGCAAACCCTTTTGGAAGCAGATGATTCCGTGTCTCTTGTTTCCCTTGCAGTACCTTGGGGAGCTGAGTTTAATCGATGCTGATCCTTACCTGAAATACTTGCCCTCCGTTATTGCCGCCGCAGCTTTTCACCTGGCAGACTGCACGATCACTGGACAAGCCTCGGTGTGTAGCATAAAACCAGAGCCTTCGCGCACCTCCCGGCTCCTGGGCTGCTAATTAGGGGTTGTTCCCTGTGGTACTTGAAAAATGGTGGGGGGTATGAATGACACCTTTTCTTGGAAGGAAGAGGCATCTACTGATGCCTCTGATTCCATCTACTGATCACTGTTCTGGTGGCTCCTTGTGGTGAGGATGTAGGTGGTAAGAAAGCCTAAGCACTGGAGGCAAGGAACATGTGTTTAGAATATGGTAGTTTTCAGGATTACTGTAAATCTACACAAACTATTAAATCTGAGCAATAACTATTAAGCTACTTTGTGCTTGAGAAAAATTACACTGCCTACCTGCTAGGGTTTCAACGGGAGGCTAAAAACTCCACCAGTGGTCGTCAGCTTAAGTGAACAGAAATGTTCAATGTTCCTTTTCCTGTCCTCTTTCTCCTCAGCCTGAATCCCTGTGCAAAGCGACAGGCTACACCCTTGAAGACATCAAGCCTTGTCTCATGGACCTTCACAAGACCTACCTCAGAGCTGCACAGCACACACAACAGTCCATAAGGGAAAAGTACAAGAGTACAAAGTGAGTATGTGTAGAGACGCGATAAGCTGGTGAGTTATACCCGAGTTGCCCTGGCATGTAACTGCCTAACGAGGTGGGGGGTATCTCGAGTCTTCAGTCAGACTTAACTAACCCAGTCTACCGTGTTAAGAGAAATGGTGACAAAACTCCCCAGGTTTTCACAGTGTTTTGCTGAGCAACACTTTGTGTTCACCACCACACCTCTTATCACTGCCACAACAGTCGGGTAGAAACTGGAGACATTTTCTCGACATTCCTAGAGTAGGTAGGCAGGAGATGGTACCTCATGCTCCTAAAAATCTGTGTGGGCCTGGCAGCTGGCAGGCTCCAAAGTGTTTCCTGCCTTGTGCAAAACGTGCTTTGTTGCACCACATTGAGAGCACTTGAGCACGATGACATCCTGTGTCTTTTCTTCCCTCTCTAGGTACCATGGAGTATCGCTTATTGACCCACCACAGACACTAAACTTACTGTAATAATCAAGAGACTGATCTTTTGAACAGTTGTATATTACAAAGAAATGATGTACAGTTTTACACATGGTTCAAAATCCTAGGTGTGATCACTCTTGACTTAGTAGTACAGGTTTTGATGAGGTTTAATTATGAAGTTAGTTTTATGTGGTTTTAATGTAAATCTTTTGTACATGCAATCTTGTTTAAATATTTTGCTGGGTTTTTATACAAGTGTTCTTTTCAAGCACAGAATGAACCATGCAGACCAAGTGATGTTTGAGAATGTTAATCCTAATTATAGACTAAACCTTAATATTAGCAGTGCATTATTATAGTAGGGCTTTTTCCCAGTGTGAGTGACTTGGACTCCACAGCAGTATTTGTAGCATTTCTCTCCTGACTAGTTTAAACTGAGACTTAGTATAGATCCAAAATGTGGCTCTAATACTGGAAGAAACTCTACAGTTCTGAGGAGGACACCTTGCTGGAACTGACTCGTGGTAGGTTCTTGAAGGTGTGCCAGTTACTGGAAGCCTCGATGTGCTACATGTGAGGCCAGTTCCCCATCAGGTTAAAGGCTGACTGCTCTGCTGTGGGCACTGTGTGGCTAAAATTAGTATTATCCATTCATACTTCTCTCTTCCAGTACGTAGAAAATGGTCATGCTACAGGTATTTTCTTGTCCAAGTGTAAAACTGATACTAATTGAAACCATGTTGTTCCCAGTGATTGTGTTGGCCATCCTGAAAGCCCATCAGTACCATCTAACACCATTCCAGTCCTCAGTCTGCGTTGGGGGCGGTGGGGGGTTAAACTGCAGGAGGGTGAGCTACTGCTCTGTGCCCTCCAGAGAAGCACATCTTCTGGCACGGGTGGGCTGTGTACAGGATGGTACAAATTCTGTAGATTCCCTCTTGTTGGAAAGGGTTCCTCTGCAGCATGCAGTGAAAACGTAGACCAATTGGTCTTATTTTCTTTTAGTTACTGAGCAAAGTAGCACATAATTGGCATTAGGTGAGGTGGGTGTTTCCCTTCCATCTGCGCTATGAAGCGACGCCACCTTCTACCTGCTGTTCTTTGCATGTAAAGCAGTGAGTGCGTGGAATTGGTCATTAAGCTATTTCCAGATTGGCCAATAAACAATTTTTACATCTCATGTTAGTGGTCTTGCCAATACCTTAAAACCACTGAGGGGGTAGGTAACTACCATCTTAAGCTGGTGTTCTTTTCTAAAGCTTTCGGGCAAGGGCTGCCTTGCGAAACCTCTGCCACTTCAAACTGAAGTTGATTCAGCACTGGTTATCTTGACGGCCAGCAGCTCGCCGTACAAATTCTTCACAGATATCAAGCAGCTCTTGGGGTGAGGGCTACTTAAAATAATTTTTTTCCAAAATCATCAGTCGTCCGTCAAGCTGACAGCACGCGATACAGGGAGGCAGCACACCTCTCGACGGGGTAGATAAAACTTACTGTTCTGCTCTGCAGTCTGAGCCTGCTGAACCCATTTCATTACAAACTCAAGTGCTGGCAGGTGGCAGCTTATCCAGTTCAAAATAGCAAGAGGCTGCCTTTTTGGGCCAATCTGAGGTTTTTAGGATGCACTTTGACTTTTATATGTGTTTAATGAAGAACCCTGTTTCATTGGTCTACTGTGTTCTCCAGTAGCCTTTATTTAGCTTAATTTTAGTAGGGTGCCACTAAGAAGCTGAATCTAGTTGGAGAAAAAAACCTCCACCATCTATCATGTCTGGTACTTGGTGTTAGAAACTCTAACCTCGCAGGAGAGGGAGTTTGTATACACAGGAACATGTTGGCCATCTGTTGATCTCTTGGAAGGGCAGCTCTAAATGCTGCCTGGAATTACTCTTTGAAGACAATAGATCACAGCACTCTTCCTGAGAAACTGGGTGCTGCCTTCCCTTTCTTTTCTGTGGTGTGTGCTAGAACCTTTCCAAGACCACTGAGAAATATGAACATTGGAAGAGGAGTAGTTTAAAGGAAGCTTAGGAATCTTCTCCAGAAAAAAGCAAGCAGCAGTACTTACAGACTTCAGTGGCTTACAACATTGCTTAATAGGGTACCTCCTTGCTGTGTGTTAATGGAAGTGGTTCCTGTAACACAGAAAAATTCTCCCTTGCCCCCTGAGCTTTACTTGCACCATCCTATGACTTTCTTTCCCATCTAAAGAAAAGCTTCAGCCACAGGCTGCCCTCTGCCCAGTAGGAGCATGTTCCTCCTGCCGCACTGGCAGCTCCTGCTGCTGCAGCAGGTACCATCTCTTTCCATCTTCTCATTTTCTGAGGTTAATGGGGACAATTCCAGCTCTTGCTCCTAAGCTTTGAACAAAATACCCAAGTTGTTCTGTACTCTTGCCTGTCCAGTTTTATCTTCTAGTCCTTTCAGAATAAACTCTCTGAAGTAGGTAGGGTATGGGAAGGTGTGTGTGAAGAGACAAACGGTGCTGAGAATGCCGTTCTTTCCCAGGGAAGTTGAAAGTCTCGTGGTACTGCAGAAATAAGAAAATACATCTTCCCCTCATTCTTGCACTCCTGAGAGCGATTCTTTGGGCTGTAAGAACTGACCCTAAGAAAATGCACTGGTTTGGCTCCTGGAGAACAGGGCTTTCTGTGCTTCTCCCTTTCTGAACAAGCACAACTGGATTGAAGCTTTGCTGGGAGAAATTTTTTTCTCTTTATATTAAATACTAACCCCATTTTGGGAAATGTAATATCTGCAACAGTAACTCCTCTCCTGTTCACATTTCATGAAAAGGTAAGGTCATGTGTAAAATAGTCCTACTTTACTCTTGTAAATATGTTCATGTTTCCAGTTTGACTTGGTTTGTGAATGAAGCAGCTCTGTCAGGTATTTTAGAAAGCTCCTTGTTGCTTTTTCTGCCTGTTCTCAATTCAGAGCAAAATTTTTGAACACATATCAAGAAGCATTCCTGGTTGGTGCATGTAATATGTCATTAAACTTTTAAAGAAACCATTTCTGGAGTACAAATTGTTTCTGTCAGGAAGTTTTCCCAAAGCTCTTGGCTGTTCTGGTAGGGATGTGTTTCTGTTGGGTTTTGTACAAAGCAGTTTCAGGGGAGGGTAAGATGGGGAGGGACGGGGCAAGAACGTCTTAAGACATCACTGTCCCCCAGTGGAGAACATTCCAAGGTATGAAACTATTGCAAGGTGTGGTAATAGCAACCTTAACCAAAAGCTTTTCCTGCCATTAAATTTGAGCTTCAGTTCCTTCTACCCCCTGAATCCTGACTCTACCCAGCTCCTGTCAGTAACAGCCCGGGCCATGTTGTTGAACGAGTGTGTTTCTGTTGCAGCTGGGTGGTGACCAAGGAATTTCACTTGCATGCAATTTTTTTATTAAAGCAGTGTACAGTAGTCTTAGAAAATATACATAAAAGCACAACCAGAGAGAGCAGGGGAGAAAATAAAATTATCTACAAAAAATTCAAGTTCCATGCTGCTCAAATAAATTGTGTACTATACAGGATTTCTGAAGGTGGGATGAGGGCTTTAATGAGCAGCTCTCTTCTTTCTTCTCCTTTTGTTAAAAGCTTTCTTAGTTGTATTTTCTTGTTTTGAGTTGGTCTGTGACCTGTAAGCAAACATCATGAGTATCAAACAAACGTACAGAACAGTTTTACTTCAGAAGAACACAGGGTCACCATCCATAAGATGGTAACCAGCCACCACCCACAGGGCAAAGTTCAGGCTCCATCTGCAACATGCACCACTCACACCACCAAGGGTTTCTGGGGCTAGGGCAGGGATACACCATGAATCTCACTCCTAAGAGTTTATAGTAGCTGGAGTGTGGCCTGGAGAATCTCTGCCCCACCTCTAAGGAGCAGCTGATTCACATCCACTCCAACCCTATTGCTCCATCTGGACTGATGAAGGTTGATCAAATATCTGTACTGGTTTTGGACAGGATGACCAGCTGCTTAGGACAGGAGGATGTGAGCCCAGGTGTAAGCTTCTGGGCTCTCAGCTACATCTACAGTCCCCCTGATCAAGGGAGACCTTTCTCAGCCTCACCCAAGTCCTGTGCTTCCTGCAAATAAACCTTGCAATCTCCATTCCCCTCCTCATTTCACACAATGGTTACCTTGTTCTCCTGGGTAATTCCTGTGGTTCCAGAATAACAACTTCCTCCTCTTCGCTGTCAGACAGTACAATAGGTTCATCTAAATAAAGAAACTGGTGATTAGTGTTGTACAAACAACTTCTGTAACTAACAGCCACAGCAATTTTAAAGAAACATTCAGAGGGGCTTGTACTTAATTTAGAGCCCTCCATAGACAATTTTTAAGAATTCAAGTGACAGGTGAAAGGGAAGCAGCAAACAAGGGGAAATTTCAAGTCGGAAGTGGCTCCAGTGGTTTTGGTTTTCTTTTCTTGCTGAGGATCTTTAATTTTCATCCTAGACTGTTAAAGTGCTGTAATAAGCACATCAAGATAAAGAAATACTTACCCTTGGTAGTCTCCCTCATCACTGTGTCCTCAGTTTCCATTTTCTGACAGTCAAAAGCCGTGGCCTCACTTTCACCTTCCTCTTCTGCTGCTTCTTCTCTCTCTGATTCTTCAAGGTCTCCCCAGGAGTTCTCTATTCCTTCCCCAATTTGGGCTGTCCCGGGAGTGTGCAATATTGGTTTGGCAATACTGCAGTTGTTAAGAAAAATCTTGTGGGTGGGATTTTTGTTTGTTTGTTTGTTTTCTGGTAAATTCTTTTTATCCTGAGTGAACCAGTTGTTTTTAAGCTGTATCTTGTTTCCCCAGAGAAGTGCATCCCTGAAGTGGAGTTGAGAGAGTATCAACACGCCCCTTCAGAGCTCAGTTTTGCACTTTACACTAGGAATTATGTTACCTAAAAGCAGTTAGAACCAAAACCAGTATGCTGTTCCCTCTGAGGACTCTAAGGCTACCCAAGCTGTGAGGAATCTTAGGCGTGTGCTTAGCCTGTAGCAGTGCTAATGCAGGGCCCGGGAAGCCTGAGTAACACAAGAGAAAAGATACACTTCTGCAGGAGGGTCAGCTTTACTGATGATTTCTTCTGCTTGTTCTTCCACGTTGTTGGTATCAACAGCAGCACTTTCCATTTTGAAGGCGGTGATCTTTTCATTCGGTATAGATTCTGCGAAGCCGAACTTCCCCCCTTCTTTCCTAGTCATTCAGTGAGCAACAGGCATGATGGCAGGATGTCTCACACTTTAAAATGCTTTCTCTTTTCAAGGTCAAAAGCACAAATACTTGATATTTAAACAAAGCCAAATGGAAACAATTTGCTGTTCAACCTACAGGTTGACATTACCTTTTATTAGAAAGTTTGTTAAAACGACAGGTTTCCCTTCCTTCCCAAAACACTCACCTAACTTTCTGGTCGTTCTCCAAGGCTTTTTGAATTAGTTCTGTTATTTCTGCAACCTTAACAGCTGTTATGTTACTGCATCTCAGAACCTGTTTGTTATACACACAACAACAGTTTATGATCACCAAAGCAGCAAGTTTGGAACTAAAACTGTAGAATATCCCAGGAGTCACAAACAAAATAAAATACAGCGTGGGACTATGAGGGACTGGATCTGGTAGGAGTTGATGGGAAAGGTTAATGCCAAAGCCTCTAGAATATAGAGTATGAATTAATTTAGAGACTCCCTTGGCCAAATCACAGGGGAATAAATTATTAAAAAAATATCTAACCAAACAATCTGCCTTTCCTCCGTCTCTCCTTCAGCATGATACACAGTGCTATGGCTCTTCTGACAGGGAATTGATTTCTTAGCTTCCAACTGTCAATGATATTTCAGTATCAAGAGCACAGCACAGAAACCAGTTTTATATACAAGAGAAAGACAGTCAAGGGAAAGTTTTACCTGATCCTTTACCAGCATAATCCCTCCACTGGACTGGATGGTACAAATTTCCTGATGTTTATTCATGGCAATCACAAGGACGCCATCCATTACGCGTTCCTCACGTTCACTTGGATCCACCAATAAATAGGTCCTAGAGGTAAGTGTTTAAATATAAGGCATCAGTAAAAGTTTGAGGCAAGTTACTACCCTGAAAACAATTAAAGAAAGGAGTTGGGTTGCATATTTGTAATTAGGGGTATACTCCCCAAAAGTTTTCTAGGTCATCAGTTAGTTACTCTGCACAGAACACCTAAATATCTCCATGTGGCATCTCACTTCAGATGAAATGTTTAAGAAACCAGCTTGTCAATGTATTTTTAGATCTATTCTACGTTTAAAATCCATTCTGCAGAATCGACAATAAGCTGTTTCTGTCAAAAAGACTTGAAAATCTTACCCTTGATGGAAGAAGGCAAAACTGACACAAATAGGCATGTGGTGGATACTCAAGGGGACAGGATCGCGCTCCTCAGGAGTGTACTTTGAAAAGAATTGGCCCAGAAGATAATTATTTACAGAACAAGTTTTAAAATATTACATACTGTACATGCGTATTTCAAAGACAATAAACAAACAAAAAGGCAAGAAAAAAGCTAACATGTTTAGTCATCTAAACATTTAAACAAGTATTTTTTTGCTCTTCCTGTGCAATTCTTCCTGTTTACTACCTACACAGGTAACTACAGCACATTGATCAGCCTTATGCTTGGTTTGGTCAAGATACTGTAAATTACTCAACTTTTATAGTTAATATTCCTGTAAAGTGAGATTGATAAAATTCTGCATTCAGCAGACGTCTTTCACATCCTGAGCAGCGACTCCTCTACCCCAAAACTTGAGTATCTTGGGAGTTTATCTGTCTACAGAAACATTTCTTTCTCCCTTCTGGACAGAAAGGAGCAGCCACCCACCCACGACACCACAACATTTACCACGATCTGGTAGAACTTACCACAGTCACCTCCTCTCCCTGCACAGACACATCTGGTCTGCGGAAGTGGCACAGAGCCACGATTCCTGCTATGCTGGCAGCGTCGATAATGTTCCCGTCGTGATTTAACAGGTGCAGGTCCAGGCGAATTTGCCAAACCTGAGGGGAAAAAAACCAACCCAAACATATAAAACTGCTTGATAGTTTGTGGCTTGATTCTACAGAAGGTACTGTTTTTCAAAATGAATTAGTTTTTGAAGGATAAAAAGAACCGACACATATTCTTCAGAATATGAATACAAGAAGATGGAGGATCGTGGTACAGTCCAAGATAGTTACTGTGCTGGCTTTAATTATGACAAAATACATAACACATCAGTACAATTTAAACTTTATTCTGGAAAGAAATATTTCAGTGTGCAGGGTGCCAGCTGCTTCAGAAAGCCTACGCAGATGTGCAAGTTAAAAATACCTGCAAAGTCAGATGTGTGAATCTTCATATTAACCTAAAATCAGAACTTCTAGTTCCCAAAACAAGACAGAGGCCACCTTGAAAGCAGACTATTTGTATCTTTTGATTGAAAACCACTTTTAAGTTAGAAGGTTCTCATACCTTTTCACCAGCAACAACGCAGAGAGATTCAGTATCCACACATTTGGAATTTCTCAGGCATCGCTCTATCAGTCTGTTCAATTTCACCAGTAACTCAGTTTGCCTGTTCAAACAAAATTAACACAAACTAAGTATTATTATGCTCTATACTTCTATTTATCAAACAGTGGCTCTTACCTCATCCTTGTTTAGCCTTTTTAAGAAAGCTACACACCTGCCAGGCTCAAAACCAGGCGCAGCCATTGGCGAGAGCTCCAGGTTAAAGAAAAGTATACCTTCGGTAGGCCGGTTGGGCTTGGGGGGAACAAGTTCACAGGAGACTTGTGCAAGAACCCTGCAAGGATACATAAACAATGACGTCATGGAATTTAGTAGGGAAAAACTCCTACTGCTAGAAACAAAATACATGCTTTGAAAAGCACGAGTCTACATTTTTAGCTTGTGTTTCACACTCCTGGCAGTGTCC
Organism: Chloroceryle aenea; assembly: GCA_013399075.1. Lineage (NCBI taxonomy): Eukaryota > Metazoa > Chordata > Aves > Coraciiformes > Cerylidae > Chloroceryle > Chloroceryle aenea. Next base: position 234,476 of record VWZY01000510.1, read on the forward strand.
CATCCAGTGCCTGTCATACCTATTTAAACTCAGGTCAACAATTGAGAGAACCAAATGTAGAAATTAACCATTCTCCTGTCTTTTGGTAATAAAAATAGCCTAAACTGCACGAGGATCTATAACTATATGTCTGTGTAAGCGTGTACATTTCATCTTTTCGTGTGCCAAAAAGGGCTGTTTGACCTGTGGGAGAATGCAAAATGTAACCCGAGATCAGGGAATAAAGGCACAAGAACTTACTAAAGAGAATCACAGAAGGGCTTGGGTGGGAAGGGGCCTTTAGGTCATCTCCTCCCATCCCGCAGCGGGGGGGGGCACCCGCCACCAGATCTTTACATCAAGCCACGTGGCCCCCACCACGCAACACCGAACGCTCCTCTGGCTACGGCGAGTTTGAAAAAGGCAGTGCTTTAAAGCTCCCCACCCCGCATCTACCTGGTCTTCCCCAGCTCCACGATGCAGCAGCCGCAGTCGGCGCCGAAGGAGATGCGGATGTTCCGGTAGTCGTAGCACTGCCGCCCGTCCAGGCGCTGCGGGCCCACGCACGCAAACAAACCGGGTTAATGCGCCGGCAGCGGGCCCGGGGAGGCAGGGAGA
>VWZY01000510.1:241237-254897 GCA_013399075.1 Chloroceryle aenea
AATTCACGTTAGCTCGCCCTGCAGCTTTTGCTCTCTAATAAAGTGTTCTAAAACTCCCCTCGGGCCCTCTTTGCAGAAGAATTTGTGTTGGCTTTGTCATACAGAGATCTGAATTTGACCCAGTTAGAGCATTTGTAAATTTTCCAACAGAAGACACCTTTTAAAATTACTTTTTTTTTAACTTTCACCACATCTAAAGCACAAGTGTTATCACGTGGAGTGGCTGAGGGGACTGGGGTTGTTAGCCTGGAGAAAAGGAGGCTCAGGGGAGATCAGTCTCTTCTCCCAAGTGACGGGCGATAGGACAAGAGGGAATGGCCTCAAGTTACACCAGTGGAGTTTTAGGTTGGTTATTTGGGAAAATTTCTTCACCAAAAGGGTTGTCAAGCCCTGGCACCGTCTGCCCAGGGAAGTGGTGGAGTCACCATCCCTGGAGGGGTTTAGAAGACATGTAGATGTGGTGCTGAGGGACATAGTTTAGTGGTGACCTGGCAGTGCTGTGTGAACAGTCGGACTCGATGATCTTAAAGATCTCTTCCAAACAAAACAATTATATGATTCTTTTCTATCTAACCCAGTTTTCCTCCTTTTATTCCACAGGAGTTATTCCTCCATATGCTAAAATGTAAAGTAGGCTTCAGTGTCTGTAGGTGGGGACAGACCTGGCAACATCCCAAAGCTGACCCCTCTCCATCCCTGATGTACCCAGGGACTGTTTTGGCCATAGCGCAGCAGTTGCTGTTCTCCAGGTGCTGCCCAGGGCCAGTGTCCCCATGGTGTAAGCCAGGGAGCCTGGGGACATGATTCACCCTTCTGCTGGCTGCCCCCTCCCTGTGCGGGGCATTGGAAGGGCACAGAGGAGGAGACGTGGGTGTGGGCCTTGAGGAAACCTGTGCTTGAGGGAGACCTTTGGTTGCCTTGGTTTTGATAGCTCTCCTACCATAGTGGCTTTCAGAGCCAGAGCTCAGGAGAGTTCTCTGGTGGTGTGTGACCTGCACCCTGACACAAGTTTTGATCCAGTCATTTATTTGCAGGACCCTCTCACCATTCCCATGTTTATTGGTACAAAAATCTACGGGAGGAGGATTTAGGAATGGCTTTTCCTGTTGCAAGGGAGCGCGCTGCAAGGACGAGGTCACTGTTAGAGGCTGCTGTGCCCTTACAACACTGCAGCTCTGCAGCCCTTGCTGCAGTGAATCTGAGCCCTCTTCTGCTCACTGCTGGAGTGAGGGTGACAGACACTGGAACAGGCTGCCCAGGGAGCTTGTGGAGTCTCCTCCGGAGACATTCAAAACCCACCTGGACACATTCCTGTGTGACCTGCTCTAGGTGATCCTGCTGTGGCAGGGCGGTTGGACTAGATGATTTTTTGAGGTCCCTTCCAACCCCGAACATTCTGTGGTTCTGTGATAACTTGGCATGGGGGAAGAAACTTTTGAGGGTACAGCAGTAACGTTAAAAGCAAGTGGAGAGGCCCTCCTCAGAGAATGCTGGCATTGCTCTTACTCTTCTTCCATCTGTCTGGCCCTGGCTTTTCATTGCAAGCTTTTGAAATGGTTGTACACGTTGTGATTTATGTCAGTCTCTTATTTGCATCATTATGGACCCTGTCATCTCCTGTACAGTCTGTCCCAACATCCAGTCCTGCTTGCCAGGGGCACTCTTGGGTGGGCTTTTTCTAAGTCATAGGAAAATAATGAGTTAACCACTCAACTTCTTATCCATATCATTTTCTTATTCTTCCTCTGTGAAGACAGTGGGAGTGACTTTGGCCTCACATCAGTGCTTAGAAAGAAGAGTGGCTAAAGATTTTTCTCAATTAATACAAGTAGCCATAAAACTGCAAAGCATATTCTGATTGAGCACAGTGAGATGGCCTTTATCTCCAGCTGACTTTGCAGATAAGTGGCCCTGAAATATTTCAGATTACACGAATGGTTGGAGCACTTTGAATTTCTTGATTTGCAGAAGCACTTCATACTTACTGTATTGTGGGGAATAGAGATAATCTGATTTTTGTAATGACCCTTCACAAGCGTGGCTGACAGGGCACAGGCTGAGTTACCTTTATTTGGAAGATGGAAACTAATGGATGATTTTCCTCTGACATGTGTGCACCTTACACCAACACAGTATAATGTTTTCAATATCATTAAATGACTGGATAGCTCTAAGTGACTGAAAGCAACGGACCTTATTTTGGTTTGTTCTACAGGAACCGTGTTAGTGTAAGGCAGTGGTGGAGGCTGCACCTGAGGAAAACTCTAGTGCTAAGGTAAGATGTTCCTGTTACACTCTTACGTGTGTATTTTTCATTTTGAATTCAGGTTTTGTTGTGCTCTGTTTCCAGATGAAGTGAACCTTCACATGTCTGGGTGTTCTTCACAGATTTATGTTACTGTGAGCTGTTTCTGTGTTACCAAGATATCAGAAATTAATAATCAATGTGCCTGATAATATAGTGTGAGTCCTAATTTTACAGTTGGTAGAGTAGTAACATTTGTGGAAAATTTCACAGCATGTCAGCTATATCAGTGCTTTAGCACAAAGTGATCCATAACACACAATACACCAAGATGAAAGACAAATATGATGCTAAGAACTAACTCCATGCCTCAGCTGCAGTACCTGTGTACTGATCTGAAAGGCACAGGATGACCTAGAGGTCATTTCCTCATCTCCCTATCCTACCAAGTACATATATAAAAAAAATTATCCACGGCCCCTGACCTTAATACTGTCCCCTTTCAGTAGTGTTTTGGGTACCCAGTTAATGATTTGAGATAGCAATTTGGATTGTCTAAGTGACTTTGTAGCAGCTGATGTGACACAAAGGATTATTAGAAAGAGCAGGATGGATGTAAACTTAACACCAGCCCTGGAGCCTGCACATGCATGCTGCTGTTTTTCCGGTGTGTAATTTGCAGAAGAGATTTTCAGCAGTCCCTGGACAGGAGGAGTAAAGGAGCTGGAGAGAGTTCTTCTCCTAAAGCTCAGCAGAGCCTGTGAGCTGCACTGTATCTGATTGTGCACACCTCATTGAAATGTGTACCGCTTTAAGGAGACTGCCAAGAGGCAGCTCTTTGTCTTGGTGAATGGTAATGAAGTTTTCAGAGGTATCTGTTCTTTCGAAAAAGATCATCTGTCTTTGGTAGAACAGGTTTTGCTGGAGCCTTGATTGATTACTGAAGACAAGTTTAGCTATTCTGCTTGTCGAGAAAGGATGGCTGGTGTCTACTGTTCCTCTTCTGTTTTCTCTTTCTTTGGGGTGATTGATGTACACAAACTGGTCCTTTCTGCATGATGTGAATGCCATGTAACATCAGACGTGTGATGAAAACCTGATATTCCCATGATGAAATTGATAAAAGCCTCCCAAAGCCCAGCACAGACCTTCCTATTTATGACACTGTCACCAGCTTGCTGACTCTTTGGGATAGCCCAGGGCAGTTTCTGTGAGCCCTGCAGGATGCCACGGGCCAGAGGGAGCCGTGTGTCAAGTGAGGGGTAGGCTGGTGGTGGAGGGAGAAGGATGAAATACAGGTGTTGAGCAGCCGGCTTGTTTACTTGCAGTGGAGGGTGGAAACAGGTTGAGAGGAGTGGGACAGGCACTGGGGTGGGGGTTTTTGAAGAGAGGTGAGGGCTGGAGAGTTCTAGGTCTTGCCTGCTGACATGGGCAGCAGCAGCAGCAATAGCAATGTCCCCTTGGAGTGCTTTGGTGGGTGTCTGTCAAGAGAAGCAGGTAAGGATGAAAGGGGATGGAGAGGCCCAGGGCAGAGCACAGCATTTGGCTATACTTGGTTTCTGATGTCTATAAAAGGGCAGAGGCCCTGTATGGTGAGGTGCCTTTATGGAGGGAAGGGAAATGTGTTTGTGACTTTTTGTCTTATTTAGCCAAATAATTTCCAGGAAGACAGTGAGATTCTTACAGAGCGTAGAGCGTTAGATAGTGAGACCTCTCATGCTCTTCTTTGTCAAATCTAGGTATGAGATGGACCCTGGGGGTGCACAGGAGATTTGCTGCCTTCACCTCTGGACCCTTGAAGAGGAATTGGCCACCTCATGCCAGGCATGGGAAGGGAGGCCCTCAATATCCCTGTATCTAGTATGGGGACCCGAAGGCAGCATGTGGGGAGATACAGAGGGGTCTGTTAACATGCTTCCAGCACTTCTATAGGGGTTTCAGTGTCTGTGCAGAGATTTTTCAGTCTCTGTGGGCACAGGTTAGCACCCTCCTGCCAGAGGGAGGCACATCTTGCCTTGGGGTGAAGTGATATCTTTTACCTTAAAACTGGGAAAAAAGAGAGCATATCTTTGTGGTCTTTTCATAAGCCCCTTACCAAACAATCTTGTCAAGAGTGACTTATGGTAATTTGTCAGTAGCTGAGGTGATGTAAAACCCATTTGTGTTAAAATGCAGCTTGGTTTAAATGGGAGGTTTTGAATTCTGTAACTCTGATTTACTGAACACTGCTTTAACTGACCTGTCTGTGTCTGCTGCCCTGGTTCAGATACAAAATCCCTGGAGATTTCTCATCTGTTAGAAAAACACAGATGTTTACCAGAGAAATTGCAGGTCTGCAATACATTATTGTGCAAAGAATAAGCATGGAGGAAAAGATGATTCACCACAGCTCTGCACCAGCCTTGTATTTGTGTAACATTCAAACTTGACTGAATTCGATGAACTTGTGCATGGTGAAAGGGGCCAGGAGGGAAATGGGCTGCACGTGGTCTGTGTGTGCTGCTTATCCTTCCTGGCTGCTACGTTTGTCAAAACCCTGCTATGCTACTCCCTCAGATGGGGAAACTGAGGCATAAACTGGTTCTGAGTGTGCAGAAAGTCAGACTTACCAGCAGGGATACAATGCAGGCCTCTGGTGGGGATTGCCAGTGGGGAGCTCGTGTGCCTTCCAAAACCTGAGCGTGGGTCGAGGTGTCCTGCCTGCCTCGAGCCCTTGGTGGCCAAAGCCCAATCTTTGTGTCCCTGGAGCTGAATCTGCCTGGTCTCAGAGCTATGCCTGCGTGAACTGTTATCTGGTCAGAAAGCCAGAAGACTGACAGCAAGTGTGGTGTAGTGCCAGGTAGCACAAACTTAGAGTTTGGCCTTCAGCTCAGGGGAAACTTTGGGTTTTTCTGCCCTTGTCCTGTGCTGTGTGGAAGACCAGTGAAACTGCTTGGAGGAAAGGAATGTTTATGTGATACGGGCTTGTTTTGCCATGTGGGTGGCTGTTGGTAGGAGGTGCACTAAGGAAAGTTGCTTAAGGAACCCACAAAAAGTTCCCCCCTTTGATAGCATGGTGGTGACTTCTACTGGTAGCCCTAAACCCCCAAATAAATTTCCTTTTCAACCTCCACTTTCTGCTGCCAGCATCATAAGCAACAGCAGGCTCCGTGGAAAACCCTAAGGAGACAATGTTTTAGAAAGTAAATAAGACCTCAAGCGTCAACAAATGCCTGTGACAGCTCTTTGATGTGAGAGGACGTGTAAGGAACTGATCTCTTGGCTTGTCTCAGCCTGCAGCTCTGAGAAACAAATACTACCTGGGAGCTTCTGTTGAAATGCTTCAACTTTTAAAGTACTGGTGTAATCCTGGAACTGTGCAATGTTAATTTAAAGAGAAAATAAATGAAAAATAGTAACCTTTTTAATCTGATATCTCAAGATTAGTCCAGTCCAGAGCATAGCTGATGCATGACTGGATTTTTCATTCACCATTTGAAAGTAATCTTGTTTGACATCCTTCATAAATACCAAGTTAAAAGCCATTTGCTGGTCTGAAATCTGACTCGACTCTACTGACAGCTCACTGTTGTGAAAAAACTCTCCCCTTTGGTTTTCCTTTGAAGGAAGTTATTTGCATGCTAGAAAGTACTGAAATTCTCTTCAGTGCTGGTGCAGAGGGAGAAATGAAATGCTGTTATGAGCTGTGATGGTTTAGGTTGCAGTCTGTAGTGAACCTGGCTGATCTGCAGGCTTTTACTGACTTTTCCTTCCTTGTTCATCGCTGCTGTGGGATTTGTTAGTATGCAGTTGCTCAGGCATGAAATCTGTTTCCTCAATATGTAACATCTAATCCAAACTTAAATGCAAAATCTTATTAAGGACTGATGACAAAAAATCCAAAAACCTCAGGACCTTTTATTTTCTCTGTTGACCCTCCTGTGTCTGTGCTGGGCCTTTTCATAAACTAGCTTCTCTGGGTTAAAGACAAACTATTGGCATGAGATTATCTATCTGTATGGAGCATTTTACTTATCAAAACCTGCTCAGTTTCCTCCTAAAAAGAGCAGAGCCAGTTGGGGATCTGCCTAGAGCTGCTGGGAATGATGAGTAAACAGAAGTATTCTGGGATGTGTAGGGGATTGTGTAGGTAAACAAAGCCTTCCTTCTTCCCCAGCACCAGAGCTCTCCACCTTAACTTGCTACAAATAACAGCAAATCCGTGGTATTTTGAAATGTGAATCTGTAACTCGGAGGCAGTGGAATGGCATCATGTAAACCTTTGGGCTGTTTTGGGGGGAAGAAAGAGAAGCCAACAGCAAATGTGTGATAAAAGAAAATCTCATCAAATGGAATACCTGCCTGGTCACTCGGTGGGATTATTTTGAATTATTTAGAATGGGAAACTGTTGCATGAACTCCTGGCATAAAATTTTGCCATGTGCCAGGATTTTGAAGGACTCTTATGTGCCATCGCTGTTATTCCTGTCCTGTGTCACAGCCTTGGAAGAGGGTTTGAGACATCGTCTGTCCTGCTGCTGCTGCTCCTGCACAGTGCCACTAGATGTCCCGTTTCCTGTAAGGTTCATGCCGCTTTCAAAATCCCTGCTATTTTGTGTTTGAAATAGGGGACGGGATTTCAGCCAGTCACCGTTTACATTGCTCATGTTTTCCCTTCCCCTTTGACTATTACAGTCGCTGTTTTTGAAAAATTTGCCGCTAAGAGTGGTTTAGCTAAAATTCCTCCAGTGCCTGAGGCTGGGAATGTGGGTCTGCTAAAATGCAGCCACGCTTCTCTGTCGCTGTATCCAGCAGAACAACTTGTGATAACTTGGTTCTGAGTTGCTCTACAGCACTGCTATACTGGCATATACATCTTAACGAAATCCTTGTGCAAAACCCAAGTCCTTCTCTCTAGTTACTAACAGTGGGAGGCATTTGGCATAAAGTACTTCGTTTGTGGATTCCTTTGATTTAAAAATAACTTTGAGGTGAAGCTGTGCATGAGCTGTGCTGTGTGTTTCATCTCGGTGCAGGTCAGAGCAGAGGTTTGTGCTTCTGCAGCAGTGTATGAATTTTACTGAGAAACACCACCAGTGCCCATCATGTGGTGACATTCACCACTGCCTTCATGGGCATTATATACATCAGGTCTCCAAAACTAAGCAGACACAACCAGTATGGTTTCTGGCCTCTAGATCCCCAAGGACTGTTTCTCAATCCTCTTGCCATAAGCCCCTACAAGTTTGTCCCAAGACCCCTTGCAGCAAGTGCCAAAGGTGTCTCTGCAGCTCTGACCCACAGAGCCATGATGTCGCTTGCCCTTAAAGACTGTGCAGGTGGAGGCTGGTGCTGCTGTGAAGTTCGTGTGTCTTCTGGTTTCCTCCTGTAGTTACAGAAGCACAGTGGCTGCTGCCCGTTGCTGGGACGTGTGGCTGCTCACCCCACTCGGCTCAGCCTTGCTGCATTGCCTCTCATTGCAGCAGATCAGCCAGGTGAACACTCACAGCCCGGGAAGGGAAATCCTAATGAGCCCTACAATATTTATTTATTTTGGCTGAAGGAGAAAAGGTAATTTATGTCTGCAGCTGCCTTCAGCAAATAACATAACACCAGGAAGCAAATAAGATAGGCATTAGAAGTATAAAATGCAGCTGCTCACGTTTGGTAGTAGGGACGCGAGGTGTAGATGGGCTGGTTCACCTTGTGCAATTGCACAGAGGGGGACGTGCCACCTCTTCCCACAGCTCCCTGCTGCTGCTGCCCATCCTGCCTCTGCCAGTAGCACTGCAAGGCCTGGATCCGGGCAGGGATGTCTCCCCTTTCTTTCCTCTCTCTCACCAGTCTGGAGCTGGGAGATGTGCAGTTCCATAGGAGCAAGATATGCCATGTTTAGAAAAGCTGTGCAGCAAAACTTTAGTGCTTTCTAACCTCAGTTTCCCTGCTGTGCAGCTACAAGTGCAGGCAAATATGCAAAGGGATCACGGTGTCGGGATATTTTTCTTTTCTCATCCTGGGAAGGTGATTTGTCTGGCTCAGTCAAGGCATCTCCACGTTCTTCTTGGCTCCGTGTATGTATCTGGCTGTTTGCTTTTTTGAGCAATGACCTGAAATGTAACAGCAGTTTTCTTTGTAGTGATTACCTGAGCCGTGGGCGAGCAGTGTTGCATGCAACCCACAAGAGGTCATTCAAACCACTGACTGGAAAGAGATGCTCAAGATACATGAGGCGCAGGCATTTAACAGAGGCCGTCTGCGGTTCGCCTTGCAAATGTGCTCATTCTGTTGCATCTGAATGCCAAAAACCAGCCTGGTTTTTGGTCTGGTAACAGATCAGGCTACGTGGCAGTAGCTACATGGACACTGTGGAAACAATGCTCATCTATGGTTTGGAATTTAGTGCTTGTTACTAGTTGTTGTGTAGAGATTTTCACTGAGGTGCTTTTATGAAGAATAGCTATTATGTTAACCATATCACTCCTGGAAAAAGAGACAGGGTTTCATAGTAGCCCAGTATCTTGAAATCTCACAACCCCTGACTTTCAATTCATCCTTCTACTCTGGAACAATTAGCATTACAACAACCTGTCAATACCAACAAAAAAACCCAGGTTCACTCCAAAATACTTTAGCTGAATAATAGCTAAATATATGTTCTTGCCAGGGTGGGGGGGAAGTGGAACAAGGACAACTCCTTTAAGAAAACAGAACTGCAGTTTGCATCAGGGTATTTGTACTGTGCTCCTGGACCCTAACTTGTCTCTAATTTACCTAAAGCACTGAAGCATTTACTGCTGCTGGAAGTTACTGGTGTGCTGTATTAATCATTTCATGCTTGAAAATGCAAATTAAGGTAACAGAAATTCCACCCAAAGTCTCTGTGATGTGGAGGGACTGAAGCTTTTAGAGGAACGTTTCCATGGACATTTCTCCCAAACTAATAGTTTATTCTCAGATGGACAGGTAGTTTAGGAAGAATAGAAATATCCTTTCATGCAGCCAGCTCTTAAAATTTTGTGGGCCTGATTCTGCCCTCTCTTAAGGGAGTAGAGGCTTGTGCTGTTTCATGTGAGAACAGGCGTGCAGGGGTGGGAGGGTCTGCAGCTTTAGAATAATTTATGGATTCTATTCTTCTTCATCAGTGCACACGTAAACCAAGGAGGCAGTTTCGGTGACACTGGGGCCCTTTGGCCAAGTACGGAGAGAAAGAACAGGGCAGCGCGAAGTCGGGAGCTTGTGACTTGAAACCTGGGTTCAGTTACCAGCCACCAGCTGTGACCTCGGAGAAACTACTGAGCCTCAGCTTACCTTTATTCCCCATTTGAGAATGAAGATAATAGCATTCCTGTATCCCAAGACTCTCGGGGGGGATGCTAATGCTATGTCCTGTGATGAGAATGAGGTCTTGTTACAGGACCTCAGAAGCATTTGGGAGAATAAATAAAACGGCCAAACTTGTTTAGTGACGTTATGCCAGTTCACTTCAGCTAAATTGATTCTTCTCTTCCCCACAGAGGGGCACAGACACTTTTGGATGATTTGTTAAAATGTTCTTCCTTCAGATTTTTCAAATTTCCATTAAGCTAACAGAGCTGAATTATTTTTCTCTCTGCCCCTCTTTTCTAAGTCAAACTGGTTAAGGACAGTCTCTTTATGAACTTGCATTGGTTACTTAGTGCGACCTCAAAGGTTTGCCATGGCTCTGAAATCCTTCGTACAATGCCTCCAGTTCCTGGCTACAGGACAAAACAAGTGTTGTGCTGTTACTGACAGGCTGTCCCCTCCTGCACCATCACTGTGTGGAACACAAAACTGAAATGATCTGCTCAAGATAAACTGTAGTGCAGAATAGCTGGAAATAGAGAAATATAGCCCAAGCACCTGGCTCCTTTTCTTCCCCTTTGACCCAGAGGAGGAATCTGTATCACTACTGATCAAGGATGGAAATTCTGTTCCTTAGAAAGAACTGGGGAGCCTGGAGATCAAGCTCTGCCTTAGCACAGTGATGCAGAGCTGTCCTGGTAATTAAGACCAGCATCCAGGGCCTGAGGAAAGTACTGGAATCTGGCTAGAGTCATTTATCTGTGCTTAAACTGAGGTTATTGCATTAATGACATCCTTGTGATGTGTCTTACTCTTAGACAATTCAAAGAAACCTGCACCTCCTCTGACTACAAGAGAAGAAAATATTTTTTCCTGTAAGATGAATTCAGCTGCCTGATGCTGTAACTGGTTTGACTGTTCTTAGCTCCTGTTAACCTTTTCACATGGTACTGGTGTCCCAAGAGAAATCAAGAATCTGACTGAGCACTGCTCTGTAATGGGTTGTGGATTAGAAGTAATGAATCTCTTTCAGGAAGTTGTCTTTGCTGGAATATAAACCAATATTCAGTCTCCAAAGCAAGCCTCAAAGTGCTTTTAAAACCCAAGTAATCTACCCTGTGCTTTTAGGCTGTCCTTCAGCAGCCCCCAATGCTGGCACAACCCTCCTCTCCTCTGCCTTAAATTTTCTGTCAGTATGAAAACCTTAACTTTTCACCCTGCCTGTAAACCACCCTCCTCTCCTCTGCCTATTTAACAGTGTTACTGCTCAGTGTTGACCTCACTGAGGTCCCCTTCCAGCCCAGGTGCCAGAGTGCAGCACGAAGCTCTCCTCGCGTGTGGTAGCAGCTGAACTGGTCGCTGGGCTCGTGTCAGAGCGGAGGGAAAGGAGGCACTGAGAAATTCCCAGCCACCGGCACCCGGTCTGGAACAGAACTGATTTTTTTTTCTCTGTCAGTATTAATCAAAGCATGAACTTGAAATTGCTCTTTTTTTTTGTTGTGGTTTGTCTTTTTCCTCTCTCACCTTTGCTTCTGAGTTGTGTTTCATTAAGCAGTTTTGACTGTTTCTCTACCAAAGAGACTTAAAGTGTGGCAAAAGCACTTAAAATTGATCTTCAGCTATAATTTGAGAAGGAAACTGCTCTGTGAAATTTCCCAAGCCTAAAACTCTCCCTTGGTAAGCTTCTTGCACTTCAGTACCTCTGCAATGGGCTTTTAAGCTATTTTGCAATGAGATTTTTTTTTTTTTAAGAGAAAATAGATTAACTAGGACACTAACTGTCATTGGCCTTTATATATCATGTGAAAAGGGCTCTAATGTGATTACTCTGCTTCAGCTCTGGTAGATAAATTGAAGGGCCTTTCCCTTTTCAGCAGCCATCAGATACATAGTGGAAGCAAACTTGCTTTAATATGGGCCTGGCTCTCTTTGTCTCCTCTGTGATGCACTTAAAGGTAGCCATGTAGTGTCACAGAATAGCTCAGAAATGCTATTGGTAGCAAAGTGATGTATGGTGCTTTTGGGCCCGAGATGTGGACACCCACTGGAAGGCTGTCTCATCCTTTTTGTTTTTTTAATTGAATTTGTTGGTCTTCCTGTGATTTAGCAGCTTGCCCTTGACAGCAACTGCAAGAAGGCATGTTTAGAAGTGAACTGCTTTTGTATCTCCTTCTCATCCTCTACAGTGTTTCTGGAAAAACCATGCTGATGCATTTTAGTGCTACAAGCAGACTTTGGAAACATTTGCCAGCCCCTTGTTAGAAACCCCATATGAAGTTAATTAGTTCATATATCTGGTGATTCTTGTAGGTAATCTGCCTCCCTTCTACAAGTGCAGTGACTCTGCTGTGTAACTCTGGTGTGACAGCAGTTTTGATCTTTATACAGTGGTCAGTGCTGTTTGCTTATTTATTTTAACTAAATATGCCTAGACCTACTTGCAGAGCTGAATTTCATACAGAAGTGAGAAGGTTTCCTGAGATCATGCATCTTTGGGTAGCGTGTACACGCTGGGTTTGTCCTGTGTAAAGTGAAATTCTGACTACAGGCTCTCGAATTTAGCAAGAGGTTTGGGGTTTATTTTTTTAACAGTAAAACAATATAGAGGGCAGTAACTTTGAAGAACAAAATGCAGCTTTTGGAGCACCCTGAGAGGTAACAAAAGCTGTGCTCTTCCAAAAGCAGAGAAGTGTTTGACAAATGAAAATGAGTCCTTGTGAGTCTTTTCTTCTTTCCTGTCACCTCCTTGGCGGGAAGATGCTGTGGGGTCCCACAGAGCAGGGTTTGGGGCTAGCCACATCTCTCAGGCCCTCAGCTCATCGGGGAACAGAGATGCACAGGGAGCAAGCCTTCACGTGCATAAATCATCTCTTGTTGTTGTTGTGATGTTGTCTTGGATTAATGTGTAGCTTTTAAAATCCCTTTTCAAGAGCGTCGGTCAGGGGAGTGGTAAGGAATGACACAGCAGCACTAGCTCCAGAGGAAAAAAACCTGACCCCAGAGCGTATCCCTGATGGATGCCTCCCAAGGAAGGGCAGGGCTGCTGATGTAATCCGTGCCTCTGAGGTTACTGTGGCTTTCTGGCTGCTGAGCGCTTCCTGCCTTCTTATTCAAGGCACGTTCAGCCTCAGCGACGTTTCAGCATTTCATTTCACTTTGAAAGTGTCACTTTGAGACCAACCCCAGAGTTTCGCCCTGTATGGACAAGATCTGTACCTTCAAGTGGATTGGGAACTTTCAGGACCCTGCTGGCAAAGCCACAGTGTGTGCTGAGCTAAAGGCATGATTAGGTCAAGGCTGCTCTGCTGCTCGTTGTATTCCATTGTTTTATACTGTTCCAGGTGTTGGCAGCCCCGTGCTGAGGAAGGACGGGAAGCGCACCGTGCCAGCTGCGGGCCTGAGCAGCAGGCTCTTACATCCTGGTACGAATCCGCTTGCATTTGAAGGTGCGAAAAGCAGGAAGGGGCTTGGGAGGGGGAAAACTGCTTTCCCTCAGTGTGGGCTTTTCCCCTTGTGTGAAATTTTGGCTTCATTTTAAAGCAAAACACAAACCGAACAAACATAAACAAACCCAAATGCAAAAAGATAGAGGAAATAATTCTAAATTTAGAAGGCTTATTTGTGGCTTGTGGGTGAAAACTACTGAGTACTAGAGCTGCTGTCAGGTGGAACACTTGCCCACGGTGACCATGAAGGTTCTGCATCTGATGCTTGTCGCCGACTGCAACTCTTTTAGCCCAGTTTGAACCATTCCCGCTGAAGGCAGCGAGGGCAATATGCACTTCTGCTGGTTACGTGTTTGCATTGTCAAGTCCATTCTGAATTTGCTGGTGTAGTTGTTTGTGCATCTTCCTTTGGCGTTTAAATCAATGCCAAGGCTGATATTCTGTTATGTTCTGGAGATTTATTTTACTTTCTTTCAAACATCTGCTCTTGCCAAATGGACTGGCATATCTTAACATTTCCCCCCTGTCCCCCCAGGCCTCCTTGCTTCATGCAGTTATGCAAATATTTGCTTGCTTAAACAAATATCGATGATGTTTTAATTGAGTAGATTTTACTAGAAGTGCTGAGGACTCCAGAGCTGCACCCAGGACTCCCGGTGGAGTCTCG
>VWZY01000510.1:255469-299487 GCA_013399075.1 Chloroceryle aenea
CGGTGGAGTCTCGCCAGGGCAGAGTAGAGCCTCAGAATCGCCTCCCTTGACCCGCTTTAGTGCAACCCGGGCGCACGGTGCCGGCTTGTGCCCATCTCTTCNTTCCACGGGAGGGGGAAGACAAAAATACCACCGTGGCAGTGTCCCGTGGAGGCTCAGGAGTCGGTACTCCCGTCTTCAGCTTTCCCCGATCTAACGATAGAGTTCTGCAGGAATTCTTTTCGCTGTCGTGCAGCACTCTCTCTGGGTTTTGCGGTTTTTATTCCTTTGCAGCCCTTACGCTGCTGTGGTTTGAGCCTGGATGAAGGCTTGGAAAACAGGGTGGGCCCAGGTGTTTGTTTCTATAGTTGTGTCAAATGCATCCGCTCTGGAAAGTAAATGACTCACGGATTTTGTACAGCTCTAGGAGGTGAAAGCCGTCAAGGTGTGCGAGTGCCTTCAACAAAGGTCAGGGTGATTGCACCGTAATGTTGTAGTAGTTTCATTCACTTAATGAGTGATTAGTGGTGCTGTAACAATCTTGTGAATATTACCTCATATTCATGTCTGGATTTAGGTTGGAAAGAAAAAATGGGTACTTCATTGTTAATAGTATTCCACTCCACAAAATCCTTCTAATTTTTATTTTATGTTCTCTCCTCCCTATCTGTGGTATCTCCATGGTGTACTGACCCAGAGTTCAGCACAGGTGTTGTGTAATTCCACTTATTTCAGTTTAAATTTAGTGGGGCTGGTGTGCGTGTAGTCGACTGACCAGACCTTCCTTCTTCCATTTTAGTGGACATGAAGCATGACTAAATTTAGAGAGGTGTTCTGAAGAGGTGTCTGTTACAGCTGTGCATTTGCGTTTTGGTCAGGATGCAATGAAATAATTACATATTTCTCACGGGGTGTTATTTTTAAAGCACAGCGTGAACTGGGAGATATCTCCGTGTGGTTTTCAGTGGCTGCGAAGGCTGTTGCTTTGCCAGTGAAAACTGCATGGGGCGTCACCTGCAGGATGGCATCTTAAGGCAGCCTTTCCTTTCGTCTATTCCAGCAGGTGACCTCCTGGGCTCTCTTCTGTCCTCTGAAAATAGCTCACCTTCTCTGTGTGTTAACCTTTGTGCTGGAAAACAGCCTTCATTCCTATTCTTACCATCCCATGGTTTTCCTGTGCCATCTCGTAAACAGGTGGTGGCTTTAAAACCCAAGTCCCGTATCACCTCTGTGCTAGGGACTGGGCTCCCCAGTGACAAACTGGTGAGATGCTGCTTTTCTTGCTGCAAAACAGCATTCTGAAAGGAGGTAGCTCCTGGAAAGAGCTCACTGCGAGAGGGTACGGAGGAGTGAGGGTAGCTGGGAAGAAGTCAGAATCTGTTCAAGTGTGGTCTTTTGTTTGCTGGTAATGAATGCTTTGTATTTAACAGCAGCTAAACGTGGGATCTTGGGGGTGGAAAACTTGTGTGCTCGATGGGAAAAATTAAAAGGAACTTCATTAAGTGGCTATTGTTGATCTTCCAGATAATGCCGTTACCAGGATGTGGCCACATGACATCAGGCTGCGATGTCTCTGGAGAGAAGTTAATGTAGCTTTGAGGTGCTTGTTAGAAACATTTTGCCTGATGAAATTGTATCTTCTCGTGGGCAGCCATTTTGCTAGAGCAGAGTAAACAAAAATAACAGAGAATGTGAATTTCCTCATTTGGAGGGGTATAAACTCCAAAGCAGGATCATCTCTTGCTCTGAAGTCTTTTGGGTTTTTTTCCACCTTTCCTCTTCGTGGTAGTTTTGTGTATCTAGGGGCTCTGTTGGTCTCATTGGTAGGTGTCAGGAGAAAATGGAAGCTGCTGTTATTTCAGTGTACAATCACAAGCTGCTCTTGCACTACATGTGATTGCTGAACAACAGTCAGTGTGTTGGGGAGTGAGGGAAGAAAAGAATGTAGGGAGGTCTTGGGTGTTACAGTGTTGTGATATTCTTTCTATTGAGGTCTCGCCTGTTGTGCTTCTCTTTACATTATACTGCCCAAGAGTGGGATGTTGCTTTTTAGTAAGGGATCACTTTGGGGTACAGAAGGATTTCTGTCAAGGACTGCTTGTGTTCTGCTTTCTGTCCATGGGCTTTGGGCCCTAATGGGTGGGAAACTCACTGATCAAAATAAGAACAATGAGACCATAGACTATTGCTGTGAATGTGTTTGCATAAATGGCAAGGAACTTGCTTGGAGATACTAAAATAAGGTAATTCATTAACCTCTATAAAAAGTTTGTATAGAACTAAAAAAAAAATCCCACCCCCATAAAAACCTCTCTACCCAGTTTGTAAACAAACTTTCAGTTCACCATTGCTCGCACGGGGTAAGGATGGTGTAGCAGTTGTGATGCTGGGATCCCTCTGCAAGACCCAGTTCGTTTTGATCGAGTTTAAACAGTGCTTAATGTTGAAACTGCAGCTGAGTTGTCTGATGAGCGAGTGTCCGGCTTCTGTCAGGAGCTCTTTTGTACGGATCTGTTGCCTTGTTGAGAAAAGTCTGGTGTATGGCTCCCGCTTCAGATTCTCCGTTGACTTCAGAGTTGACTTAAGTGCTTCAGGCAGCGGTGCTGGTTTAGCACAGGTGCTTGCCCTCTTTTTCTCGGACCAAAAGGCACCACAGACTTAATTTGTCACCACCACTGCGGAGCTTTCTGCCACTGTCCTTTGATTTTGCAAATGAGAAATTGGGACTGGAATAAATAATCTACTAACAGCCCCTGCTGCGGGTGTGCTCTGTCTGCACCAGGCTGTCGGATCGAGGGCAGCAGATGGAGATGGAAATGGAGATTCTTGCAAGCTGGGTGCACTGATGGAGGGTGCTTGTGGGTGGGCAGCCAGAATCCAGTAAACACTGTGGTGGGCATCAGGAGGCAATGCCTGGAATGCAAATGGTGCCCAGACATCAAGAAAACTCTTTCAAACTAGAGCTGCACCAGAAGAACTTCGGCAGCTGTTCATCAATCTTAGTTGAAGCTCTCCACGTGGTACTTTGGAAAAGAGAGTTCAGAGGGATTCTTCTTGGTTAACAAAAATGAGAAGATGGCATAGAGGCAGGTCTAATCTAGCATGGAGTGTTCACACGCAGGTTGTCCCAATGGCCACAGAGGAATGTTGGGCTGTTGTCACAAGACTTAGGAATTGTGAAGGGGAATTCCACTTGCTAGTAACAAGATAAGCAAAGGAAAACTTGAATTGGAGATAAATAATTATTTCATCCGGGATCTGTTGCCTGTTGGTTGTTTCCAAAGGAGAATTGTGGTAGTTCTGCAACGTTGGTTATGTTATGATACGAAACACCAGCAGGAACCGTGCTTTGAAATAACCTGATGCTGGCTGGTGTGGTAAGAAGGGAGGAGGAGGAATACAGAGGCTTTTCAGTCTTTATCTGTTTTACCAAATCAAATCCAATTTATAAAATTTAGTCCCAAATCCCTGAGAGTTTTTTCATCACAGCCTTTGAAATTAGCTCAGAAAATGACAGTAAGTCCATATTGATGAGCCTAAGTTTGAAGTACTGCCTAAAAACCTGCTTATAATGGGGAAAGTAGAATGTTTCAGGGGAGCTGCCTTGCCTCTGAAGTGTGCTGGGAAAACATCTGTCAGAAAGAAGTTTAGTGTTGCTGTTAAACACCATGACACTTTGTGTTCTGGTTTGCTGATGCACAGCAGAGGTGAATGGAACTCACGGCTGCTCCCACAGCGGGAGGAGTGGGGAGTCTCTGGTGGCCATCACACANGTAGGGAGTCTCTGGTGGCCATCGCACATCTGGCCAGAGGCAGCTTCAGGGCCGTTCCTGGTTAGCGGTCGCCTGCTCTTTTCTCTCTGTGCTTGTCTGACTGACCTGTCTTGCGTGAGTATTTTGACTTGAAACCAAAGCACCGTGTGGCTGAGATTGCTGACTTGAGGGAGGGGCTGTGTGGCAGAGGCCAGACGGCCATGGTGCCTGTGAAATAAGCTGGTGCCAGTCTCAGCAGGTGTCTTGGCACTTCCTTTCGTGCTCATTCTTGAGAGTGGAAAAATGTCCTGCCTGCTGATTACTACTTTTGTGCAGCAGTGCTTAAAAGGAATGTCTCTAGCTGTTAGAGAAACCTCCCTATTGCCCAAACCCAGCTGTTCCCCCTTTGGCCATTGCTTGACTTTTACAGTTTATAAATTAACTACTGTACTAGACACATATATGCCCTTGAACTGTCATGGTTAAATGAAGGCAAGACTTTTCCGCAGGGGTGATCCATGTCCTTCTGTGTTTGACCCAGAGAGAAGGTCCCTGAAGAGCTGCGTTTCATGGAAACATATTTTTGTGTTTGGACAGGCTGATCTTTTATCCTTGTTTGAACTGTTACTTCTTTTTAGCTGTAAGCTACTATGAGAAATGTAACTGAATCACTCAGGTAAAAGGTTGCATGTATCACAAGGAACATGATGAAAAATTTACAGCTGTTGCAGAGTTCAGTAGGTCTCATTTGCAAGGTGATGGAAAAAAAAATCAGTGTGATGCTGGTTGAGAGCCCCAGTAGGTTTTTCTTGAGCAGAGGGAGTTGTTATTTCCAAACATGTCTTGGATAATTTCTTAGTCATTTTCCTGCGTTCAGCCTCCAGTGTTATAAATGCCAGTCCTGCAAACCACCGTTAGGTAAACAGACCTCAGCTTAGCTGTGCACTGCTGAGTGAAACAACAGTAGTGCCTTTGGAGTGAGCTGTGCCTAAACACCCACCCACTGGTATTTAATCAGACAATTGCAAGAAAAAAGCTATAATCTTTTGGGTTGTGGAGTCAAATTTAGCCCGAGCTCATGTATGAGGAACTGAAAGATGCTGTCTCCTATTTCATGTTTTTTTTCCCTTCCCCTCTGCCCCATTTTTTCCCCCCTCTAGTACACAAGAGGCACTGTGGCAGCCTTCTCTCCTTTTGATGCCAGAGCTGATGCAGAAGCTCTTCGTAAGGCCATGAAGGGAATGGGTAAGAAGAATTTATTTTATCAAAAGCAAAGGGCGCTCACTCCTCTGAAAACGTTCTTTCTGAGCTCGTTTCTTTACGCCAGCAGCGGAGGGCAGAGCGTGCTCCCGCTTGCCGTGGAGTGGCAGTGCCGGGATTGTCGGAGCCTGGGCGTGTCCTGCTGCTGGCCGCGCTGCTCTCCAGGCTCTTTATGTTAGCTTCGCGTGTTAGGTTTGCGTGTTCCCCATGAAAAACTGATACTCCACAGGCTTCTCTGCACATGGAGTTGTACTGCACAGGAGGCTAGACTGGATTTACAGGTGACAGCTGGGGGGGGATTTATGAGAGCATAGTAGAGGCCTTGTGCTTGGAAAATGTGTGACAGCCCCCTGGGTCTGAGAGCACATAAGCGCATTACGGTTGCTCTGAACAAAACCTCCAAATGCACAGCATGAGTGTAGGCTCACGAGTGGTCTGTAAACTCACCCCTGTACCTTTCTGCCTTGAAAGGTCCCTGTGAGAACAAATCCTAATTGTCTGCTTCCTTTGAAGCTGCCCACAGGAGGAAGCAGAAGGAAGGGAAGAAGGGAAGTGTGGTGAATAGTGGTGAATTCAGTAGGGCCAGGAAGGTGCTGTGCCCTGAGGGCTGCCTTGCAAACTGTCCTGTATAAGACAGAAAGTAGCTCTGCGGTTCTGTACGCTGCAGTCTTCAGGGTTACTGGTCTGAGTTTTGCTGGGAGTCAGCAGATGGTTTATTCTGAAGTCAGTCCCTTGGGGAGCCCAAAGGCAGGGTGCCCAGGTACGATAGTCTGTGACTAAATGTTACAGCTGATGCCTGGGGCGCTGGGAGCAGCATCTGGACCACTGGGGACACTGGTGGAGAACAAACAGCACATAGGTCCTCCAGCCACACTCTTTGCAACGGCAGAACCCCAAACCTGTCACCTCAGCTTGGGGTATGGTGACATTTGTTATTTCAACACGACTGTTGTCTCTGAGTAGGCTATTTCTTGAGTTTGTGCCACTGCTGTTTGTAACTCTTTGTTCTTTCGCATTTCAGGGACTGATGAAGAAACTGTTCTGAAGATCCTCACCAGCAGAAACAACGCTCAGCGTCAAGAAATTGCAGCTGCCTTTAAAACTTTATTTGGCAGGGTGAGAAGTAAAATACCTCTAGAAATAAGCTGAATGTGGCCTATGGTGGTAACTTGAAACTGTGAGGGGTGTCCATCGTGCTCCTTGGAAAAGGTTCCTTCAAAGAAAATCTAGTTTTGCTTCTGTCTCCCCATCTCCCCCCCCATCAGATCCTTAATTGCAGACAAGTTTAGGCTATTCCTTTAAATTAGAACTAGTAAGTTATGGCCTTTTCCTGTATTTCAGTCCAGTATGCTTTAGGAGCTTTGGAACAAAACCCCACCTATAGTTTCCTGTTCCTGTGCTTCTCGTACTGACTTTGTTCTTGGTGTGGAAGGAGATACCAAGTATTTTGATGAAAGGTCTGCAGTGTAAGGTGATAGCAGGAAAAGAATTTTCTAGAGCTAGAAAATGTGACAGCAATAAAGCAGCCTAATAACCACAGAGGAACACAAACTCAAATATATTGGTGAATAAAGCCGTGAGTGAGTTCAGAGCAAAACCAGCTTGTTTCTTTCTCTGGCATTGTTGGCTCCTTTCACATTCTGCCTGGGTAACCTTGGTTTCAAATTGCAAGTGCAGTGAACAACACAGCTTTAAAGAATTTCTCTAATGAAAAATAAAGAATCACAGTATGTTTCAGGTTTTCCAAATGCCCATGTGTCCTTTTCTTCTGCCTAATTTGGCTACACTTGTTTCAGTTCAGGTACCAATTAAACCAGAGCCCTGTCCCTGGTGCATTTTGATGTGTTTCCAGAGTCTTCTGGCCTGCAGACAAACATGTATCTGTTTAAAAGGGTTGCCCTCGTTTATTACAGCACTGTTTGCTCTGCTTTAGGATCTTGTAGACGACCTGAAATCGGAACTTACGGGCAAATTTGAAACATTGGTGGTATCTTTGATGAGACCAGCATATATTTTTGATGCTCACGCCCTGAAGCATGCCATCAAGGTGAGAGGGGCGAGGGAAGGGAATAAGTGCACTCTATGAAATGTTTGTTACTCTTTTGTTTTGGTTGGTTGGTTTTTTAGGAATGCACGTTTGGGTGGTAAGGAGCATGCTAACAGAAGAAGCCAATTTTTCCTTTTTAAATAGGAATGTTATTCTAACACCTGCTATTATTGTTAATGCCATAGTTTTGCCTGGTTTCTTATTCATCCTAATAACTCATCAGAGGGAGTCTAGAAATCTAGCCTCTGTTCAGTTTTATGTGAAATTATTTTCATGAGAAATGATGCAATCTTAAGAGGATGGTGTCACTGTAGGTGCAGATTAAAATCTCCATAGCATAAGACTTGTTCCTTCTGATTGAAATACAAGTAGCTGTGCATGTTGCTTTTAAATTCTTTTACCTGCTCAAGCGCAGGGCTGAAGTCCAGTGGACACTGGATTTGTCTGCTGTGAGCAGCCCAGATGTTAGAGCTCTACAGCTGTATGCGCAGGCTGCAGACGGGTTCAGGGCATCTCATTAAAGTGTGATGTTATTTGTTTGTCTCTTCTTGACCATCATTTAAGCTAGAGAGTGCTTTGTTCCCAATGGATTAGGGTACAACTCCAAAGTTGATGGGCTAACGTACTTGTGTAAACTGGTGTCCACCAAAATTAGGAGTGGGTATTACTGGTGACATTGAATGTGCTCTAAAAGATGCCCTGAGTAATAGAGAGGGAAGAGCCGACGGCCCTGTTGGAGTTACCTTTCTAACATTTCTCTTCAGCTAAATGTGTTTGGTGCCTTTCTGGGCAGGCCAGGTAATCAAACAATTTACAGTCTGTCTGTGTAGATACTTTAATGCCTTTTCTTCCACATGGTCCTATTTTTTTAATTTATTTTCTTCTCCCCTTTGCCACACCTGTCTGATAGCATCAGCCTGTGGCAATTCGGGAGTTGGACGTGCCTGGCTTATTGACAGGACCTATTGATTAAGGTAGAGGACGTTGAACTTGAGTAGTGTCAGGTAGTGCTTGGTTGGGTGACACTTGGATGTAAAACCCCAAGATCCTTGATGACTGATGGGTTAATATGTAGGCTTCAGTCAACAGTGCAAGGTAGCGCTCATGAACCCGTGACCCGGCAAACAGTACCTCAGACAACAGAAACTTTAATCCTGGGAATTTTCTGTAATGATTTTATATGCAGTGGGGGAAGGGGAGATGACACCTGACACAGAAACTGATAAAAGCCCTGCTGACGAAAAGGAAAAAAATGTATGCCCAAGCTCCCCTTGTTGATTTAGGAGTCAAAGACTGAAAGGGAAATGACAGAGCAGATGGGTGTAGGAGGGAAAATAGAGATAGTGAAACAAGAGCGGTTTTGTTCTTGTCACTTAAAAAACCAGTATTAACAGAAGATCAGGAGTTCAGAGAATGTGTCTGCACAGGAAGAGATGTCGATACTTGCTGCAGTTCAGCCAAGGTGCATGATAACAGCGAAGAAGATGCGACAGCAGAGACCTAAGTGCACGATAACAACTCTGCTACGAGCATTAAGTCCATGCAGAAGATCGTCCTATCAGTTTTCACTGCTGCTACTTAGAACACAACTAACCTAACTGTGCCTGACTCACCTTTTGAGGAGCCCTGTTCTCGAAACAACCTGCATCTTGGAAATGGTCACATGTAACTGGGGAGAGGTGTATTTTGGATGTCTGAGTGTGAAGCCGGGTGTCTTTGGATGTGGTTAGTAATCAGTTTTCCTTACAGGAAAGGTTGGGAATAACAGACTGAAGCAAAAGAAGGCACAGTATTGTATTTCAGTGTTGCGTTTCTGAAATGACTTCTTTGGAAGCATAAAGAGCAATGGCTTATTCGTACAGGCAAAGCAGGCTCAGACTCGTGGAAACAAGATAGTGACTTGGCTTTTGTAAACTGTACCCCTGTAAAAGTGCAGAGGGCCTGCTGTGCCCGCTGCGATTAGAGCGTGGCAGCCTAAACCATCTGGGTTAGCAATTCTGTTGTAAACTGTGTGTCTGCTTGCAGTGGAAGGGAATTCTCGTTTTCTTCTTGTTATTCCATCAACTGATTCATACTTGCACCCCTGCAGGGAGCAGGAACCAATGAGAAAGTGTTGACTGAAATTCTTGCCTCCAGAACGCCTGTGGAAGTGCAGAACATTAAACAGGTTTATCAGCAAGGTAAAGCTCTCTATAAAGTAAAGTTCTAGGGTCTCTGTTCGGTTCTCTTAATGTGAATTTGGCTCATCTTTCAGATAAGGTCTGTTTGAGCAGGTGGATGTGCCCAGTAAGGGGGATTTTGTTCTGCTCTGTTGCAAAACATGTTGAATGAAGCTATAGAGTTTGGACTGTAAACTAAAACAGGGCTGCAGGTTATGGTGGTTTGTGTGTTATAGTTACAATTCATTCAAAAACATTTCCTTCTCTTGCCTGTTGTTTTCATCCCTTTGACTAAAAGGGGATTTTTAGTAATTGGAAGCTAGAAAACTGGTCACAAAACCAACCAAAAAGCCCCAAACAAACAACAAGCAGTCAAACAGAAAACCAAACAGAAGCAGATTTTTATTTCACTTTTTCCTTTTGCTCAGTTCACATACATTTTCACCACAGCAACTGCAGCTTTTGGTTGCCCACAAGAGTATGGGCTTTTCCCCTGTGATTCTAGGGTTGCCTTTTGAAGGCAGTGTTGAATTAAACACATTTTTTTTGACCTCTGTACAGATTCCAGCCACAGAAAAAATTCTCACGTCTTAATAAAGTTTGAAAGAAAACTTCGTCTCCAGGGACAAAACTTAGTACTAGATTTTTCTGGGATCACAGTTGTTGTACAGTGGTGAGACTGCCATATTTTAGCCTAACTCCAGACCTGTATGCTCTTCAGTTCCGTAAAGAGCTGAATCTCTGCTGGTCACTTTGTATTTTAAAATGTTTTGAGTGATCTGCTCCTGGTACTAGGTGTGAGATGCTCTTCTGCACCCTTTTTACTAGAACGAGAGGTTATAGGTGAAAGCAGAATATGTCCTTGTTAAAGCTCTTCTTGATAAACGATTCTACAAGCTGTAAGTCAAATTAACCTTTGTTTTCCTTGCTTTCTCTGCAAAGTAGTGAGGAATTCTGTAAGGTGGTGAATAGGTATTGCTCTTTTGCAGAGTACGAGGCCAACTTGGAGGATAAGATCACAGGAGAAACATCAGGCCATTTTCAGAGGCTGCTGGTGGTCCTGCTGCAGGTCAGCATCTCTGTGCGCCGGCGCGTGTACGGTTTTCACTTCTGGTCTCCTGTCTGATGTACGCTTCCTGATGTCGCTTTCTGCTTACTAAGCTGGGATTCTAGATAGACCTGGTGACAGGCAGGATTGGTTCTGAAACCAAATCGCTTTCCCCTGACTTGCAGGGTAAGCCTTGAGCTCTGTTAGGGGTCATTTCCACATCACTGAACTGAAAAACCTCTGTGATGCTCATGAGTGTAGCAGGGTGCCTGCTGCCTGGGGGTTTAAAGGCAACAGGAGCAGGGAATGTTTGTTTCGTAAAGACACATGTAAGCACAAGGGGAAAACATGGTGATTTTAGAGAGGGTGCAGTAGGGGCTGACTTGTCACAGCAACTCTTCCAGGCTTAATATAACAGTTAAGGGTTTTTGACTCAACTTTTGATTCTTCAGTCTAATAACTTCTAAAAAAAATCTCCTTAGGCGAACCGAGATCCTGACGGCAGAGTTGATGAGGGCCTTGTGGAGCAGGATGCTCAGGTGAGTGAACGGCTTCGTTTTGGGTGCATTTCTACAAGTTGTCCCCCAATGAGATACAGCTCAAATTCACGTGAGAGAATTCACTAAAAAGACAGTATGCCAAATATTCTGCTNTCCCAATGAGATATGGCTCAAATTCACGTGAGAGATAAATTCCGAAGGTTCTCTCTATGGATTTCTCAATAGGTTTTCCTGTGCTTTTATACATTCTGGACTGAAGAAGGGTCCAAACCTGAAATGTAGGGATTGAGATGTTTGGCACTGTCACATTTCAGTGTGAAAGTATATCTTGCTTTGCTTGTTACTTAATGATGTGTCTGAGTGGAACAGTGATTAGATCTCTGGAAGAGAAAGGTTTGATTGCTCAGGCTTGTGATGCTGAGAGCCCCACTGCTGTAAAACTCAGAGATGTTGATGGTTCATTCCTTAATAACTGACCTGAACTTCCCTCTGAGTTCAGCCCTTGCATAGTATGTGTCATATACTTCCATAGTGAAATGCAGTGCTGTCTGGGGAGTGATGCATCCCAAGGGTGAAATACTAAAGAGACAGTATGCCAAATATTCTGCTTTCCTGTAAGCAGACAACAGTCTAACGATTACCTCTGAAGAGTTTCTAGGCACTCACATGTTGCAGTTGAAGGTTGTCCAGAGTTGTCAGTGATGGCTATGCTTGTGCTCTAGATGGGAGAAGGAAAACCTGCAGTTAATTGGTATCATTTTGCTGGATGCCTTTGGCTTTGTCGTTAGTTGTAGTGGTGGACAATATTTCATTAGTTTGATTACAGAACTCATTTCATGCATATTTCTTGGTTATTTCAGATATCTCTGGGCTAGACATTTCCCTTTCATAAACTGTCTGGTGAAATGAAAGAAAATCTCTTGATTGTTCAAGGTGACAGGGAGGAAAAGCAAAAATCCAGGTCAATAAAACATTCTTCTCGTAGCAGGGCAAGATGGAGAGACAGACGTGACAAAATGTATTTTACTGGCACAGGCCTGTCTTTGTTATGGAAATTCAGAAAGCATTGTTCTCCTGCTATTAAAATTAATCCTGTGGAAACCAGAGCTTGAAAATTAGCGAGGCAAATGTTTGGATCCTGAACTAGACTGCTTCATGAATTTGTGTCAGTCTTGCCTTTAGCTGGCCTTACATAACTGAGGAAAGTGATGAAGGACAGGCTGGGGCAGGCCTCTTTAATTGAATCTGAGCATCTAAATTTAGGAAGCGCCGTGTGTAAATGTTGAGAAAAGTCTTGGTTTTCTCAATGGTCTCTGTTGTTTGTTTTATACCTTTTGGTCTGGGCTGGGACCCAAACAGAGAAGCGTTCTGTCACATTTATCTTTATAGCCAACATCTAACGTAGCTGGAACGGATTCAGAGAACTTTCCCATTGTTACTGCAGGTACAGGTGGTTAGGACTGAGGTATGTGACTCTGCAAGTATAAGACTATTTTTGGCTTCCCGGGGTTTCTCTTGATCAATGAGATAGTCTGGGAATGATTTGACACATTAGAGGGCAACCTTTTTCCTCACTGGTGGTTTAAATTTGGTCTAAATACTACTAAATATTAATTCAAAGCAGCTGAGGGACAGGCGTTCACACTGAACTTGCCAGACTTTTCTGAGAATGCCTGAATGATAAAGCTTATCTTCCTAGAAGAGCTTGTGAATATACCTGTTTGAAAGTTACACAGCTGATACACAGTTTGGGTGTTGCACAGCAGCAAGGCAGGAGGAAACTCAGAGCTCACATAAGATGCCACTCAACTTCTAGTATCTCTAAAGAAATGCTTTCCTGGTGTTTCTAAATGTTGTGCTGGGACTTCACCTTTGCTGCTGGATGGAGAGCGCTGGTCTTCATTCGAAGAGCTTAGCACATACTGTTTGAAATAAATGCCCTTGCAGTACCTTAATGGCTGGTTTTTATTTACCCCACCCTGTGTGTTCTGTGCTGTTAATACGAGACAGAGCAGGCAGCAGACACAAGTGCCTTGCGTAGAACTGTGGGACAAACAAGTAGGGGATTCGTAACGTCATAGTCCGGCTTTGTATGGCCAGGCGGATGCCCAGCAGCGCTGCTGTGCAGCTGATTTGTTTGTGGGGATTCTTCTAGGAATTATTTGATTGCCTGAATATAAATGGCAACCTGTTTGCTTGTCCTCTGAACACCATGTAGTACGATATGCACAAACACTTCTCTTTACATGCTGTTCAGCATGATTTGGAAAAAAGCTTACGAGTGTCAGGAAGAAGAACCACTTGAATTTTCTGATTTTGTTTCCTTTCTGTTTTCCCCCTCCTGTTGTTTGCTCTGGCTTTTAGAAGCACTTTACTTTCCTAAATAGCCCAGTCACTGTCTGTGTTGAAGGAGGACTCGCCTGAAGAGCAGTGGATATGCTAGAACTATTGAATGATTAAAATCTAGTTTCATATGACTAAGAACTGAACAGCCCACAAGTTGTGTTTCCTAGAGCTTCTAAATCCAGTTTCCCCTCCTTTTTGGAAAACTTACTCCTGGGCCAAGTTAGTGTGGTTCTCCCACTGACGTGAGTCATCATGTAATACAGCTCTGCTAGTCTGATGTGAGAGGAGGAGGAGGCGGGGAAAGCAGGATTTGGAATGGATTTTACCACCTGCATTATTACAGCTTCAGAAACTTCAGGCGTATGAAAGGAATGATGTGCACAGTCAGTTTTATGGCCCTAAGCAGCATTACTCATGTAAATGCTTTCACAGGCGTTTTCAGAATTTATCATTTATTTCTTCCTAAGGTCAGTTCCATGCTTGGCAATTTTATTTTGTGTTTTTCCCTCCAGCTACAGCTTGTCAGTAAGTCTAATGCTCCTTGGAATGAGACAAACAGGGCTTTTCAACAGTGTGTGTGGACAAATGAAAACACTACTCTTTTGATCTCTTGAATTTACAACAGGTTTTGTTTAGAGCTGGGGAGCTGAAGTGGGGAACAGATGAAGAAAAGTTCATCACCATCTTGGGAACCCGAAGTGTTGCCCATTTAAGGAGAGGTGGGTTCATGTGTGCTTGAAAACGTCTGCCTCAAGTCTCAGTATCCTCCACGTTTGAACTGTGGAGGATGAGACGGCGACGGCGTTAGCCTGCGCTGGGGCGGATGCCGGGAGAAGTGCTGGCCGTACGCGTGACGATGCCCGCCTTGTTTTGCAGTGTTTGACAAGTACATGACTATTTCCGGCTTCCAAATTGAAGAGACCATTGACCGTGAAACCTCCGGGGACTTGGAGAAGCTGCTTTTGGCAGTTGGTAATTAAGTTTTGATACATCTAGAACTGGCCTTCTTCATTTACTCCCAGGCCTCCTTAAATTGCAGTTGTTATAGGACGTGGCATGAAAACGTGGTTCCTTTTTAAAGTTAATCACTTGGGATCTACTAGGGAATTGGTGAAGTGGGCCGGGGGTAGTGAAATGCACTCCGTCAGTCATGTGCACCCCTATCAGAGAGAGAAACCTCTGTCTTCGTTTGTGTTCCTGGCATCTCCTTTAGGATGATGTCATAGTAGATTTGGATTTGTAACTAGGAGTGGAAATTGACTAATCTGGTGCACTCTAACTCCTAGAACCCAGAGTTGTAGCAGAGGGGGCAGCTAGCTGACAGCTCTCTGCTTAACTGTCCATCCAGCAAGACACACCTGTCCTGACAGGGAAAGATCACCCTGTGTTGAATAGCAGTCCTTTGCCATTGTAACCCTCTACCTTTTTTCAGTGAAATGCATCCGAAGTGTGCCTGCCTATTTTGCCGAGACCCTGTATTATGCCATGAAGGTATGGACGTGTTTCCTGTACATCACTTTCCATCTTCCCCAGCGACAATTCCGTGCCCTTTCGCTTGGTCTTCATTTCCTCTTTCACTGTGAATGTCAGCAGGATACTGTATTGCTAAGCATCTGCAAAAGGTTTGGGGAATGCACATCTGGGAGAGGGTACAAACTTTAATAGACTTTACTTTGAGTTCATCGTGAATTTGTCTGACCATAAATCTTTTACAGGAAACATCGGTCTCATCAGCTGGTTTTGGACTTGGTCTTGTTACACTGGAAAATGTCTGACTAGACCACTGGGCACCTTCAGCTAAGCAAAAACTACCATGTCTTTAGGTGGAGGCTATATTGAGGAAGTAAAGGTGACCAGAACTAAATTGTAGATAGTGCAGATTTAGTGCTCTTTGTTTTGGGGATGAGTATTCACAGGCTGCAGGAGCAGTGAGCTTTGAAACACATTTTCATGACTCTCCATCCTATTTTTGAGAAGGAAAAACTCCTCAGAGAGAAAGGAAGGAGGCTTAAACAGCTGCAAAGGTTCTGCAGGGGAATCCCACCAGCGACACAGCTGGCTCTGTTGGCTTTGCCTTCTCTTGGATGGGAAGAGAGAAGCAGGGAGAACTGTATTTTTAACTCAGGGTGGCAGATATTAGTTTAACCCGAGGTAGGTAGTCTGTTATTTTCATGCAAGTTATCAGCTCCCCTGAAGAACCCTCCCTTCCTCTTGCTGAAAAGCACTGAAGTACGTTTGTCACCAGATGGTCTTGTGGATGAGGTGTCAGCGGGAGAAGCAATGAAAAGAGATGAAATGATAGCTTAATTTTTAAAAGCTGCTTTGCTGCTTTTATAGACGTTAGCCTAAAATAAGGTTCAGGTGGAAAATACAAAGTTTTATAGCAGTGTGCTGAGCTGCATGAGGAGGATTGTGGGTTTCTTATTTATGTATTAATTTTTATTTTTTAAAGAATGCAACAGGAAATCTTTCCTGTAGGGTTTAGTCTCGTACACTTCTATGACAAGGGGCCTGATTAATGTCTGCTGGTGAGATCCACAATTATTTCTTATATAGAAGTAATCATTAAGCACCTGGGATACATAAGATCTTCATCAATTACTACTTTGGCAGAAGAGGGTGTACTTAATGTATCAGTTTGGCATGACAAAGGTGTACAGTGAGCAGTTCGCTTTCATGATTCGCTGGGGTGGAGCCTGTCTTTTAGCAGATTCTAATGTCAAATCCTACTCAGAAAGCACTGGATGTGAACATCTCAGCAGCTTTAGGGCATTTTTAGATGTAAACCAAGAATGTTGCACCCAGTTGATGGACTGAGTGACCCTGGACGTTAGGCTGAAGATGATCATGGGGGCTCTGCCAAGTCTGTCCTTCAGGTGCATTAGCAGGTCAGCATGAGAAAATTTGTCTTGCTTCAGCTTGTGTGGAGTCTGACTTGTGTGAGCGGGAGGGGCCAGGACATTAGTCTGGCACAGCCTCCCCCTGCAGCGACTAAAAGCGGTTCAAGCAGTACAGATGAATAGAAGTGGCCCATGTTATGTGTTTGCATGGATGGAAAAGGTTTATGACGTTTGCCTTTGCAATGAACAGCTCGATTATTTGTGGAATGAGTTTTTCTGCCTGTGTCCTGCTGTCTGATGTTACGTGCTTTGTATTAGTCATTGTCAGGATTCGGTACCCAGTTCCAGATCTGACTGCAAGCCTGCCTTGGAAGGGTGGTTGGCATGCGATGCTGATTGTGCTGATCAGCTACTACTACTGTGTAATTTGGAAGTGAATTGTTTTAAAATTATATGGGTGTTCATGGTTGAAGCCTGTGAGGTGACGTAAGAGGTCTGACCACGGGGCACTTCACAGAAGTCCGGGGATTAGAGCACCTTGCATCATTGGTCCTCTGTTCTTCACACTGCAACGAGAATGTCTTGTGAGACTGTCCTTCCCAAATACTTGGTGTTTTGGAGTAGAAATGTAACACAGGAATGTTTTGAGACACCACTTAAGTGCTTTCAATGTTGCACCCTGGTTGTTGTTTTGTTGCAGTATCTGTTAAGGACTCATAATTTAATACTAGTTACACTTTTATCCTCAGGGGGCTGGCACGGATGATGACACCCTGATCAGAGTCATGGTTTCAAGAAGTGAAATTGATCTGTTGGATATTAGACAAGAATTCAGAAAGAATTTTGCAAAATCACTGCATCAAATGATTCAGGTAAAATTACTGTTCTGTTGTGAGGTAAAATAGGTGTGACTGAGATGTCCTTGTTCACTGTTCACTCGTATGGGAGGGGGTGGATGTGAGTTGAGCTGGACAGCACAGTGCACTCTGAGAGCAGCGGTGGCTGCTCTGCAGCATTGTGAAATACCACTTGACCTCATTTAGTGGGGGACACGTCCTAGGAGAAACAAAAGGTTTCTTTCCAGTGTTCGCTGGGAGAGCAGATGTGGTTCTCTTAAATGACAGTTACTTATATGCCAGATTTAGCCACTGCCTCGTTCCCTTGTTCTTCTTTGGGTTCCTCCTGAGTTTCAGTGCTTCACAGAGGGTGCTGGCTCCACAGCAATAATGCTGGTGTTGGGAGTTGGAATTATTGCAAGGCTAAAGTTTAAACCTTGGGTTGTGGTGTGGAACCTTTTGCACCATTTCCAAGTGGAAAGCATTTCCCTGTGAATCAGTCTGAATCATAATCTCTTTTGAGTGGATTGGAAGGAGCAGGAAGGGTAAGGAGCAAGCAAGAAATCCTGAGCCAGCTGTTGGGGCAAAGTTGAAGCCAAAATATTTTGGGTTTGCTTTCTTTTTTTCCCTAGGACATTTTATTTTGTTTTATTTTTTAAATGCTGCTTTTTATGATTTTCTGTTTTCATTCCCGACATTGTGCTCTCTTAATCAGGCCGGGTGGAGCTGCTTTTGACACTGTCACTCTGGCCTGTACATCTGTCCTGCTGTAACAGGGCTTCCCATGAATGGTGGGGAGCAGGGCTGGGGCCTTTCTAAGGGCTGGCAGGTGCACTTTGCACATTTAAAGCTTGTTGCTTTTGGTGCTGCTTTGGCTTATCCTTTGTTCAGACTTTCTCACTTGCAGACGAATACATTCTGTACGCAACGCGTAGCTCAGTCCTAGTAAAGCTTTTGGAGTTCTTTTGTGCTTCTGAAAGTCTGTCCATGTAAATACAGCTCTACTGTAAGAGACTGAGAATTTCCTTGTGTCATTCCTGAGTGGAGAGTTGTCCAAGTGGATTTCCTGTGGGTGGGACAAATGTGTAATCTCTTGCAGTGCTCCTTGACAGCTGCTTTTCTTAACATTTCTGTGGTTGTGACTCATGGTGACTGGTCTGTTATATTAACAGAAAGATACATCTGGGGACTACAGGAAAGCCCTCCTGCTCCTCTGTGGTGGAGATGATGAGTAATAGTGACAGTGACATGAAGGATCTGTCGTACTCCAGCTTTGCAGCCCCTTAGTTAGCATGTCCAGCTAAGTTTTTTGTATCTTACTGCTTTGTGGCCATTTGAATTTATACTCGTATTGAGCTTATTAAAAATGAGCGTATTGTTATCCAAGTGATAGCTGATCCCTCCTCTTCCTGACGTCCCAGCTTCCAGGAATTTCAAGTGCCTTCTGTGAGTATGCAAGAGTCATCTTCATGCAATATGGGTACTGAGCACAGAACCCAGTTCTTTGCAAGTGTTTTGCTGAAATAGGAATTAAAAAATCATGTATTTCACTAGTAATTTGAAAAGTATCTTTTTTATTTTTTGCTTTTATTCCTTACATTTCCACTGACTGTTAAGCACTAACACTGCAGATGAAGAAAAGGTATCCTTTGTATCTAATATTTGAATGAATTTGCTGAATGTAATACAAGCAATCATTGGAAATCTAAAGGACCAATAAAGGTTTTCCCTCTCAGCACAGCTGTACGTGTTTTTTAATGGGCAAAGATTTGTCTTCCCTTTCATACGATTCCACTGTTTCAAATGTTGGTTTGTTTCTCCTATTATGCAGGCTTCTGTGGATGATGTTTTGCAGCTGTACATCTCCGTGTGTAGTTTAGTCTGTGGGTGTTGTGGTGCTGTTGCTGTTAAATACAGCTGGAATATCAAATTACTGGGATTTGCTGGGCATTGCTGCCTTATCTTGTGCTGCTTTGTCTTTTTCTTCTCCAAGGGCAGGGGAAGGAAGGAGAGCTGTTTACACAGTGCCAGAGTAGAGCAGAAGCGCTGCACTTGTGGGACCAACCAAAGGTTTCTGAGGTGGAATAGGTGAAGAAGAGATGGGAAGACAGTGATTGTACTTCAGGGATCTTATGTGAAGAGGATGATTGCAGCACTGTTTTCATCAGGTTAGAAAGGAGCAAAGCACAGTGTGAGAGGAGCACCAGTCTGCTTTAAATTCCCTGATTAAGTTCATCTGGCTCTGAAAATTAAGTTGATGTGTGTGAAGGAGAATAAAGAGACTTCTGTTCATGCATTGTAAGGTCTAAACACCATGGTTCTAAACTTAGCCTATGGGGTAGTCTCATACATCAGCTGTAGAAACTGCGTTTCTTAATAGTCCTGGTGAAATTGATTCTTCACAGATTATTAAGAGCTTTAAAATTTCCACATTTAATAAATCTAGTTTTATTTTTTTTATATTGCTGTCATGGTCTCTTGCCAGTAAGTACTTAGTTTCCAATGTAAAATACTAAAGCTCTTTTTATAAGTAAATATGTTAACTAAAATCTAATCCACTCTAAAACCTTCTTTGTCTTCCATTCTCTCACACACATGCACTCACTCTTTCCTGCTCAGGCGCTCTCCCTCTCTCTTCCTTGCTTCTTTTTTCTTCCAAAGTTAAGCCTTGGAGACTTAAAACCAGCACAACTGGTGTGGGGTATTTTTAACGTTTTTGGGGGGTGTTTTTGTTTTGTTGTTGGGTTTGTTGGTTGGTTAGTTTGTTGTTTGTTTAGTTTTCCTAACAAGCCAGTTAAATGCTCCTCCTGCACAGCTGACTAAATGCTCCGTATCGTTGCCCTCTGTGGGGACTGCTGCGGGTGTGGTTTGCATCTCCACCATAGTGTAACCCGCTGTAATCCTGCCCTCTGCAGGCTGCCTGTTCCCATCTCCTACACGCTGGCACTGGAGTTCTGACCCTTTGGGGGGCTAGATACAGGGATCTGGGCTGGCAGAATCCAACCACACAGCTACAGCCTGATGCCCTCCACTCACTGGGACGTCTGGTGAGGGCTACCGCTGGTGGAGGGAAGGACTGGGAATGTGTGCAGGGTGAGAAGGAATTTTGTGGAAAGGGAGATGGGGACTTGAGCTGAGTTGCTCTGGTTTGGTGTTTGCTGTCACAGACTGCGCCTGGGATTACAAGACCCTCACAATATTAGCAAAGGGACTCTTCAGGTTGCTTTCTGCAAGTACAGACCCAAGTTAAGACATTTGAGGTTGTATGTGAGGTGGTGCTTGAAATCAGTTTACATGAATCTCATGGCAGTGCCTTAATCATAACATTTTCTCTTCACTTTTATTTGGCTGTTAGGGAGACTGGGGCAGAACCCAGATGTAGTGGTACTACTTAAAAATTAAACATACATAAAATATTTGAGACTTTATCCATAAAGACTTACAGTCAGTCTAGATATACCTAAGCTGTTTGTGTGGATGATAGAAAATTAGGTGCTGTTTGTTGAGTTTTTTGGTGTTTTGGTTTTTGTTTTGGTTTGGTTTTTTAGTGAGTTAGTATTTGCCAAGATGAAATCACTCACAGAGTAATTGCTGTGGTTGTAGCTGTACATTGTTCTTTAAATAAATGAATTTCTTTTCATGTAAAAGCCCCACTCCAATACCTAAACTGGGCAGAACAGGCAAACTCTCACCTTCCTCCATTTGGTATTCAAGGAGAGGTGAGGTGGCTGGTGCAGAAGATGCAGCCGCCCTGGGTTGCTTTCATCAGAAAGAGTAACTTTCTGCTCTGAAATAAATCCTTTCTGTGTCTTGCAAGCTTTAAATGGAAGGGGGGGGAAAAAATTCTAAAAGACTGTTGCAAATGATATTGTTGAAAAGAATCTAGAGTCTGGAATAGGTAAGTGGAATGTGACTGAAAATCACTTTGTGGATAACTTGCCTGCCTGGTATCTGTACTTTGTTGCTACTGACAGTGCATTTCTGACTTGTAAATGACAGGCTTCATCTCTTTGCTTCAGTAAAGCTTTCATTGGATCCTGTTACACAAAGCACCTGTGGAAATGTTGCACCCTCATAGAGGGGTCTCTGGGTGAGTAACGTAGTTAGGGGTGCTGTGAGCCTTGCAGTCACAGCCTGTGAATGGGAACTTCTGTGGCCCGTGTCTGTGCGAGTGGTGCCTTGGGAGGTGGTGAGGACTGAGCTGGTGGCTGGGTGTGCTCCCCGCCGTCAGGGACAGGTCTGGTGGGACTGCATGAACACTGCCAACAGCTGCACTTATTCCCTCTGCACAGCTCTCAATACACTCGCTGCTTTCACAAATGCAACCACTGGAATACGCTGTGAGGCCCCAGTGGGATCCCCTGTGCCAATGATGGTAATGTTTGTTTGTGCCTGGCTGGGTGCAACACTATGGGCTGTACCTGGCACCTGAGGGAGGGCACCTGTAGCCTGTGCCATCTTTGGCCAGTAAGATACAACCCCCTGCCTGGCAGTGCACTTCCCTCCTTCAAAAAGCGAATAAACCACACAAGGTTTTGCTGGTTGTGACCTCAGGAAATATTTCCTGCTATAATAAGCAAAAAGAGCTAATTGGGAAATCTTGTCTGTAGGCTTTTAGTGCCTGGAGTTAAAGAGCAGGTTCCTCTGTGTGTCGATGCAGTGACCCAGTTCCCATGTCCCAGCGAGGACAGGAGTGGCGTGTCCTGCAGGCGGTGCTGTTCTCCACGTGGGCAGAGGGTGGTGCTGTTGTTCCAGGTACTGTCACGCGGGCGGTGCGGTGCTGAGGATTCTCTCGTTCCCCCTCAAATCACTTGCTGAATGGGTTTTTTGGTACGTTTTCCAGATTGCTTTCCCTGGTTTCCTCAATCTAAAGCATGAGTCACACCATTCAATTTTTTGTTATGTTTTCAGAATCCTGTTTCCAGAATGAAATGTAAGAGCACTGATGTGTGGGGAGCAGTGAACAGCATACTTTATTGGAAGGAGAAACTGGGTTTGTGCACACAACATCTTTCTTAATGATCAACGTTTACCTTCTGAAGCTTTAGAAGCATCCACAGAGCAACTTAACTGGTCTAGTATTTTTGTCATAGTCGGTACTGGTAACACCTAAAGGTATCATTGCAGCAGGCTGGTTTAATACAGTCAAGTTTATACTTGACCATCTCAAACTGCTTTTTTTTCTTCACATTATAACCACTGCTTTGAACATAGAGTCTGCATTTTATGTCAGAAATAGTAAATAGTAAGTGCTTAGAATAGGAAGGACACAGTTGGGTTTTAGAGCCCAATCTTTCTCTGCTGGACTAATAGGAATGTGCTCCTGACAGTGCTTGTCCTCCAGTTGCAGTGTTATTTCCTCCAGTTGCAGTGTTATTCTCACTACAGTTTTGGTTTGGCTGTACAAAACCTGCTCCCTGGAGCAGTGGAGTTTGATGTATCAGGTTCAACAGATGACTATTTCCCCAACAAGGTTCTGCAGACTGGGACTCCCCCGGTATCTTTGTAGGTGTTTCAAAGGTCATTTCTGTTCCCAGGGTGGGAAGCCAACCTTTTCAAAGGGCAGGATCTATTCAGTTCCCCTTAAAACTCAGAGGCCAACAGCTGCCTGGCAACATCACTGCCCTGGCAAGGATGAGAGAGGAGAGAGCACAGGCTTCCATCAGTTACACAGGATTCTCAAATATTTAAGGCAGGTGGATCAAAACTCCCAAAAGCTGGACTTCCACTGTCTGGCTTGTAGTCCGTGTGGATTTAAGCACACGAGAAGAACCTTGGAAGGCTTGGATGTGGTTTAGGCTTTAAGACACCTTGTTAAGAGTCCTTAATTGGGAAGGCCAGTTAAGGTGCAGCATTCTTTGAAGGTATAGGGCCAAAAAGTTTGAAGTCTGGTGAAAGCCCTGTGGTACAGAGGCTCTGAAGACTCCATGGTTGAGTGCATCCAGAATTGCCTGTCAGTCTCTACAGAGAGAGACTGTGTGGGCTGTAATCGTTACATTTGTTCCATTTGAAAAGGTCTGGATGTTCCTTTCCTTAGGAGCTGTAAACTCTGCGTTCCCTGAGTACAAGTGTAGCTGTCTTTCACAGTCACAGTGGAAGAGGCAAACTTGAAAATTAAGTGGCTTGCCAATTAGCTGTTTAGAAGCTCTTTTGTTGTTTGCTCTTCTGATAATAACAGTCTCAGTAAACCTTGTCTGCAGTTTCAAAATTAACCTTTGTTCATAAAAGGCCTTTTGAGCATATTTAACTGTACACCCTTTTCACCTACAGTTTGCGGTTGTGAGGTTTTGTATGTGAGGAGAATGTCGGTTGCAGCACTGTCAGTGCTCGGCCTGCTGTTAGTGAAAAGGTGAACAAGCAGAGCAATTTCTAGCAAAGGATTGTCCCTTTCTAAATTCTGGAGGCATGATGTGACTGACCTTAGATCAGAGCCACTAGGGTATGCAGGGTATGATGCTACCCTGAAGTTACCCTGGGGAACACTGACTCGGTGACATTTCATTCCTTCCCCGATGTCTCTTTCACCCGAGGAGGGATGTGACCATTCGTTGCTACTCTTGCACAGAGAACTGCAATGGATGAGGAGAGGTGGTTTTGATTGCATAAACATGCTGTCAGCTCTGGAGAAAAGGGCATGGCAAGGTGGTTATGGTGAGAGAGCCATGATTAGGGTTAAAGGGTGTCAAGTCACATCTGCTAAAAGCTGTAAGGTGGGCAGGTTTCATGAGAATAGGATGGTGAGAACAAATCAAAACTTTATGGCACTTTAAGAGCAGATTTTGATTGCCTTTCATTCTCCTTTGATCCTCAGATAATGAAAATGTTGTGGAACACTACAGCTCAGTCAGCAATCCCCCCCAAACCCAAATGGAGTTTGCAAGGAAGATGTTTAGATGTTTTGTTATCCATCTGCATAGCCCATGAGACAGCCTTTCACAAATGAAAATTGAATTTTATCATTTTTGTGTTTGCAGAAATGGAAACAATCCCAACTACCCTATTCAAGTTGAACACAGCAAATCAGTAATGGTTTCCCCCTTTTTGGCACTGTGGTTATTAAACCAACACAGCACTCAAATGCTACAGAAATGTTAACTGATGATGACTCATGGGTTGGCAACACTGTGCGAATTGCTAACGGTCATATGCCGTGTGGGAACTCTCATTGGAAGTGCAGAAGATGTAAAATGTTGTCATCTTCCTCATTATTTTAATGGCAGTAGTGTTATGCAGACATGAGAAAAAGCTACTGAGATGGAAAATAGATGGAACTGACACTGTTGGGGTTTTTTGCGTGAAGTCTTATTCAGCATTGACTCATCTGTCTTTATTATGATATGTCATTTATTGTTTTTACGTAATATACTTAATAGAACTTAATAAAGCTGAATGGATATTCTACTTCATGGATCTCTGCTCTGTCAACTGGAGAGAGATCTTAGCTTAGTGTTGAGTAAACTCATAAATCCCCCAACAGCAAATTCTGTACATTTTGATTTTTGTTTGTTTGTTCGTCACGATTTTCCCAGCACAGGTGGGGGTCTTGAAAATAGGGCACTAGTGTAAGGACAGAGTTTCCTTAGAAAATCACACAGATGCAGAGAGAGTATTTGGGGCTGTGGGGAAAATATGGGGGATGTCAGAGCAGCCTGGTTTTGCAATAAATTGAAACAAACCTGCTTTGTCTTTTGAGTGAGGGACAGCTCCCTTTTCAGAGCCTTTGGCTAAGAGGCAGGGGAGGAAAGCAAGCTTAGGTACACTTTCTTTGACTAAACAAAGGAAGTTAATGAGCAATCATGACAGCAGGCGTGTGGTTAGATTTACCCCGGTTTCAAAACATCTGTTTAGATTTTGTTCTATTCTTTCAAATAAAGTCGTGGGTTGCTGGGTTTAATCCCAGGCTTTTGTGCTCTGTTCAGCACCTTTTAATAAATATATGTTAGATCATTCTTTGAATGTTCCTTCGTTAGGCATGAATTCAGTGAAATAAACACTATTGAGTACATGTTTACTTAAAGCTTCTGTTGCTCACTCAAGGTTTGTCTTGGGGGCTGCTTAACACCTATGGGTAGGAAACTAATTGCTCACTATCTGTCCGGATGTGAGTGACACATGGCAGGATCCCCTCTGGAACCTGCAGTTTATGAATTCTTATCTTTTTTGAATTTAAATTACAGACCCAGATCTGCCCTATCTCTGGGGGCGGGGTGGCAGAAGCAGAGAGCAAGAGCTGAGCACAAGGGAACAGCTGCATCCAAATCCACTGCCTGCCGTAGCTGAAACTAGCAAAAAACACAGGCTTCGTGTTTTGTACCTTGGGTATTGCTGATTCAGTGCCCAATTAGTCATCTCTTTATACCTGGTGTAGTGATTTGCACTTGTGCAGCGTGATGGTAAAATATTTCAGTTCTTTGCAGTATGGGGTTGTGCACTCGTGGTAATTACACAGGCTGTAAAGCAGCAGAGAATCGGGACATGATGTCTGTTGTTCCTCTACCATCAGTGCTACAAATTTAATTATATAATCCTGAAGTAGAGGTTTGTTTAAGGTGAAAGCAGAAGCAATAGCTTCCAACTCTGTGCTATTAATCTGTGATAATAAGCATTGAGTTTGACATACTTCTCTTCTGTTGCTGCTTTGATTGGTTTTGCCAGAAATCCTCTACTAGAATTGCCTCCTCTGTATTTTATGCATGATCTGTAAGCCTGTGTTTTCAGGAATTTAAAATTTCCTTCCCTTAGCTTTTACATTTTCACACTAGCAGCATTTTTTTCACTGGCATTAATTTCTTATCGAAAAATTAAATACCATATTGAGCAGGAGAATATTTTGCTGATTACATGTTCTCAAGGGGGAAATTCTGTTCCAGCCAAGGCACCAGGCTCACAGACTTTGGTACCTCTGCCTGCTCAGAGTAACTGAGCCACAGAAACCCTGGAAAGCTTGGAAATGCTGCTGGGTGCACGTGAGACTTGGGATATTTTTCATTTGCTGATTATTAGTTTTCAGCCCACAGATCTCTCTTTCTACCCTCCAGCATAGTTCTGCAACTAAGATGTTCAGGAGTCTGATGTTAATAGCTTTATTTCCCTTTGTACATCCAGTGGGTGGCTGTTTTAGTCTCAGTTTACATTTTGCATAACTGACTGAATTTAAGGACACTGAACAATTTACTTAAGTTGCAGGATGCCATATGGGAATGAAAAAAGCTCATTGGCTTGCAGAAAAGATGACTTATCTTAGACAAATTATATCTTAATTCTATACACATGTTAGAATGGAATTCAACCATTGATGAAAGGATTCACTTTGGCTCTCTTCTGCAAGTCAGTGCTAAAATTGCTACAAATTTTTGACTCGCCAAAACCAGCCTCAGTTGCCTTAAAGTAAAACCCTCATCTTTAAACACCTGATGAAGTCACTTGACAGAAGGTGAGCTGAGCCTCTACACATAAGGACACCTTCCATCTCCATCACCGTGCTTTTGAATTACCCTGTCAAGTCCTGTTTCATTAGGCTTGCATAAGGTTCACTCCTTCCTTTTCTGCAATGCCATCACTTCAAGCAGTACCCAGGACTACAGAAGTCTTGAGCTTCCCTCTCCCACAGCACTCTGTAGAATGCCTTCAAGATTCCTTTCATGATTCCTCACAGAGAATGACTAACATCCCTTTTTTTTGTATTCACAGTATCTCCTTTAAAGTCCATTTCTTCATAAAAGGTATGTGTTCACAAAGAAAATGGTTTCAGACACAGCTGAGAACCAAGCTAGCTGACTTTAAACATGATTCTCTCATTCCAAGCACAATTTTCATTTTCACTTATGTTTCAAATCAAATTTAATTGAAATTTCTTCTGAAGTTTTTAAATGGGTATAAAATTGCCTCAGCTGTCTACAAATCTTCTGTTGTTATGAATGCTGAAGCAAGTAGATGCAGTGTAGTATCACAACAGACTGTTTTTCAAGGTGCTCTTAGATCAGAAGTGAAAACTCCAAAATCATGAATGTGAAGCTGTCCAGAAGTTATTAGTCCAATAGTACAAACCACAACAACTGCTAGTTTTGAATAAGCACCTATGCTTGTCAGCATTCACTCTTCTGGATATTTTTTTTTCAGATGGGACACACAACTGATTAAAACTTCCTTAGAAGAGATTTTGGGAAAAGTTCAATTATAGCAGGTTATAGCATTTAAAAAATGTGACTTTAAACATTAGAAGAACCTGAATAAACATTACCTCCTTCCCTGGCTGAAATCAGAAATGTGTTAGCTTTTCATGTTTTACTGGAAAACACCTTGATCTTCTCAATGGGTTTGTGCTGCCAGTTCTTAACGTTTTCAGGCTGATGGTTTGGAACGAAGTATTATGCAAACAAATCTCATCACCAGTTGCAGTTTTCATTTTCCCACTTATGCATGTTTCTACTTGTCTTCAATTACCATACAGCATTTCAGCTTCTCATTCAGAAGGAAAGGTCTGAAAAAGATTAAAAAAAGAAATTTTAGCCCTTCAGACATGTTGACAAGAGTCCCCATTTTCCTCAGTGACAGGCTGGGTATCATGATTACTGTTTTATTTCTCATTTTCTTCTCTCCTGCTGCCACAAGTCACTAACTTCAGTAGCATTAAGCTGATGACAGGAGAGCAGGTCTCCTGTTGCCTTTCTCTGAGAAGTGCTTCACTTGGGTTTGGAACTTATTTCAGGAGAAGCTTATTCCAAGAAAGAAGGAATAGACACTTTCTTTTCTTGATAATAAATTCACATAGAGACTGAGGTGTAACACCACCCTGCCTGTTTAGTGCTTGAGAAAGGAATTTGCCAGCTTTGCTACTTAGTGTTAGATTTTGAATGAATGAATGAATGGGATTAAATCCCTGGGATAGAAACCTGGGGAAGATGGGTGATCATTGGGCAAATATTTTGAAATTTGCCTTTCTTCCCTATCAGAGTGGAAAAAGGGGCAAAACCTGCTGTTGGCATTTCTTTTCAGAGTCCAAAGAAAAGATTTTCATTTGGGCAAAACCAGCTTTGCAAAACTGTCCAATGTATTTTTCAAAGGAGAAATGAAAGAATTGCTTGAAAACAATAACAAACCAAAATCTGGCTCATAAGAGACACAAAAAGAAAATACTTTGCCTGGATGGTTGAGCTCTATGTGCTGAGGAGTTGTGAGTGACGTGACTGCCCCTCCTTTTCCCACCCCAACACCTGAATTTTTCCAGAGTTTGCAGGTGGGTCTCCTGCATTCTAGTTCATGAAGCTCCACAATTGCTAGTGTCACACTTCTACAGTGTAATAGGCCCTGGTGAAGAATGGCTGGAGAAGGTATTTCACAGGCTGGTCTTGTAGTTTTTTCCTTTTGGCAGGATCAGAAATAAAAATATCATCTGGCTTGTAGAAGACAGCAACAGCAGGAGGCTGTTCTCAGGATTATTCCAGTTCCTCTGAACAGCACGAGCAATGGAAAGCAATCAACAATGGAGCTAGAAGAGGAATATCACTGGCTGATTTAAAATGTGTAAGTAACATCCAAGACTCTGAAGAAGCTAAAATTTAAGCAAACACCACTTCAAAATCAGCAAAAGACACTGTCGTACTATTTTTTTTTCCCTTCTAATGTCTTCTATGCTTATTATATTCCCTAGAATTGGAAAAAGCTTGAAAAACTAATTAAATAACTCTCCCAGCATAACTTTGTGATCAGTAGTATAAATTGCAGTGAGAGCTGGAGAAGTGCAGCTGACAATAAC
This sequence comes from Chloroceryle aenea, assembly GCA_013399075.1. Classification (NCBI taxonomy): domain Eukaryota; kingdom Metazoa; phylum Chordata; class Aves; order Coraciiformes; family Cerylidae; genus Chloroceryle; species Chloroceryle aenea. Next base: position 283,992 of record VWZY01000510.1, read on the forward strand.
GGAGCTGATGGTTCATTTAAGACTCCCCTAACCTAAACCGAGATTTAATATCCAATCTTAAAGCAGGACTGGAAACATCTACAGAAGGAATGAAGAAAGGTGAGTATCAACACCTTCTACAGTATTTCCCTTTGTATTAGTCAAAACTGTGCTTTTTACTTCACAATTCTGGAGTCAACCTCGATGGAAAACACAGCAGTTTTGGCTGATTTTTCTTTTTTCAAGACTACAAGGCTTTTACGCTGATGGTGTCACAGTGAAGCACTGCAATGTGTTTTAAAGGTCAACTTCTCAGTCAATGTGTGCCATTGTGTATTTACAGACAAAGTGTGCCTCGTAGAGTAGCAAATACATCTAAAATTGCTTTTTGAAATATTTTGGCTTACTTTCAATTCCTTCTTGTGCTTTTCCAATGGCATGATTTATTAATCTCTGACAGTTGCATCTGAGGGCCTATAGAGATGTCACTGAAAACATGAGCTGGTGAAAATGAACAAAGCTGTCCTGTTGAGATAAAGCTTCATGAATCAGTTAGGTCAGTGTTGCCAGCAGTGATAGAGAGGGAAGGCCCCACTTGAGTACGCTTTCTTGGCCGCTACCTATAAATGGGGTGATGATAATTGCTATCTGCACAGTGGTACTGCCTGAAGAATTAAATAGCAAGGGCACGGGGAGGGGAGGGGAGGGTGGAAGGTGGTTGAAAGCTGTGGCTTTTCTCCATGAGAGCATTCATGTCACAAATTGTTATTAACTGGTCCCTGCTAGTGTGTTTTTTATTTAGATTTAATATTAAGCACAAAACCTGTGCACAAGCCCCAAGAGCCACTTTGGTGGTAATTAGATTTGCAATTGCTACCTAGCAGTGCAGAGATGAACGCACCAATAAATAAACTCTGCCAGACAGCTCCAGTGAAAACACTGATTCAGCCTAGCAGATGAAAATAGAAGAATTCCATTGAAGCTTTTAAGTTCCAAAGCTGCCCAGGAACAGGTTCAGCCTTTTCTGAGAACCCTGGCCAGCAGCTCGTGTTCTTTCTGGAAAGTAAGCTGCATTGGATTATTCTGGGTGAGGGGAGTGTGCTCATATTTCTGTGGCTGTCTGGGAGAGCATCCTGCAGATAAGCCTTGGTCTTCTCACTCTCAGGATCTCTACTGAGCATCACTGCAGCTGTGGCAGTTGGTAATGGGGAGAGAAATGGCCTGGTGGGCTGTATAGCCCTGAGAGCACTCTCAGTGCAACGCAGAGGCAAAAAGGGGCTTGTATTTTGTACCATGTTTTGTGCTCCTAGTGAGTGTGTTGTCTTTGTGATATGTGGTGGTGTCAGCTCTGTTGAAGCCAAACAACTAATTGGGATCACAAGCTCCTACAGTCACCACCTATCAATACAGGAGAAGGGATGCTGCTTTCTAGGCCTGTGAGCTAATTATATTTTACATTTTTTTTTCTTTTAAAAAGGCTAGAGAGTGAGTTTCTTTACATAGACTCCAAAGACAGAAGAGTTTTTGAAATCACAGAAATGTGATTATCAGCAAGAAAAAAACATCACTGGTGTTCTTATAAATAACAGTATGAGGAAATTCATTTTAGCAAAAGGAAAAATAAGTACTTTCAAGTTCAATATCTTGTAAGCTTGGACATACATTTTTCTATTAGTTTCCCTGAGAATTCAGTGGCATCCATAGTTTATGGGTTTATACATGGGTTGTTTACTTTAACTAGAGGATGGATGGGTGGATGGATTGTTTTAGAGTATGGAAAGCTTAAAAATATATAAACCATTTAAAAAAAACGTAAGACATCTCAGAGCTGGGGTTTTTTTAAGGTAAAGGTCTTGTAGGTGTTAACTGCATGTGCTCATTGCTGAAGGCAAATATGAGGTAAATGCATTACCTTGGCAGCTGGAAAAGGAACAGAGGATAATCTGGGTGACCTTGTATCTGCTGAAGGCTGGGACTGAGTGCAGGAAATTTAGAGAGTAGGTTGCCACGGAATGATATAAGCAATCTCCAGTATAGAGCACACTTGTGCTCGTGCAGGGAAAGGTAGTAGCTCAAAGTGTGGCGAGGGGTGTAATCTGTAAACTGGTGTGTAGAACAACAATTTCCCTTAAACCAGGAAATTGGGGTTTGGTAAGAGAAAATATTCACAATCAACTATGTGTGTTGTGCTGTGGATCAGTTTGGACATCAGGCAAATCCTGCCTCGTGCTGGGCTAAGGCCATTAACAGAGCATTTCCAACCTAGTTTGGGAAAATAGAGGAGGATAGGTTGAGGGACTAGCATGTGTTTGTGATGCCTGTGAGAAGCTATCTGTGGGGCACGGCAGCACGGGCTAAATTTACACACATTAACCCTCTATTAGTATGACTTCAATGAGATTTGGCACTCAGCCTGCACTTTTTAAACCACACAAAATATCCCCTGATCGTACCACGGGCAAGTATTGTGTTTCGTGACTGCTGTTTTCACGTGCATGTGTTTACAGCTTGTTTTGGGGAAGAGTAGTGCTGGTTTCAATGCAGTGGCTATGCTCGTGTTTTACTTGCAAATCTCAATGGTTTCTGAGAAAATTGGAAACAGAAAATTGCTAAAAAGTGCAGGTGCAAGCTAAGACTCGAATTCATGATTTGAATCAAGCTCTTATGTTCAGCAGTTTAAAATTGTGATTACATCTGGTAATTGGAGCTGCTTTCACTGCCTGCCTGCTCTTCACTTTGGTCACTGCAGTTCTGTGCTAGGACAAATTATTGTGATGGCTCAGAAAGCTTCAGCCATGAGTGGAACAAAAATCTGTTTTACTGCCTTTGTCTGGCAGATTGGGGCTGACCTTAGCTGGAAGCGGGGCATAGGACTCCTATGGGCCAGTCCTTTGAGGTGGCACAAAGGTTCCTTTTTCTGGTCTTTGCCTGGTGTTTTTTACTTCCATGCAATATGTTCATCTTTGAGCATCTTTGCAAGATGGAAATAAATATGCCTGGCAGGGATCTCACAGGATTCCACCTTTCTCTGAAGCCTGGGGAGCTCCTCTCCTGCTGAGGCTGTTAGGGCTTGTCACTCAAACACTTCCCTGCTACTACCACTATCTCAGGAATAATTGTCTTGTAGTCTGCCTGTGAGACAGATGCTTCCTGATAACTGGCACATTAAACTGACTAAATTCTCCAGGCTTTGTAAAGGGGACTCAGAGGGAAACCAAAGGGAAGTTACTTTTTTTCCTTTTGATTTTGTGACAGGATATGGCTAGAATAGAAAAATGGTATGGAAAAGATGAAAAAAGCTCTTTTTCTGAAGGCAGACAGTGCACTTTTGCTGTACACTCATCTTTCCCTAGGAACACTTTTCCATAGCCTGGAGCCCATTCCTGCAGCCTTCAACCCCCATGATCTCTGTGAAGGGTGATGGTGGTAGCACTGCACTGTGGCGTTGGCTGAGCCAATTGACTTTGCTAATTTCTGTGAAAGCAGCAGTGCACACCTCAACTAGACCTGATAACTTCCATAAGTCAGCATCACATTGCTTGTACAGCAACACTCCTGATGTAATAGAAATGCCTCTTACTAATGAGTGCAAGTTGAATAATGCAGGTGACAATTAATGGAGGAAAGCAATTAGAAATTAATGTTCCCAGGACTTTTTCTGAAGTTTTATTTGATGTTTGATCTAATTATTTGATAAATTCTGTACATCTCCCTTATGGAATCATGAATAACTGTAGTTGAATTTTTAAAAGAACTAAGAGCTTGAAATAGCACATGGGCTGTATTGAACACCCATAAATAAGATGTAAGTCTAAGATTTAGGAATAATGGACTCCAACAGTAGAGCTAGCATTCCCTCTGGAAGAAAAACACCAACCAAGCAAGCATTATATTGAACTCATAACATTAAATAATGCTCATGACTGAATTTCAGATGAACTTTTTATGTTGTTTGTGAAGTCCCTGGAAACTGAAGCCAACAGACAGTACAGAAATGAAATGGGTCACTGCTATGTGTTTCCTTTGGTGAGAATTGTATGTCAGGTGGTTGTGAAACTTTTGACAGTTTTTATATTGCCTTTGTAGGTAACAGCAGTGGAGCAGTTAGAACCAATTTGATACACAGCTTGCCAAGTGTTGCATCTAGTCCAAGCCTTGCAAGCTAAACATGTCTTGTACCTACTTTTGTTGATTTGTATCTTCTTAAATCCAGAGAGAATTTTGACTGCAGCCATCTGAGGCCAAAGCAATTTTGTGTTTCCAATTGTTTGTAAGGATGCATTTGTAGTCACAGAAGATAAACAGAAGAAATCTTGATGTTTACCTTGATTTGACAAGTTGAATTAGAGTCATGTCTTAGGCCCATTGAACTTGCTATATTCTGATGACATTTGCATATAATGATTGTTTTCCATTCATCTTCTGCTGACTGTGTCAAGCATTAAAGCTAAGCATTTGGGATAAAGCTTTCTGTAAAATGCCACAGTACAGTAAAACCTCAACAGAAGATTCAAGAGACAGATTTTCTTCTCATCATAAGAAGTGCCTTACCCCAATCAACAGGAGTGAACCTCTGCTTAGTAGAAGGGAGCGTCCACTAGTGTCATGAGTAAATCAGAATGGTCTGAACATAACACTCTTACTTAGAAATTTTCCTTGACTTTTGTATGAAAGGTGCACATCAACAAAACAAGTCTTCCCTCTTTCTCATTCCACAGGACAAGGATTTGTGGTCTTAAGAGGAAGATGTCGGGAAGTGATTCAGGAGAAGTTGCTGCAATGGAAAGGCATTGAAATGAATGGTCGACATCATGTCTCCAAGTTCAAGAGGCTACACGCGTTGGTTTTGCTGGAAGTTCTCTAAACAGGTAAAGAAGAAAGTCTGTGGTAGCCTCCAAGTTTGATAAATGGTAGAAGTTAGATGTCCATGTGCTCAAGGCTGGGTTTTGAGAGGTCAGAATTTTTTTAGCTTTTACTCTGCAGTTACTTTCCACTGGATTAGTCTCCAAAGTGGGACATTTGTGCCAAATATTTCTGTGGAGGCTTTTGCTGCCAGCATAAAATACTGCCAAAACCTTCCATATGGCTAATGCTTATAACCCCTTGTTCAATCATTGTCACTCCCAGTAGGTGTTTAAAGCTTTAATTCCTGACAATGCATCTGGAATATCAAGTGTTTGAGGATCTGCAGGCCTGTTTAGAAGTGTTTCTCTTGGTGTGTTTCTGTAGGCAACATTACCTCCCTAATTCAGAACAGATTTATTCTCAGTGGAGGCCACATAGTTACCCTTATTCATTCTGAGCTCATCAGATGATGTATAAATTCATCTGTTACTCTCAGTAGCACGTAGGATGATGTCTTCAAAAGTGGACCTACGCTCAGCCAGCTCCTAACTGTTGGGTGCTCCCCAAGTGCTGTGGTCTCCACAGCCTGAAGTTAACACAGCAGCTTATTTGCAGCATGTGAGGAAAGTGCTTCTAAGTAGCACCTATAAAAGCTGATGTGTTGCTTAGAAAGTGTCAAAGAGAAGGTGAGGTCTGGGTGTTGAAGGTTATCTGAGATGGAAAAGGAGTGCTGGTCTTGCTGCCTGGACACTGGTACTTCCTGGAAGTCTCTTAAGCCAAGGAAGTCTTTTGTGGCACCAAAGAGGGTAAAGCAAAGTCTTGCTGCATTTCTGTCCATGAACTGAAAGGATAGAATGTTTTAACAGCATTTTTTCTCTGTTGTTCTTGGAAGAAAACAACACCTGCCCTTTCAGACTGAGTCGCTGTCAGATGTCACGATGATCTCCTACTGTGTCTATTGGAGAGGGATCACTGCTTTTTAAAGGTTGGTGTGAGTTGTGAGCAGTAGCACAAAGTTATCATCAAAGCTGTTATTGCCAGAGCATTGTTTTGAGACAGTATTTCCAGGAATTTAAAATATNCTTTGAGACAGACTTTTGTAGTCATGATCAGTAATGAGAAATTTTGAAAAAAAAAAAGTATTTCCAGGAATTTAAAATATTTCCTGACACTCTATTGATGACTTAATTACAAATATACAGAGGTGCTTATAAATTTGAAACAGGGTAGGTTTAATAACTTGTCTTTTAAGAAAAAGAGATGCTAGATTATCAGGGAAAGATATTCTTGTAACAAATCAGAAATTACTGTGCCTTCATGTGAATGAAATTGTGAGAAACATATGATGAAGACTGCTGTTAATAGAGTCTGTCTATCACAGCTATAAATCTGAGACGGGAAAAAAAGCAGTAGTCCTATGACTCAGCAGTAATGAGGATGGCATGCAGTTCAAAATGAACTCAGAATAAAAGCATTTTTCAGGGAAAAGAAGTATTTCCTGAAAGTGGTGAGCTCACTGACGTATGTGAGCATCACTGCAGGAGTCAGTAGTTACCCAGTTTATTGCAAATCTGTTAAAGTGAGCAGTGTTTACCCTGCTGTCCTTTACTGCATGTTCACTGACTAGAGTATTAAAATAGGAGCAGTGCCCTCTTCATGTACGGGGAGGGAAACAAATGCTGTCAACAGCATGCATGGTCCTATTCCTGTCTGGGAACAGTTCTCACTAACCAGAGGTCATCTGTAACACCAGAACCGCTGGGTGAGTTAGATCACTGTAATGTCACCAACAGCTTTGAAGAAGGTTGTATAACCTGTCACTGTGCAGAGTTAAAGAAGGAAATTAATCAGAAAGGGAATTACTTGTAGCCATTCTAGAGGAACACTTCTGAGAAGTGAACTTGACTCAATAAAAAGCCCAGTGACATTTCAGGTCTGGGAAAACTCTGCTTGCCAGTGCAAGTACTAATGCATTGTTAAAGAGGTTGGTGCTTCTCTGAGGGATAATTATGGAAGATAAATGACCTAAGCCCAGGTAGATAGGCCTGATGAGGTGCAGATATACTCAGAGATGCCTTTTTTCTATTACATAGTTCTGCTGAAGTAAAGGAACTGGTCTTGAAATGAAATAAATTCAAGGTGAGGAAACTGTCAGTCCTCACAGAAAACGACATCATTTATAGGTGGGGATATTTTTTGTCAGTGTGTTAAGCTTTAAACTTCTGTATAGCTATTTGTTTGGTTATAGATAAGTAGATGGTACAATGCAGCTTAGTGGAGAATCAGACAGGGCAGCCCATGTGACAAGGAATGCTGAGCTTGTGCTCTGTGAATTGCCTACCTGAGGCCTGGAAAAGGCCAATGGAAAAAAAAATGCTTTTCAGCTACTTAGGTACGCCAGATTCCCAAAAGACTACAGTTCTTCTGGAAAATGCTTAAGGCTTTCTCTTTCCCAGAGGGCTGAGAGCTGCTCTGTGGTCAGAAGAAAGCAAAACTTCTGTGATTTGATGACAGGAAGAAAAGGACAAAAAGGGATACACAGCCAACCTACCACCTGCTGTCTGACATGCTGTTTACTTGTGTTTTGTACCTCACCTGAGTCATGTCTTTTAAATAAGAAAAGAACAGAACTGAGAAATGACAGATGTGAGGTTCCCTCCAGAATGATCTGTCCTGCAAATGGCCAACAAAACGATGGCTCACAGAGAAGCTGATGGCTCTTTCCAAACACCCTAAGAACACTGGAGAAGCTGATATTTTTATCAGTTTTTTAGGTTTTGCATGGGAATGATAAGAAAAAGTCCTCAATGATACCTTGTCAAAAGGAAAAGATAGGAATAAATAATGAAGACTGATATAAACCAGTGTTTATATCAGTCCTCATTAAATCCCAATTTCTAGGGATTTGCTGAGGAAAAGTTATACGCTTGCCTCATCTATGGCTCAAGATGGTTGAAAACATAAAGCTTTTCTAGAAAACTACTTGAACTACCAGGTGAGATGAATGAGGTCCTTAATATACAAGCAATTCTGGGGAGTTGGGAAACTCTTAACTTGGTGTTCAGGCATGAGATTTTCTGATTTACTGGATTTTTTGTCTAGATATCTTTGTCTATTTCAACTAAATATTTAATTTATCAAATAAAGTACTGCAGCTGTGCACTGAGCCATGGTCAAAACACTCCTTGAAAAAATTGGAAGTTGTCTGCCATGGATTCCTTAATAAGCAGAATAATTTCTGAATGATTATTTTTTTCCGCATTAAATTATCTAAACAATATAAAAAAGGTGTAGTGGGCAGTGTACCATATAATGACAGCTGTGAAATATTAAATTGCAAAGATTTGATTCATAGCTCTGTTTTTCTTCTCTCCATCACATTCAGGGGAAAACTACTTAGATTAATTTCACGGTGTTTATTTTGTAAACAATCCAGACTCATACAAAACAAAGATCACAGTGGCCCTGAATACATTTCTGTAATGTGAAAAATGGGTTGTGCCCAAAATGCTTGTTGATATTGACACTGTTTAAAAAATACATTGTTCCATTTCACTTCAGTTCATTTAAGATTCCCAGGTTTTCTTACACAATTTCATCATTAATGTCCACATTAAAGACATAAGACTTTCTGTAGCATAACACCACTTGGGTGCATAAAATTGTCCGAAAGTCTGGTCTCTGGTGATTGCATCCACCTATGATAGCTTTTGTTGTTTCAGCCTTAGGCTGAAATTCTGTAACTGACAGTGAAAATCCTATTTAGCTTTTTCTAGTTGGTTATGGCATTTGGTCATTTAATAATTTAATAATATTTATAATTCTTTTGGAACTGGATCCACTGGATCCTATTATTCAAAAGCAAGGTATAATCTAGTGCTGATGTGCTGCTAGAAAGGAGAAACTCATTTTTTGCCCACATGGACTGTTAGAGCGAGACTCTTCTCTCTTTGCACTCCTCTTCCCCTCAGTCTCATTCTTGCAACTGCTTTTGCCAGCCCACTGACCACCTTGATAGTCTGATGTGACTCTGTGTGACAAATTGTACCTATTCCTCTTCCATACATGCTGCCTAAAGGAGATAAAAACTGTTCGCCCTCTCTTTTTCGTGTCTGGAGAACCTTTCTTTTTCTTCCCCCTTGACTCACAATCCTTAGGTTGTTAAGAAAACCTTGCCTGGAGATTAACCTTTACTCTACAGATTAATGTGTAGGCTTGCAAAATGCATTTGGACAAATTTTGGTTCCTGTTTCATTGTCTAACAATGACACATATGTGCTGGCATTATGTGCTGTGATTCTCGATTTGTGGAGATACATTAACTGAAAGTAAATCAGCCAACCTTCACAGATGTTATCACCACCATCTTTAGTCAGTTTGAAAACAACTCCCAAACCCTTAAAAACATACAATTCAACTGCTTCTATATACTGTTGATCCTGACATTTTCCATGTACATTCAGTTAAATACCCTAAACCAACTTATTCATAAGGATTATACCCTGGAATCTGCCTGTACCTTGAAATCTATGTTTTTGCAGATAAACCTCCTGCAAAATTTATTTTGGGGGACAGCAGGTGGTAGCATGAATAAAAGCAGAAGTGTGCTAGCATGAGCCTTTTACTGCTTAGCAGATTGTGCTATTCTTTCTAGCTGGAGTCATGCAAAACATTAAATAGGAAGAATGATGATTTAATATACTAATTGAAAGCAATAAATGAGTCATTCAGAGCCAGCTGATCTAATTTGGAGTAATACAGGTTATGTGAAATTAATCACACCTAAATACATCATGGTGCAATAGCATCTTAGCAGGGTCACCAGTCACAACAGTATTAAAGAATGCTTAAAAGATGCACAGGTTAGAGCTAAAGATCCTGATAATCCTTGAACCCCACACTGCCTGTGCCTGGCCATGCTGTAGGGGCCTGTAATTTACCCCTGCTTGAATACCATGTGGGTTGTTTAAAGAAAATTGGTCTACAGAGGATTTAATAAACTTTTTTTTTTTTTTCCTTCCTGAAATACTGTGATCATCTCTATATTAGAAAACTGCTGCCAATCAGACCGAACATCTAGGGGGTGGAACAGGTTTTGATGTAAGAAAACCCTCTGGAGTTTAGAGGGTCTGATCCATCTGCTATTCAAATCACGGAAAAATAGCAAATGCCTACATCAAAACCAGTAGGATGAGCTATTTCCTGAGATTTTTATAAGTGGTGGTGTACGCTGCCTTTCACTGGGGGTTTGTCAAGTCACCAAGTGGTTTTTGAAAAGCTAGTCCATGGCTTTCAGAGAAGTGCGATTGTTTTAATTACCTTCTCAAAGAAAGTGCAGATTAATCACAGTAGGAAGACATGTGAAAAAAAACACCTGAGATCTAATTCTAAATTCATCAAGGACAGGAAATGTTTTCTCTCCAAATGGGCAGCCTTCATCTCACTCTGTCTGTGAATTCACTCAGAAAGCTCTTTTGTGAAAGGGAACTATGGGACCAAGAAAAACTACCAGGTTTTGTTAATACTTTGATGTTGATCTCCGCTAGTTATTCCTGTTGCAGTCTGTCTTTCCAATGTTCCTTATCAACACTGTTCCATCAGTGTTTTTCCCAAGTAATGTCTCAGCAGCACTGTCTTGCATTTGAAGTGGTTATTTTTTCCCTTATAAATCCTTTGTAATGTAGAAAAGGATTTTTAAAGGGTTGCAAATAGTAATCTGATAGAGAAAATTTCATCAAATAGAAGTGAATATGATAACTTCTGTTTAACTGTTGACATTTGGATTTGGTCCGACAGGAGTTATGATTTTTTAAGTGTTTTTGCAAGACAAGATGTGAAAAGGGAGTAATTCAATTGCTTTGCTTCAGAGTACAGAATACCCAGCTTTTAAAGCTTGTAAAATGTCAACATATATTGACCATTTTCCTCTGTATTTCTTCAGAAAGCAAAAGCCATATGACAAGATGTATCTGCTATAGAGCATGAACTCCACTGTCCTAAAGCAAAACATGGATCATTGCAATGACCTATAGCAAGTGAACTGTGCTGATCTCCTAGGAGTAACAAAATTGTTGCCTACCCGGTGATGGGTACAGGTGGCATATTTCCTACATGCCACTCAGTATGGCATGACATTTGAAGACAAGTATCAGAGTAGAAAAGGCAGAGTAATCTGCCTGTTGTTTAACCCTGCTGCAGAACTCATGCTCTTTAGGTGAGCTGGGTGTATATACTGCAGCGTGGCTTCCTGGAAGACAGGAGCTGTTGGCTTGAGCTGTTAAGTGAGAAATAATGGAAATGTTAGCTTGCATATGAGGTGCTTTATCGTCCATTGAGTCCTATCTTACGCAGAATGGGACAGACTCTTCTCCCTCTCTGGAAATTATTGAATTATGGGGAGTATAGTCTTGTTCCACTCTCTTCCGGAAGAAATAATAGCAACCTTTCTGTTTGCAGTTGGCTGTCACCAAATAGTTCCCCTGGAGAGGGCAGATTCATTGGAGGGGCTACTTATGGACACCAATTTCCACTATTTGTTTTCTGGTGTACAGTATGAGGTGGTTTCTGCAGGCCGAGCTCTACGAACTTTGTTTAGTGAGATGATACTTAACAGGAGCAAGGCAAAGTGCTGAGGGAGAGAAAATACATGTGTTCATATTTTTTCCTTGCCCATTGCTGGTGGCAGGGTTTCTGCTGCAAAGGAAGAGGGATGTATTCGCAGAAGAGAAGGTAGAATTTGAGTCTTAAGTCAGCAATCTCGCTGGAGGTGGCAGAGGGCAGATCTTCAGTTTTCACCCTGTGCCACTTCTGAAACCTCTAGTGCTTGGAATTCACAGTTCCTGCAGTAGCAACAGGAATAATCAGTGTGTAAGGCAGGCTAGAGGGCCACCTTGACCTTTGTTTAGGTTTTTAAAATTATGTGCCTGACCCCTCTAATAAGCTGAGATCATCCAACAAGAAAGTTGCTCTATATTTTTCAATCTCTGAGGCTGGCTCTTGGCCACATGTACCTGGAGCAACCCAAGTGAGGTTTCCTCTCAAGCCAGTGTATGTGTATTTTTGAGGATTCTGATCTGTGGAAGACTTTTGATGGACTCAGATTTCTTGCATGGCTCAAACAGCAGGGAGGCAGGATTGGCATGAATTTGAACTTGAAATGGGGCAGCTGATAGGTCTTTTTAATGCAGTTGGAATTAATTTGGAGTGGCCTGCAACTTCCACAGAGTATTCCTGTGGGTCTAATAGACATTCATTATTAGTAGTGAGGTTAATCTTGAGTATATCACAAGATGACTTGTTTTCTACTGTGAGGTTACTGAAAGTTTTCACCCCTAGAACATTAGCAATTGAGACACAAATGAGCTCTTACAAGCTGAGTGCTGTTTGATGATGCCATGACTGATACCAATGTTTATATTAGCTGTGAATCTTCTCAGCCTAGCAATTGCCTGTATGATCAATGGGTCATTAGCCCACACTATTTGTCTGTTAATACAAGATATGGGTATATATCTTGTATATACGTTGTAACAGCAAGTGAGGCAGCACTCACTGAAGTCATTCACATCTACCAAGTAAGAGATTCAATTAAGGGAAAAGGATGTCCTTAGTTTCAAAAGGCAGATTTATAGCAGGACTGCCCTCTTATATGTGCACACCCTCTCTTTGCAGTTCTTTTAAAAAACATGTTTACACGACGGGTCATTTTACTGAAGAGCTGAAGGAAAGTGGGGAGAGTCAGATCAGCCCCATGTGGCTCTGCAGGAAGGAGCAGGATTCAGCAATGGCCAAGGGCTGTAGGGTAAGGCAGAACAGTAAGCAATGCTTTTCCCTACCTACCAATCATTTGTAGCCCAGGGAAGCAGAGAAGTAATTTCAATAATTTCAGCAGGTTTTAGATTAAGTCATCTTTTGTAACCCAACCCTTTTTTTCACTCCAAATATAATTTTATTTAGGTCAAGGAGCTGGGTAATATGATTACTAGCGATTTGCTGCATCACTTGTATGATGTCCATGCTGTTATTGCTTTAGCCAAGAGGATCGATAATGCTTATAGGGAATGAAAGTTTCTGTAAATCTTACTTTTATCTTCTCTGTGTGAGTGAATGTTCAAGGCAAAAGTCATCTGTAAAATTACCTGCATCATGCCTTTCTTTGCATGCAAAACACAGTTGAATCTGCAGCAGATATAATGGCACACTTTCATAGCCTACAGCTTCAAGATTTGTTTATATTATGCAGATTAACTGTTCAGACGTTTTTCATTTTAAATGTTGTTTGACTACTTGTAATGAGCAATCATAGTAATAAAGTAAGGATAGATGCAAAACAAAAGTCCAGGTTAGCCATAATCCCTGATTATTTGCAGTATTTGGGTGAGAGGTTTTTCCTGTTTGTTTGTTAAGTTTCTGATACACCTGAATGTGTCTGCAGTGAATAACACAACACTGCAGTCCATGATGATGAAGACCGGCCTTCCCCATGTTTGGCCCTGCTTTATTTATACAGGAATGAAATCTGATGAAATACATCTGCTTTGTTTGTTAAGACAAGAGCTTCTAAATGAGGTTTCTATTAGCACAATGGGGAAGGGAGGGAGAAGGAAAAGAAAAGGAGGCATAGAAAAGGCTGTATGAACAGAGTGCATGAAGGTGGCTTTAGGCTACGCCATGTGTAGTTAGTGTACAGTCCAAGGGAAGGTGCTGTGAAAATTGACCTCAAAATAAGTCTGTCTGCACTACAGAGCATAAGCTCCAGTGGCTCATTATAGGACTAAAAGAGGGAGCTTTTCTAGTCAACAAGACTTAAGAGAAGGTAAAAGGGGCTGTTTCCCTGCTCACTGCAGGGGGGATGGACTAGATGACCCTTAAAAATCCCTTCCAACCCAAAACATTCATTCTATAAATGTCAGGAACTAAGTTGGTCTGAACATTACTTGCCTTAGAGAACAAGGCTTAGAAAGGCTTTCAGAGAGGGAGCTTGATTATGTGGGTCTCAAAAGGAAAATGCAGGGCCAAACTGCACCAAGGAAGGGTGACAGGGCCTTTTCACAATGGGATAATGAAAAGAATCTTAATTTTTTGCCAGGGAGCTATATCTTAAAATAGGATTGTCAGCATTTCAAGGTCTGACTTGTGCAGATTGGAGTACATACATAATAGCACTGTCAAGAGAACTTTGTTCATTTCCACTTAACAGAAATAGTTTCTTTCAAAGATGACACAAAATATCTTCACTCTTGTTGAAAACATTCATTTTGCTGAGAATGACTTGGTACTGAACTCTTCTCTCTCCAATTTTCCTTGGCAAGCTAGCAAAGTAATACCTAATAAATAGCTTTTGCTAGACTTTTTCTCTTTCTCTTTTATGCTTTCTTTGTACAGGTAAAGAAGTGTACCCAAGGCAAGGAGCATCATTTCTACATGAAACCTAATTTTGCAGCATTCTCCCAGGTGATGTTGTTTCCTTATAAAACATCTATAACTGTGGGGAGGGGGCACTGTTGCTTGAACAGTTTTCTGTATTGCTATTGCCTTCTCTTGATCCTTTTCAATTTATTATGTGACCGATAAAACCCAAGTTGTTGCTGTTAAATGTATTATCATATGGTAGTTGTGCTGATGAGAAACCTTACTGGGCAATTTAAAACACATTGGAAGACAAAGCAGTGTGCATTTTCAACTTAACCTCTCTGTTAGGCCTTAACTGCCATTACAATCCACACTTAAACTGCAGTGGCTTTTTTTTTTTTTGGCTGCTATTGCAACCTGTTAGCTAAGTGCATTTTAGTAACCTTTAGTTACTAAGTAGCCTGCCATCTAGGTTGAGTGCGATGGTATTCTGCAAAGCTGCCACTGGCATGGGTGGTGCTGGTGAACATCTGCCTGGGAAAGGAACCTTCTGGAGCATCCTGGGACCTTGGTGAGTTCAGTGGCCAAAAGTTTGGAAAATTATTTTTCTGTTTGAGCTTTGGCCGATCATTATGTGAGGGTGAGCCAGAGATGGCTGGAGGGACAAATAAAATTGCCCTGGAATTGCCCTCGTTTGGGCTGGGCACGGAGCAGCAGCATAACCTGCGGTGGGTGCCATGAGCTTCCCCTCACACANATTCGCGCAGCTCCTGCGGGACAACAACGTGACGCGGGAGCAGTTCATCGCCCTTTACGGGCTGCAGCCGCTCGTGTACATCCCGGAGCTGCCGGGGCGCACCAAGGTGGCCTTCGTCCTCATCTGCGTCCTCATCTTCGCCCTGGCGCTGTTCGGCAACTGCTTGGTGCTCTACGTGGTGACCCGCAGCAAAGCCATGAGGACCGTCACCAACATCTTCATCTGCTCCCTGGCGCTCAGCGATCTCCTTATCGCTTTCTTCTGCGTCCCCTTCACCATGTTGCAGAACATCTCCTCCAACTGGCTCGGCGGTGGGTGCCGGACCCGGGGCGGGCGCTCCCGAGCCTGTTACGGGCTCGGCGGCGGCGGGAGGGAGGGAGGCGGCCGATGAGGTGCAGCGGGGGCTGCGTTATTTCCGCGCACCCCTGCGGAGCTCTTTGTGTTTGCCCAGGACTTAAAAGTCCTGTGTGCGAACTTAAAACGCCTGCTCTTCTGGACCGCTGGTCGGTTTCGGGCGTTCGTAGCTTTTCACCGTAGGGCTGAGGCGCCGTCTCCAGGTGTGTA
>VWZY01000510.1:300048-339381 GCA_013399075.1 Chloroceryle aenea
CGAACTTAAACCGCCTGCTCTTCTGGACCGCTGGTCGGTTTCGGGCTTTCATCGTAGGGCTGAGGCGCCGTCTCCAGGTGTGTAGCTCGATAACCTCAACGTGCTGCTCCGCGGAGTTAAATAATGGCTACGCAGCTCCCTCGGGTTGGGTTAAACCCAGTGAGCTTTCGTGCTTGTTTTGGTTAAAAGTTGCAGTACGTGCCTGAGAAACTGTGCGTCGTGCGGCGCTGATGAGGTGGCATTGCGGTGCTTCCCCTTTTCTGCTCTTTCGCCAATGTAATCTGTCTGGCAAGTGAAATAGCAGTCTTTATTAAAGTTCCTCTGACAGCACTCGACTTGGGGTCAGACCTCCTTAACCTTTTGTGGGGACAAAGATTGCATCTTTGGAGAGAGAGGGGAGTGAGAGAACATGCAGAATTTATCTTGAAAAGACGTCTTGTTTTCAAGATTTGCTTCCATATTGGGAATTACGATGTATTCCTGTTGATGTAAAGCACCTTTGTGCAAGGTCTCCCCGGTGCCTAGAAAGAATTACTATTTTCCTCTTTTTAAAGCAGCCCAGTTCCAAAGTAGTAAAGTAACAAAAAGACAGAGGTGAGGTTACTCTCTAAATAGTATTTTTCCTTCTTTTCCTGGTATTAAACAGTATTTGGCAATTATAAGTGGAAAAATAGAAGGGATGACTTTGCAGCAAGTAGCAGACAAAATCTTGTACAACCATAAATTTAACTATTTTTCAGAATATTTCAGCACAAACAGAAAAGATGTTCATGAAGTGACACAGTTATGTTTCAATTTCTAAGGCTTCCTTTGCTTCTCTTGTTGTGTGACAGGGATGGTTACCTTCAGAACATGAAGGTTTAATTCCGGTACATCCCACAGACTAGAATGCAGGATGTGAATTGGCAGGTCTGAGGAGACGTAAAAAGCACACGGGTACCTCACCTTGTGAAAAATAGGCTTCATTATTGTCTGAAAAAACAGGAACTTTCTGGGGGAAGTGATGAATATAGAACTCTAGGGGCTGCCGACGGCAAGGACACTGTTATGAGCTGGATTTGTGGGAGGTAACCACTATTTTAAGATAGTATAGATGTTGAACCCCCAAACTAATAAAGATATGCAAATAAAAAGAATGGAATAAATTGACAGCAATACTGCTGGGCCTTCCTTCTGACTATTGTGGTTGCATTTCTCATTATCAGAGAGGAATACAGCAGAAAGTTACTGGTGGCATATATGGTTTGTATTTGTCTTTGATTTGAAACCACTTCTTTATTTCCGTGCTTATATGGATGTGTTTGTTTCTTCCTTCTCTTTTCCCCTTCAGAAACCAGCAGCAGAATGGGAGAGGTGAGGGGAAAACTGCAGACACTAGGATGTGGAAGTGTAATATATAAATATAAGAACAGCTCCAGAGTATCTGTTTTCTTTAAGACATTATGGGGTGCTATTGGAAAGGGTTAACTACCGTTTTGGTCTTTGTAAAGTGAAGTGTGAAACATTTTCACCCCAAAGGGTTTTCAGGTGTGCCTAGTTTACAACAGGACTCCAAGGAGAACATTGACAGCTGGTGATGGAAAGTAGGTCAATTGTGGATGGTGAAGTGGGCCCTCTAATATTGTTTGCCAGGATTCTTTAGAAGCTGAAGATTTCTTGGACTGACTGCATTGCATTTATCAGAACTCCTGACAGAGGTGAGAAAAAGTAAAGCCACTGATGTGACTTTTCCACAGTGTATCTATTCATACATCTTCCCCTACAATTTAGCAACTCCAGTTACAAGAAACTGAATGTGTGCCTCCCTTTGCCTGGTGTGTTAGGCAGCATGAACACACACCTGCTAGCTCCTCATAGGCAGCAACTGGGAGCAGCTCTGTATTGACCAGAAATGAGTGAATTGGTCTCACTTGTGATTTCCTGAGCTCTTAACAATCTGCATAGCTGTGCGAGGCTGAAAAAGTGAGAGTATATGATTTAATTTCTGAATTTATAATTTGCAACTAAAATGGCTGTAACTCTTAGGGGAACTTTTAATATAAATCCTGCAAGCTGATCTCTCTGTAATGTGGAAGGTAGTGTGGAAGAAAATTGAAATCTTCACTTTGGCGTAAATGATCACTGCGATCATATTTATCGGGAAGAGGAAGATAAAATGGTGACATGAGTAAGGGAGAAATTGATGTGTACAGGTGAGGTAGCCTGTGCAGACTGAAGCAGCTGATGGTTTGGTTTCATGATCATAAGTAGGAGGCAGCAGCAGAGTCATAATCGTTGTACTGGTGGCAGCATTGTTAAAGATAAATTTGGGCTTTTGACTCTGGACCAAATATTCCAAGAGTCACTTTATTTTCTGACACTGATTAATTAGCTGGGTAGCAGCGTTATCTTCACAGAAGTGACTGGAGAATTACTATTAATGTTGTGTAGTATGGGAGGCCTGGCAAAAGATAATGGCAAAACCTGAGGCTATGGCAGACCTAGCTCTATTCTACATCCTTCTCGTGAATTTTGAATCTTATCGGTTAGAATATATATTCTCAAGACTGTTTTCCTGTCACTTAGAGTAGTGAGTCATCTGAGCCACTGCTGAACATCCAGTGGCATTGGAGAGATGCCCTGAGAGGATATGCCACTCAGGAGAGGAGTTGGTCTTCTGTACATTGCTGTCATAGCTGGTGCTCCTTGATGTAGCTGTTTCCCCTTCTTTAAAGGCTTAGTTGAAAATCAAGTAGCATCTTCTACCCACTTGAATATTTAGGATGCTTTATGTTCTTTACCAAACATCTTGTGTCAAGCAGCATGTTACCTACCTTACAACTTCCTGGTATGAGAATGCATAAATATTAATTTCTGAGGGTTTAAAACTAATTAGCAATGGAAATTGTTGGGCCTTTTGTGTCTGACATCCTTGGAGACGTCTTAAGTTCTCCAGTGTCTCTCGTATCTCTACTGTCTCTTCAGTGAGACATTGGAAACTTCTTCACTCTGAGTCGTTTCTGGAATATTCTTTGATATTTAAGAGTTTCAAAATACTCTTGAAGTGCTGACATGATATTAGGGCTAATACTGTACGGTAAAGCTGGATGTGAGAGATCCAGTTATTTCAATCACATGTTTTTAAAGCTTTTTTTTTTTCTGTCTTTCCAGTTTAAGTTGTTGAGACTTGTAAGGGATATGATATGCAGTTTGCCTCCTGCTGTGTGAGAGGTTATGTCTTGGGATTGATCTGCTTCTGTTAAGAGCAAATTGATTTTGTAGTTCTATCTATATTAGTGAAATCTTGCTTTACTCTTCCTTCTCCATGCCCTGCTACTATGTGTTTTGGGGTATTTTCTTATGAGTAGAGGCAGGAGTAAAATGCCATCTGAAGATGGTTTGAGAAAGCGTTACAAAATGAATGCCTTAGTAAAAGAAATAATAGACTTAGGGTTTTTTTTAAGTATATACACTATTGGCAGGGTGTTTTGCTTAGAAACAGCAAAAAAGGAGACATTCTACTCCCATGTTCAGCATAGGGAATTTCTTACTGCAAGTTGTGTATATCATTAGTTAGTGTAAATATTGAACACAATGACTGATGTCAGGTGTTTGCCCTTGATGACTGTGGTGCCTGCTTCGGTGGCTTTGCAAACCCCCAGGCAGAGGAACTGCCCAGGAGCCTTGTAGGGAAGGTGGATGGAGGGTGGGCGGTGTGAATACTTTGGTCAGCTGGCCCAAGGTGTGTGGCCTCCAGTTTGAAATGGCAGGATGGACGGAATGGTGAGGATTCCATCTTACATCCCTAAAGAGACTACTGAAGGAGCATGGTCTAACTGCATGGGCTCATGCTATACCAGTTTATCTCAGCTGCTGTAGTTGACCCTAAGCAGATTTAAACCACCCCAGGTCTATCAGGCACTACACTCATGCCTTTTTCTGGGCAGAGGTATGCAGAATGTTCTTTAATCTCTATAGGTAACATGTGAGAGACTTGTGCATCACAGATGGTAAATTGCTAAGGATTCAGAATGCCTGTATACCCAAGAATCAATATAAAGCAATACATTGCCCAGGTATGAAATTCCCTTAAGGATAGCATCTGTATGATGATGGCTGGCTTGTTTTCTACCCTGAAGTTACAAAATATAAGAAAACTTACCTTGCTTGCATCAAGTGAGCTGGAGAGAACTGGTTTACAAGCTGTGATAGATATTTTAGATATTTTATCATAGAATGTTTTCAGGGTTTTGCCTTAGCTACCCTAAAAAAAGAAAAACTCTGTTTTTTTCAATGGGTGATGAAATGGCTAAATCAGTTACAGGCACATCTGATAATAACAGCATGAAGAATTGTTTAAGCAAACACCATTTATATTTGTAGCCTTCTGAACACGTTATCCATGGGGAAAATTAATCATTGCTTGAATAATCTATGCAGTTTTTAGCAGAGCATAAAAAGAATACTTCTGCAAACCTCAGTCTCTTGAAAAAGAGAAGCAATATGTTATTTTCATTGCTGGTATTCCTCTGCAAGGGATTTTCTTTCCCAATTGAAATGGTCATTAGATGCTGCAGTGCTGTCCTTGTTAACAGTCTATTGAAATGGTTTGCTGAAAGCCTTAACTTGTAGAAAGTTAAATGTTTGGTACATATTTATGATATTAGGTAAAGTATTATTATTAAAAGTATTTTATAAAGTCACACATCTGTACTGGGGTTATGTAAGTGGAAAATGATCAGGCAAAAAAAGAAGATACTTCTTCAGTTTTTTTTTTTAATTTTTCCCAGTACCTAGATTTACCATGAGAAGGGTTCAGTGTTGGGATCAGCTCAGAATGTTTAAAGTACTGGAGCTGTGTTTATCTCTGCATTTGGAGACATTACGAAGGTGTTAGATGTTTTGTGCAGTATAGTATAAAAATGTCACAGTTGTCTCAAAGACCTGGACTAAGTCTGTGAGTTTTGCACTGGGAAGCAGAAAATAACATCCTCCTTGGCTCCTTTAATGTTCATTAATGACCTCAGATAGCTGGTGCCCATAAAATTTTGGAGTCAAGTTTGAGAGAATCTAGCCATATGAATCGAATGAAATGTTGTTTTCAAGAGTAGGTCAGTGATTGCATTAATCCTGGATTTTTATCATTATGTCCCCATTCTGACTTTGGGGCAAGGGGAAGGAATAACTTTTGTCCTAAAAGTGGCTTGTTAACTACAGGATGGGATACACATCAGCAGGCAGTAAAGAGGAATTTATTTTTTGAAGTCACTCTCACTTTTTAATCCTGTATGTTGTATTTATTAGGTGATCAATCATTGTGAAGCCTGAGAGAAGAAATGTAATTTGGGTCAATTAACAGTAATACCTGGGGAAGCAGAGTAGTCCATGTAGAGTGTCTTATCTTAGTGCAGGTAGCTAAGACTGGGAGCACAAGGATGTGTCAGGTGGGCTGTAGCTGCCAAATCCTGATGGAACTGTACATTTTACCTTAATTTTTTAATTTTTTTTTGCCTGCTTATCCTTCTGCATTTATTGCAGTTCTTTTCATTGGCAGAGGAGGTGAACAATGATTTTTGGCTTGTTTTCAATGTTTTAAAGGCTGTGGGGATGAAAGATAAAGAATTAGTAGTAACAGAACAAGAGGTCATCTGGGGGGGGAAGTGAAAAATCAAGCTTCTCTTAATTTTTTTTTCACTTGACACTGAAGGTGGCTTTAGTGATTTATGATTTAAATCAGCAGCTAAGGAACATTGTTTATATAAATTTTAAAGTTGTTTGGCATCTGTATTTCATAGCTATTTTTCTAGAAAGGGTTTACATTTTGCAAGTTAGTGATTAAAATGTGAGGTGTCTTTAAATACAGTTGTTCTATAGGGTAGGAAACTACTTTTTGTTAAGTAAGAGGACATTTTAAATGTACACATGTATTTTTTTTTTCCCCTTAGGGAAACATAATAAATTGCTATTTTCCAATATAATTTATGATATGGTTGTAATTTACTAACTGTCCTGAAGCTGGGGGATGAAAGTTGCAGCGTAACTGAAGTGCAGGAGGACAGCGTTGATTGTGGTTAATGTACTGTTCTAATTGATGTATCACATTTATTTGAAGCAAGTAGATTTCATCATTTCTTTCCTCATTTTTCTTCATAGATTTGAAGAAGAGCATGTACTTCCCTGCTTCTTAATTCTGTTTCTCACCTTTGAAAGGCAAATATTTCCAATTGCTTTCTTCCAAAAAACAAAAGGTTCAACACACTGGCTGAAGGACTACAAGTTTGACTGAGTGGATCTGGTACTTTGTGTGTAGCACATACTGTACTGGGTGTAGTGAGAAATTGATGACATGCTGAGTTAATGAGATATTGATTTCCATAAGGGGTTTATTTTGTGCTTACTGAAGGCAAGGAAGAAGTGTGGGGTATTTTATTGTATAAATTGCAGTTGATACAAGATGTCTTCTATTGCTCTTTCTGACACCGTGCAAGAATATGCACTAGGTGAGAAACAGATGTGCAGCCTGGTGCATCATCTTCCATGGAGTTCCTATTGACCATGATAATACTTAATTCAAGTACCTTGAAACTGGGCTGCAGGGTATATTGAATCTTTTTAAGCTGGATCTACATAAACGTTCATGATAATGTTGGTGTCGAGCATGTACTTGAAATGTACTCGACTTCCACCCTTTGCCCCTTTCCCTCTGCGTCCTTTTTTAAGCCACAGAAAGTTCTTTTTGTTTTTGGCAGCTAGGATTGGTAAGACCAGTAGCAAACCAGTTTCTTCTTATAAGCTACAGTGGCTTTTAGCCTCACCTAGCAGACAAATTTCTCTGTTCCTCGTTACCTTCATGGAGGGTAGGATTAAGTTCTGATAGCTTCCTTTTTGATTACTTTGATTTCTGTGCTTTCACCACTTAAGGTGTCTGTAGCATCTTAAAGCTTGACTTATAATTGGATCATATATTCCTTTGTTTCTTGAGTATTGATTATATCTGGGTCAAGTATAATTAATGACCAAGTAAGAGCAGTAACCCCAGCTGTTCCTGAAAGAATAACTGGGACTGAACTGCAAGAACATGAGGGAACTGCAAGAATGCAGACATAGAAAATGATCTCGGGGTCAGAAATACTGTCAGAAAAAGAGCAGATGAGAACTAGGCTGGGAAAGGCTTTAATATATTTTTGAGATAATAATTTATATCGCAGTTTCCAGGATGGTTGGGACTTGAGAATGAATCATGGAGAATGACTAATGTTAGGAATTGAATATGTACTTTTGGGAAGCTACAGCAGCAATAAAATCTGAAGACTCTATCTATGATAGACTATATCTGTCACTTGGCAAAATGATGCAGTAAGTGCCAAAGTGTACAAAAAGAGTGAGCAGATGGAATGTATTTGCTGCAGCAGGAAAGGTAAACTTTAAACAAAAAACACTAAGCCCTTCATAAAACCAGAGAGTAACCTACAGAGATAAGTATCCCTGTAACTTGGCATACCTGAAAACAGATGATGGAAATCTTGGTCAAAAGTGAAGTCACTGCCAGAGTGATACAGAGCATGCAAGCATGTCCTTAGAAGTTTTGCTTTCGCAGATGTGGTGTGTACAACAGAAGAGTGACTCTTGGAAACTGTGTATGATGAATAGCTTAAATAGGTGACTGAGCACTTGAGCTGTTAAAAGAAAACAAAGAATATTAGTCAGTTCTTTTTGCATGATAGCTCTTTAGTAATGAAGTGCAGTATTAATAGCTTTTTCATGGACTGCAACAGCTGCATACCTTTCTTTCTGACTATTGCAGGTGCCTTTGCTTGCAAGATGGTACCATTTGTTCAATCTACTGCTATTGTCACTGAGATTCTTACAATGACCTGCATTGCTGTGGAAAGGCACCAGGGAATTGTGCATCCCCTGAAAATGAAATGGCAGTACACCAATAAAAGAGCTTTCACGATGCTTGGTAAGATTTTAGACCTCTCTAGTCATCTTGCATATAAAGAAATAATTTTCAGTGTAGCTGGTGGACATGACAGGACAGAACAGCAGGCACGGATATGTCCAACGATTCAGAGGTAATGGTAAGTCTGGTAACATAAAATAGCTCAAGAACAGTGTCTATGTTTATGGTAATTACTAGCCAAAACTATGACTTTGAATCTGAAATCAAAAGTTTACTTAAGGAAGACTTGGATAAACCCCTGGCAGCCTTTTCTTTTTTTTAAGAAAGGTTCAAAATGTTCAAGCCTGCCAAAGGGATGTGACACTTGTAAATGGTCCTTCCATTGTGACACAAAGAGAACAGACATAATGCTGCTCATGCAAATTCATTTGCCTTTACACTTAAAAACCAATAAAAGAAGGTAGTTTGAGAGGAAGAAAACTGATAAGAGAATCTGTTACTGATGTGAATGTTGACTAATGGACACCTCAAACAGAAAACTTTGATATTTAAATGGTCTGCTTTACCTGACTTTTTAAAAATGAAGCTGTTAAGTTGTTCATGCCAAAACTTACGCTGCTTGTTGTACAAAGTGTTAAAAAATGTCTTTGTTCACAGGCATAGTCTGGTTGCTGGCACTTATTGTTGGGTCACCTATGTTGCACGTGCAACGCCTTGAGGTATGTTAGATGAAATGGGAATTTAAACTCAATCCTTGGTGGATCTTTTTGTACTGTTAGCAAGGAAATGTAATAAACTCTTAAGAAGTGAGAGTGGGATAAGAGAAGTGGAGCTTTCATTCCATGTGCCAGCATGAGAAAGTCTAAGGGTTAGGGCTTGCATGCACTGGAAGAAGGACTATCAGTAGGGATTAGTCTGTCCTCCCCTGTGATGCCAAAGAACAGTAATTACATCTGTGACTTCCACTGTGTCTGCCTTGTGCTTTATAGGTGCACTGGCACACAGCGGTGTAGAGCCTAGATAGATTACAGCTTCAGGATGACAGTGTTCCCTGAGATTTGAAATAACTGTGTCTGGTTTAAAATACAATTAGCTGCCTGTTACAGGTTAAGGAGTTACCATACACCTTTGGGCTTAAAACCAACAAACCCACTTGTCAGAATCTGCTGCTTGTGAGTCTTAATGTTAATAAATCTTTTTTCAAAGGGATTGATATGTTAGGTTTTTATACCTCCATCTTTATTTCAAAATGTGTACATCCTTTGAAAAGCCTTGTTTAAAAAAAAAATAAAAAGTTTTGAGCAGGCATACAAATCAGAGCATCTCCTCACCTTTCTTCATCACCTTGAGAAGTCTCTCTCTTAAACTGTGCTGGTTGTATTAAGAGCAAGGAATATTTGAATGTGCTTGGTTTTTACACTTTGGGTAAACACTGTAGTGACTCATCTCCTTTACACTGCTTACAGGTGAAATACGACTTTCTGTATGAGAAAGTGTATGTTTGCTGCTTGGAAGAATGGGCCAGCCCAGTTTATCAGAAGATATATACGACCTTTATTCTTGTTATACTCTTCCTTCTTCCACTGATGTTGATGCTTCTTTTGTACACTAAAATTGGCTATGAACTCTGGATTAAGAAACGAGTGGGAGATGCTTCAGTTCTTCAAACCATTCATGGGAGTGAGATGTCTAAAATATCAAGGTTTGTAAAGTAAAATACAGTCAGAACTTTGACTTTCAGAAAGCTTTTTTTTCCCCCCTGACAGTTCTTGAAAACTAGTGCAAATAAAAAAAATAAGTCTGGTTTTCCTTATCCATTGGGAAGTCTACAAGCATAGACCAGATTTTTAAAGCTAGCTAATCATTTAACCCTTAGATACACAAAAATAAGGCAACTTAAACAGATATTCTTCAAAGCACTGTGTGGCCACACTTTTGAAGTCAAGCACTTTGAATAAATCTTTGGATATATTGTGAAATACTTATTTTCAAAAGATGTAGGCCATAAATTACATGATGGGAAAAATGCTGTTACATAAATTTTTATTTCTTTTTTCCTACCCCATCTTTTATTATTGGAATGGCACCCACTTGAAAAGTGTGACAATGCCTTGCAAGATACTATGATGTCTTTGCTTGCTGCAGCTGCAAAGTGCATTACTTTCATGAGAGAGAAAAATAAAAGGTGTTAATTGATGTGCTAGATTCATATGCTGCTGCTTTTGTTTGTTTGAAAGAGAATTGTGTGCTTCTGAGCATCCTTTCATTCCTTTTTTCATCTGCAACCATCAGAACACATTTACGGATCTGACTTGAAGAGACACATCTAATTGCCAGTCAGTAGTGATTCAGCATGGAATGTCTTGATGCAATTTCAGGAAGAAGAAGCGAGCAATTGTTATGATGGTGACAGTGGTGTTTCTCTTTGCAGTCTGTTGGGCCCCTTTCCATGTGGTTCACATGATGATAGAATACAGTGAGTATCTGTGATGTGTCATACAATAAAGTCTTTATTAGGGTTATTTTGAACCACAGGTTGTGAAAAGCTGCTGCTGCAACATTCAGCTACAGTAAACTTTTTTAGTGGTCTCAGCTGGGTACGAGCTTGAAAATGCCCTTCATGTTTGTTATCTTTGCTTTTTGCTGTTTGCCCTCTTCTCTGGGGTTTTTGCACTGTTCATCTCCCATCTCCTGTGTAGGAACAAGGGGAAGTTTTCAGTAGTTGTATGGTACCTGTCAAATGCAGCAGCCATTTATTTGTCATCTATCATGAATAAGGTGATAGCTGATAAATGAGTGGTGCTGCAGCCAGTCAGCTGAACAAATTATGTTTGTGCCTAGGCAGAATCAGAAGTGCAGAACCTGTAGCTATGAAAATTGTTTGTTCCCTATTAAGGTTGCCCATAACACTCTATGAAGTGTTTGCCCTCTTCTCATTGCTAATTTCAGGAATTTTCTCAGGTGCTGCAAGACCTTTTTTTACTTGCTGTATAAACCTTTGTAGTATTTATCTGGAGCTTGGTTGCTGAGTATTTGAATTCAAGCAATTCAGAGTCCTCCGTGATCTCGATCATTAAAAAGTGAGAAATGTGACCAAGAAGTTGCATTTTTACCTTCAGGGGCTGATCTTTGGCAGCACAGAGAAGCTGCGTGTGATCTGGGACAAGAGAGGGCATAGTGTTAAAATACTTATGCATTTCATATGGACATGAAACTTGAATAAACAAGGCCTATACTTACCAGACTAGAAGATTTCTGTTGCTTGGCCTTTGAGCAAGTTTTTTTTTTGCTCATAAATTATTTCTGTCAAGTGACTCCATCTTTATTCACATGTGCACAAAGCAGGGCTGTGTGGTAGGTCTTGATCTTTTCTTGCTGATGAAACCCTGTCGTTAATATTAGGAACCTCCAGCAAGGTCTTTTGTTTTAAACAAAAGCTTCAAATAGGCAAAGTAGTAGTAGGCATTTATGCTATTCTGTGCTTACAGCCTATTTTCTTTTCTCTTTCCAGGTAATTTTGAAAAGGAGTATGATGATGTGACAGTCAAAATGATCTTTGCAATTGTCCAGATTGTAGGATTCTTCAATTCAATTTGCAACCCTATTGTCTATGCTTTCATGAATGAAAACTTCAAGAAAAATTTTTTGTCTGCCATCTGCTTCTGCGTTGTCAAAGAAAATGCATCACCAGCCAGGCAGGCTGGGAACTCGGGGATTACGATGAGGCGGCAAAAGGCAAATGTTTCTCAGAGAGATCCCGCTGACTCGGATGAAGCCAGGAGGGAGGCATTTAGTGATGGCAACATTGAAGTCAAGTTCTGCGATCAGCCAGCTTCCAAAAAGAATTTGAAAAGGCATCTTGCCTTATTCAGCTCTGAGCATACTGTGCATTCTGCATTAGGAAATGGACAGTAGCATCACAAAGGTTTTTGAGAACAGAAAAAACATTCTCTTTACATGACAACTTTCAATAAGCCATTTAAAATAGTTTTCTATTTTGCATGCTGAAATGAGGGGAAAAATATTTTGTGGATTAATATAATGCTGGGATACTGGTGCAGAAAATTTAATATATTTTATAAGGATGAACTTTGGAAAACAATATTCCTACATGATTTCCAGGAAAAAACAAAACAAAAGACAACAAAAGACAACAAACAACATTTTTCTTCCTAAACTAATTTAGGGCTTGTTTGCCCTCTGTTTTAGGTAAGCCAAACAACTGTTGCTCTGTTTATTCTGTGTCTGGATGCTGTCATGTCACTGGGCAGTACAAACTGGATGCCAGAAGACAGGAACTATGGAGAGTGTTCACACTTCCTGGTTTTTTTTTGACAACTTGAAAATCTGACACGGGTCTGAAATAGTAACATCTGCTCTCTGCAGCTCAGAGGACAGAGGAGCTTCAGATCCGAGTCCTGGAAAAATACACATTGAGATGCAATTCTGATTTTTGGAGTGTATGTGGGGGAAGCATATGAAAGAGTCAGCCAGAATTTGACTCTGAAGAGATTAAAATTTAAGCATTGCATGCACGTTCAGATTTTGCTAACAGGAAGCATATTAGAAATTAACAATGCATGCATAATTCATGTGCTGTTTTATCAGGTTAATTATTGGTACAGATTTCAATGCCAATGTACAGTCCTGTAAACTGCATTGTTCTGCTGAAAAATGTGGAAGTTGAAAAAGTGCAGTACAAGATTGTGCAGATGCTGGAGGTGCAGCCCATAGAGCAAACAACGAATTTAATTTAGTCAAGCTTGGATATGTGACCTACAGGTGGAAAGAGTGTTACCTTTTCCTGGAGGGATATAAGGGCCAGATCCAGAGCCTGTTGGGACTCTACAGAAGATTTTTCAAGTGGATATCACAGTCTGTAGACAAGCCATTTCTCTGAAGACATGCATGTTTTTTTCTGTCTCGCTGTCATCTTCAAAATGGATAAATTACTGCCTAGGAATGGGGCTGGTGTTTTGTTACTGTTATGCTTCACAGTAAAGTATGGTGTTGAAATCCATATGAACTAAACATTTTTACTCTCGGTGGCTCAAACTGAAAAGGATGCTTACAACTGTGGGACTGGGGAAAAAGGGCATTCTAGAATTGTACACTGTGATCTGATCCCATAAATTAGGCTTGGAAATGCATAATTTTCACCTCCAGCTGAGGATAGGCTGGATCCTTTAATATTCTGTGAAGTGCTGGTGCTCTCTTCTGTTATCCCTTGCCTCACCTAAGGGACCTTTTTGCTCCCTTGGCAGTAAATTTTAAGATTCTTGTACACAGCTACTGTATGCTTCATTATAAATGAGACCTTAGTCTATACATTGAAGGTAATCTGGTTCTTCTGTAATGTTTACAAATTCCCATTGGATAAGACATTCTGATGCTGGTTTGTGACATACTCTTTATTTATGTATATCTTATTTATATTGTATTTGGCACACTAGCAACAACAGGCGAAGGTTCCTGACTGCTCCTAATAGCTAGGATTTAAGAGCTAGAATGTAACCAGGGGTCTTTTACTAAAAGTTTTCTGCCCTGGAGAAGAGGGCTTAATGGTGATTTAATAATTGTATTTTTCTTCAGCTGGTGTGAAGTTGATCTGGCTGATAATGAGAACTATGTGATTTGACAGATTCTGTAACTGAAAATTGATTTATTTTAAGCTTTTTATTTAATTGCACTGCTAATTTCAAGGACAGTTTTTAACAATTATTTAACAAACCTCCAAGTATTTTGGGTTTATTTTGTCTTATCTGTTTCTTCTGTTGTCTCATAAAACGTTGTGTCAATGAGTAAATGTGGTAGTGCTGTATATTTTTTTTCATTAAAATTAATTTTTGGCATTGTTACTGCTGGTTTTGCAGTGGGACCATCTGCTATAAATTTAATTCTTTGAGTCTCTTTAAACAAAAAGACTCACATAAGGTTATATGTGCTTCTTTAGTGATTAAATTCCAGTCCTGTTACAGGTGTCAGCTGTTACCATAATCCTGAGAGATGTGATTTAAAGGACTCTACAAAATAAGGTGAGATGGGGGGAAAAAACCAAACCCTTCTGGTCTCTTTGTAGGAGAGAAATGGTAGAAGTTTCAGCACAGATGTATTTGGCTGTTGTTAGAGTAAATATAAACCAAACTACCAAAGACAGTTCTTGTACTGTCCTTAGTAGTAACTATATTATCTGTGCTTTTTTGACACAATAGCCAGGTAATCTTGTGAGAAGTCCTAGCTGCAGGAAACAGAAAAACATTTATTGAACAGGATTTTGCCTCTGTTGTTTTTTAAGGTGTCAGAGCTTCAGCTTTGATTTAATTGCCAAAACAAATGGTTCTGTTTATTCGGGTCAACTGTCAGTCCAGGTGAGTAGCCTGTCTCTTTCAATGTCTCATATCATGTGTTTGAGTGCTTCAAGCCAGTGGAAGTTAGCACTTCTGTGAAAGAACAGCCCTGCTGTCCTTCCAGCTTGCCTACTTATTCCCACCATAGAGTATCAGAACTGCATGGGGAGTCTGACTGGAAACAATTCTGTCTAATGAAAGGAGAACAGAAAAGATAACTATGCTCATTTCCCTAAACTGAGAATATTACAAGTGTTGAGTTCTTTGAAGAAAAATACTTTCTTAAATAAGTTTCTCCCTAATATGTTAGTTACAAATACCACATTATTTCTTTGAATTTGATCAAATTTAAGAGAAACTTATTTCATTCTAGCTGTCAGAGACTAAGCCTTAAAGTTATGGTGAGATGATGCCAGGAACTGGCATGTGGATGAAGACGGGAGCCTGAAAGGACATGTTCAACTGAACAAAGCCTCTGGAATTTTGAATGGACCAGGAAAAAGTGTCAGATGTGTGGTCTTGCTCAACTGAAATCAGAGTATAAACAAGGAGAACAGTGAGTAGGAGGGAGTGAACCCTCTCAATAACTATCTGTAACAGTGCATCTGCTACAGAATTCCTATTCTTTGGGAGGGAAAAAAAAATCAAGCATACAAATATTAAGGGAGACTTCTTCCTGACAAAATTCTTTGATTGTTTTGGGAGTGGATTAGTTTCAGGGGACATCCAGTTAATTCATTTACGGATATGATTTTAAGCTTTAGAAATCAGTAGAGTTTTCTGAGGACATTGGTGGTATTGGGTGAGGGGAGCATTTCCCTGCAGACCGGGTGTCGTCCATTTGAGGTTTCACTGAAGTTTTATCAGTGGAATGGAGCAGGACCTCCTCTGTGGTGAGGAGGAAGCAGAGCATTGGGAACACAGTCCAATTGCATCCAACTGACCTGGTGAGACCAGGAGAAGGTTTTCCTGAAACAGTAGAGAGAATAATTTTTCTTTGCATCCTGGTTAGAAGATTACATCTCATGCTTACACAGTAGTCTTGACATGTTTTCTTTGATTTTTCTTTTTGTTTAGTATATTCCAAGGTAACCACCTATAAATTTATTTTGATACTGAGTTCTGTTTATGATTTTTCTTTCTTTCACATCTATAAATCTATCCATTTGTCATTGTTCAAGCACTTATTGTAGGTGTGATGGTTTTTTTTTCCCAGTTCCTCAGAAATTATTACTTTACTTCAAAAATGACATATCTTAGAATTTTTACTTTGTGTTATGGCAGCAGGAAAAGTTGAATACAAGTTAGCATGAAGCAATCATATTTAAAATCACCATTTTCTGGTACAATCTTACATGGTCCCTCTAAGAGGTTTTATTGGGAGTACATATAAGCAGGGTAGCACACTGTGTTCAGTTCCTATTTGTGGAATATGGTCAGTTTATGAAAGGGATGCTATCCTAAAATCACACCATATTTTGCTTGCATTGAAAGCCCCTTTTAGATCTGTTCTCCCTTCTTAGAAAGAAATCTGAGGGTTTTTAAAGTTTCTGGTTGAAATATCTCTGTATCTTTTTAGATTTTGTTTGCTTTTTTTTTCCAATAGCAGCACTCTTTATTTGTTTATTTTATCCCTAAATTAATCACACCAAGTGTTCTTGGGAGTCTCTCATCAGGTAGGTTTATTGTTCTACTGTTCCCTTGTTCGTCATCATTCTCTCCTCTAATCCCTAATCTTTTCCAAACACGCATGATTAAATTGTATGCAACATTTCATCTGAGGCTTTAACAAAGCCTCGTGGAATAAATATTAGTCATCACTGACAGCTATATCTCTGCTTTGTTTGCCAGTGCACAAGTGCCTTTGTATGCTTAACTTTCTCCTTGTACAGCATGCATAATGTGTGAGTGTAAATGTGGACTTTCGTGTGTCTTTATAAACTAGAAATTCTGGTTTTCACACTTGAGATGTTTTTTTCCTGCATATTAAACTTACAGCTCTAACCACACTCAATTTCATACTCAGACCACCTACTCCTTCTGCTCCTGAACAAAGACTTAAATAATTTAAAAATTTAAGACAAGATGTCCACATTTTTCTTGTTATGTTTTGGAAGTATGGGAGAAGGGTTTCAGGCTTTTTCAGTGCTATTGTCACTGCTTTGCAAATCCATTTCATTTTCCCGTCTGAAATAGGTGTAGTTGTTATTTGTATTTATGCCACCTTGATAAATATTCTAACTGTTGTAGGATCAGGCAGAGTTTTCCAGTGGTATCCCAGGTGCACTGCTTAAATTTAACTTGCTGCTTTAACAGTTTCCTCAAGTGAAAATTACTGCACTGTATTTCCCAGTGCTGATGAATGATTTCCTGACTGAACAAAGCAGAGGTGCATTGACTTACGCATCCATGCCACTGGAGGGGGTAAAAAGTTTGAAGGGCTTATTTATTTATTTGTTTAAAATGTTGTGGAAATCAGTCTCTTTTTGCAGGCAGGTATGTGCTGAAGTTACAGGGGTAATAGTTTGTGAATAAATCTGTTAAGCACCCGACACTGGGTTTGGTCCGTAGCTGGAGTCTTGAAGACCATGCAATCTGAGAGCAAGTAGCTAGAAAAAAGAGAAAATATAAAAATATATCTGACTAAATATCACATTAAAGCAGCCTCCTCAGTCAGACTTCAATTTCGAAGAGCAGATTTTGTGGCAAAAGAGTCTGAAAAACCTCTTTGCCTTGTGCAACTCTTCACGGTTGTGTTGTGGCCTCTCTTAGGCTGCAGATGGCACCGTTGCTGCACTGGAAAAGCCGTCTTGCTCTTGCTCTTCACCTTACTCCTAAGAGAATCATAATCCTACAGGGTTTTGAAAGCATGTATTTGATAAGGTTGGGGTTATTTGATTTGATAAGGGTTTGATAGAGCAAGCCTTCCCTAGAATTAGTATTAGGAAGAAACACAGTGTTGGGTGTGTTTTTGTTCCTTTGTGTCGGTGCTTTGCAACTCCTTGGTTACACAGCTCTTTGCCTCTGATAGTGCTATTAAAAACTGGGTCTGATTTCTGCTCCCAGTGAGTTCTGCATGTGACAAGGAATTTTTTTAAAGGATTTTCTTACTTTCATCTTTGACCTTTCTGTGATACTGCTGACAAGGCTATAGCAGTCATGTATTTTAGAGGATAATGAACCTGGAAACCTACACTTCTGTGATTTTTTTATTTTTTTTTTTTTTGTCAGCTTAGATATTTAAATCTAATCTTGGAACTTGAAAATTATTTTTTTCCCTGCAGAAAAAGGATGTCACTGGCAAGAAAGGGTCTGCTCTGATATGAGAGAGGGTGCAGCATGAGGCCCTTTGGGCTTAGCCATGTCCTAAAACAATGGGAGAACAAGAACCTGACCTAAGGAGTTAGATCTGATAAGTGACCAAGGATTAATTGTATAAACAGTCCAACAGAAACTGGGTTTATTGGATGTTGTGGGGTGGTGGTTTGGGTTTTGGTGTTTTGTCATTTTGTTTGGGGTTGGAGTTGGATTGGTTTTTTTTCTTTTTGAGTCTTACCCGAGATGATGTAAGTTTTTCTTTCTGAAAGGAACATCTGAAAGTCAGCCCTTTTTGCTTTGGGAAACTTCCGTGTTCCAAAAGAAAAAAAAAAAGCAAACAAAAAACCATACCTCACTTAAGTATGTCTGTCTGTCTTGGTTTTGAAACTGAGCACTTTAAACACAAATTAGGGAATGGATCTAGAAGAAAATAGAGATCAAGGCTATCTGAAATCCTTCAGACAACTCATTTCTGAGCTCTCTAGAGTGCACTAAAAGACCCATAGCTGTAGACATCCCGCTTCCCAAATCTGGTGATATAGTGGGGGGAAGCCAAAGGGGAAATGAAGTGAGGGGAATAAAGAGTTATTTATTACTTATTATTATTTAGGAGAAATCTTAGTTCTGAAATGGTGAACTTACAAATACAAAAGGTCTCAAAAAGTGATCTGCTTTTACTACAGTCTCCACGGATACTCATTAAGACACTCACAAAAAGAAAAAGCACCTCTAAAATCTCAGAGGAAGCAGGAGAACATTGCAATTAAAGTGGAAAAAAAACCCAGAAGGTACCCTTGTGTAGGGAAACAAGTTTAGCAGCTTGTCAAGATCAGCAGTAAAATGCAAGTCTTGCTATAATGATATAAGTTAAAGTTCCACAAATTCTAGGGCAAATGAATACAGTTATTATTTGAATCAGCTAAGAGTGTAGATGCAGGGTAAGAATCCTGGCTAGTCAGGGTAACACAAACCATGAAGAAAAAGTGGGAACTCTTTGTAATAATGTGCACCATGTTTATGAAATCACCAAGTTGTTCAACTAGTTGTAGATGTATGTTTATGGAGTCTGAAGTGGAATGAAACCACTTTGCTGATGGGGGAGCACAGAAGGACATAGAAGAGTGGTTTGTTTTGTTTGTTAGCCAAGTAACCTGAAGAGGCAATGGGATTGTTGAGTTTACAGTAATCAGCTATTTTGAATAGAAAAACAAGGTAAACTTTTTTTAAGAAACTATTAAGGAAATGTTTCTCTTACATGTGGTATTTTTCTCTCCAAAGTAATCTTAGACAGTTTTGAGATGAAAGAGAAAAATATCAAGAAAGCCTTAATTCATTCATCAGCTATAAAAAGGTTCCAAACCAGTCATCAGTAAAGGAAGCTTTATTCTTACTAGTTTGTCCTGATACAAATTTGGGTTGGATGTTCTTGGAAAGCAATGATACTTCAGTTTGTCACATTTCCTTGTTCCAGGCAGTGGTTACAGTCAGTGATGTTTTACTTCCACTTCTTTTGCAGTTGTCATCTTATTACTTCCTGGTTTTTAATATATTGTAGAGATCACAAATGATCCTGGACCTTCTGTTCCTAGAAGCTGTGCTGCAGTTGTAGGTATCTAGTTCACTTACGTGTGACAGATGCCCCTGAGCTTTTGAGAAACTACTTAAAATACATGAAAGTGTTATGCTGTATGGTCTGATTTTTACTCATTCATGCAGAATAACTTAGTTGCTTATTCTAGGAAATGTAAAATGGCTCTTAGGGATTGTATTTGGACGTGTTATAGACTGTTACTGCTGCTATCATGGATATAATGTGTAAATCAATCAGATAAAAACCACTTTAGCTCCATCTGAGACCATAGTCACATTTCATATTAACTGTATACTGGGTAAATAGATCCAATATGATATGTGTTATGCTTTTTATTAAATAGTCTCTGTATTATACTTGAATGTGTGCATGTATATTGTATATCTTAGACGTTTTGTCCCATAAAGCCAGTATTTGAACTGCAAGAAAGATGACACACAAAGCCCTCATATTTCCCATATATAAACTAGTTAACAGCTATATTACAAATTTAAGTAAAGAAATGTAAAATTTTATTTTAATTTCTATTTTAGTTATCTTCAGAAGCCATTTCTGTGTAGTACTTCTAATTGCATTTAGAATTATTTTATTTTAAGGCCTATGCATATTTTTCCCTATTCTAAGCACACACACAACTGCTTGATCGCTTTCCTCCCAGCATGATCCCCCCAGTTTTTCTTGTGGAGCATGATGTTTTTGGGAAGCTTTGTTAAGTTTTCTACCCAGTAACATCTAGTTGGACATGCCATGAGGACCTTAACTTCTGCTGTTTTTTTTTAAGCTCTTTCTTGTACAAAATACTTGCTGAACTATTGTCATAAACTGTGTAAGTCCCTTTAGAGAGTAAAATTGGCTGTTCCAATAAGATCTTTTAGAGATGATTTCCTGGCATAATCTTTTATTTCACTATCTGTAAGGACAGAATACAACTTTAGAGTAGACTGAAGCCTGAATCTATAACCCTAACTCTTAATTTAGGTGTGCAATTTAGTACAGTTTTGTAATGACAAAATGGCCAAAAACACCTTGTGTGGTTTCATTCTTGTTTAAGAGTCTCTTTGTCCAGGCTGCATTGTGTAGTGAGGACAAGGTTCTTTAGCAGTTACATTACCTACTATTGCTTTACAAAGGTTTAATGGATTATCTTGGCCTTCCAGCTTCTCATGAAGAACAACATAAAAGGGAAGTGATCATTTGATGGATTCTATCAAAGAAATAAGGGACAGTCCCTCAAAGCTAAAAACAAATCAGTTTAGGTCGGTCCTGTGGATCACAGCATGGGCACATAGGACTTGGCTGCTTGCAACATGTGGCACTCTTTGGAAGGTGGTGTGTGGCACAGGGGTGGGCTGAGTTGATTAATTTCTGCAGCAGTTAGCTACAGTGCACTGGCTACAAGGCAATGAGCAATTTAAGTCCTTACACTGGAGTCTTTGTGGAGCAGGTGAGTGCCAGCTCAGTGATATGCCTCTACTCTGCTCATCTGTGAGTAAATGTCAGCTACCAAAGCTGTAAATCACACTAATATTTCAGAAAATAGGAAAACTGAGGCACTGAGATGGAATTTCCACTTGAAAGCTCCTTGTCAAAGATGGTTTTCAAATCTTAATTGACCCTTATCTCAAGAGGGATGTGAGTTCTTCCTAGAAAGAGAAATACAGGGAGAGATGGAAGAGGGAAATTTTAAAAATATTTTTCATCCAACACAGTAGTTTTGAATTAATGCTTTGTTCATACAGTGTTCAAGAGAAAGGACCTTAAGCAATAAAATCCATTGTATCTGATGATAACAGATATTTGCAAAACATCTGTGTAGCTTTCAGGGATGGATGTGGTTGGTAAAAGGGGTTTGAAATTGTAAATGATGAAAATAAAAGAAAATGAGACAAACTATTTATACTGCTATTAGCTTGGAACTGAGGCAGAGATGATGATTGATTTTGATCCTCTTTCTATATTAGAAGTCTGAAGAGGGGGCCGTGCATCTTCTGCTGACTCACACTTTGCAAAACATAAAACCCATTGCACATTTTTTGAGCTAGTTTGTTATAAGTTGACACCTGAAGTCAACTTGCATTTCCTATTGATCTCCATGCACTTGTTTCATTCTCTGTTCATTTTATTGCCTAGCTATTTAACAGGTCACAACTTAAAGGATAGAACTGCACGAGCACGTTTCTGCTCAGACATTAACTGTTTGGTTTGGGGGTGGTTGTTTTTTTATAGGTTTTCAAAGCTCTGTGTAACATATCCATAGGAGGGGGAAGCAAACATAGGGGATGGTATTGGAGAAGGATTTGGGCTGATGCATCTCTAGTGACACCTTGTGGGGATTGTCTGATCTTGTACTTGGGCTTTCCCACAGGCGTAGCACGTTGGTGGACTCCGTGAGCATGCTGGGTACCTTGCCTTGTAAGAAACCTTTTGCTGTTGCTTCAGAGACAGTTCGGGTGGAGACTGTGCAGCCTGGTAAATAGGACTTTTGCCATTGTTAGTAAAAAGCATAAAAGTAGGTGTTATACTGGCCTGACAATGGAGTTTCTCAGGGCTTGTCTGGCCTGTAGCTACCTTTTGCTGTGGATGTTACTTAATAGCTAGGCAACTGTTTCCCTGATATATCTGAGCTTTGCTCTGTAAAAGCTATTTATATAACTATCTGAGAGTCTAGATATTATTTAACAATTGTTAATTGGGGTGCAGTGAACTGCGTGGCAACTTGAAACTTAAACTGGTAGCTGAGTTAGAGAGAGCTGTGTTAAGAAAACATTAACATAACCCAAAGGGAGCCCCAAGATCAGGATGAACTCCTTGCAATGAAGAACTTGGGATGCTGCAAATAAGCTGCCATACCCCCTGATGTTTTGGCATGAAGAAGACTGGGACCTTTTGTCCCAGGAGGATGCTGAAAGTGCAAGTATAACACCAGAGAATAAGGAAAAAAGAGGAGGTACTAGGAAACACATTATTAATCATATGTCTAAGTGGACTAATAATACTAACTTGTGTTTTAGTTAGACTGGTTTTACTTGGGTTGTTTCCCTGGATTTTAGTCTGGTAGCCTATACAGTGCTCTTTATAGAACAGCTGAACTAATTACTGTTCTTATTGAATTCTTTGGGTATATAATGACACCCCCAGTCCTACTCACAGAAAAAGGACCAGAAAATGTAACTGATCTTTCACAAACAGCAATTAAACTGGAAAACTGTTAAACAGCCTCCTAGCTTTTGATTTCTGACAAACTTTCTTTTTCCTAAGGTGAAAGGATAAAGTCACTTGAACTTTGCAATGCAGACCCAGCTACTAATTCAACAAGACTTCAAGACAACAATTCAACAAGACAAGAAGACTGGTCTTCTAATGATGTGTTCTCAGCAGAGTGATAGAGATAATGCATCTGAAATACGTGGGTCCTGTGATCTTAGAACTGACACTGAAGCTTTTTTTTTCCTCAAAACTTTAAACATAACACAAGCCAGCAACAACAACAAAGAGTAGATGAAAAAGCTGAAGTAGGTGAAGACACATTTGACTGTTCAAAGCACTTTGCCATGTATGTTCAGCTTTGTTTCCTTGTTTTCTACTGCACCAAGGAAGAAAAACTTCCTTTTAATTTCTTCAGCTACAAAATCTAGTAACTCAGCAGCTTTAAAAATAACACCTATCACAGTTTCATCTTCATCAGCCACGTGCCACTGAAGCTCTTCCTACATTTTGAGGACTGGCAGTAGCTAGAAATCCATAAGAAGGCAGCAGGCTGAAAGTTTTCCTCTGCAGGATACAGGAGTGATTTGAACAATAACAGATGCTTATTTCTGCTCCAGTGAGGGTAATGGTGAGCTTTACCTTTCAGTCCAGAGGGTTCAGGACCATGCTGTAGGGGCAGGACAAATGTGGAATAGGAGAAGAGGGCCGGAGAAGACCATTCCCAAAGGTGCTCAAAATCCAGGTGCACACAGCTGATGAGGCAAACCTGGGCAGTGGAGAGAACAAGGTGAGTGGTAAAACTCAGGATTTAATTGATTAATTAAAGTTTAATTGCAGTAGTAAAATAATACTGTGCTTTTCACTGAACATGCCTTCCAAATTTCTGCTTCATTTCCTTTCTCTTATACAGAGAGCAGTTTTCTGCTGTTATTTCTGAGTAATTTGGTACTAAGTTTTGTGGCAGATATATATTTTTTTCTTCTTCTTCACTGTGTTGTCCTCTCCTTTGGCAGAAGAAGACTTAGCCTCATTATGTAAAATGCGTTTGAATTGTCTGATGTACAACTCAGTATCTGGCTCATAGTTGATATGAGGAAAAAGCATAGTGATGTAATTCCTTCAAGGCCTGCATAAAATGGTCTCACTGACATTATTTTTACATATTGTCTTCTAAATAAATGCTAACATTTGTGGTAAATGAAATCTCTTTCATAATAAATTTGCTTTTCCTGTGCTGCTTTGAGGATAATTTAGATGCTGTTTTCAGTACAGCTCTGAAAACTGCTGCAAACCCTGAAAATGTGAATGTCAGTCTGTTAAAGGGTTGACTTCCCCCCAGTTATTTGTTTTACACGCTAAGTCACTAAAAATGTCTTTTAAATGTTTGCTTGTGATGCTAAATGAGGGCATGAGAAACAGTGCAGTAGGGGAA
This sequence comes from Chloroceryle aenea, assembly GCA_013399075.1. NCBI lineage: Eukaryota > Metazoa > Chordata > Aves > Coraciiformes > Cerylidae > Chloroceryle > Chloroceryle aenea. The sequence goes on from VWZY01000510.1 coordinate 323,826, forward strand.
ACGAAGAATAGAATTTCTTTTTAACCCTTGAATCAATACATGATATCCCTGGTGTACTTAGTGTAACTGAACTAAAAATTTATGTGAATTCTCACACTAGAGCTTTTTGCTAGTAGAAAGCTTAGCACAAGCTCTGCCATTTGGTAGGGTACCACTTGACTAGTGGGAAAGAGACCTCAGGAGCTCTGATCTTGGAATGGCTTGCAGTCAAGTCTGTTTTGAATGTATGACTAGTTGATTTCAGAAGAATTTTGAAGCCATTTGCAATGGTTTTGCAGTAGTACTAGAATGGAGGAGAATGACCAAGCAGGTTATGCTGCATGAGCACTCAGAAGCAGGTGGACAACTGGGAATGCAAAATGAGATGCTCGCAGGGAGGCATTCAAGCTGTGGATGGTGACCAGAACCCAACAGAAAGAAGTCTGGTTTGCTTGTAGAAGGTGAAGAGTAGTTATCTTTACCTGGGTTGCATGATTTGACACAGTTGTAGTAAAATATGTGTATAAATATAATGCATGTAAGTTTAGTTTGGTCCTGTACTGGACCAAGGAAGAGTTGGAGACTTCTTTCTTGAAAGTGCTGTGGATTCTCTTCCACCATAGCTCTGCTGTACTGAATATATTTTTTTATTTGTCTAAATACCCAGCCTTTTCTTTCCTGGCATTCTACCCCTTGACTGTTGGCCACCTCAGGCCCTCTTTGCTTATATGGGCTTGTGTGATTAATCCTTTAACTGATGCCCTTGATTCCACTGATAGTTTTCTTTGCTTCCATGTCTTTCCTCTAGATGCAAGCACTGGGACATCTGAGCCTGAAAAAAGCAAGCAGAGATCTGTAATACCTGAATCTGGAAGTCAATCCGGAGGACTTGTTCTGTTAAAAAAACATCCACAAAGCTCTGATATGAAAGAAGAATGGTTTTCCAAAAGGGTGAGTTTGCCCTCTTCTAATTTATATCATCATTAAGATTTCACAAACAAGTTGATGGAAGTGTTGGCCAGTTCTACAGCAGCTGCTGTGGAGAAATGAAGCTGTTTGAAACCCCTCACATTTCTCTCCTTTCATTTAATGTGTATTCATGCTGTCTACTTGCCTGTTGTTTTCTACACCTGGCATTTGAAAGAAGAGTTGAATTGCTGTTCAATTTCACGGTGGTTTGTTGTTTTGCTAACAGTGCAGGTAGATGGCAGAGGCAGAAGACTGACTTTCTGGTATTGCCTCCTGTTCACATCTCTCTGTAGTGAAGTAGCAGCACTTATGTAGCTCAGCTCAGTACCAAAATGATTCCTAAATACAACTGTACTCCCATCAGCAGTAATATCTTTTGTTAGAGGGCCAAGTACAGTAGAAACACTAACGTGCAGTTTTCTTCTGGAGAGAAGTGGACGGTGTGACTTGCTGAGGTATCACTATGGTTCAGTGGCAGAACAACCCCTGTTTTTTTCATCCACCTGCTGATCTTTCTCCCAAGAACATGACACCATTGTGAGCATACTGGTGTGCCAATGCTCTCTGAGAACCTCAAGTACTGGGTGGTCACCTGGTTACTAAAAATCCTAACTGCTGGCATTTGTATTCAAGGCAGAAGGCATCCCCTGTTTGCACAGCCTACGCATGAAACAGCCCACGTAGTTTGTAACCATCCTCTTGCTTTCACTATGTGTGGGAGTTTCTTTACTAGAAACAGTAATTGCAAAAATGACCTTCATGCTTACTGAAAGCAGTAGATTGCTCCACTCTGACTCATGGAATGAGCCCAGGTATTGGGTGATGGCTTGCTGCTTGATAACAGCTTCCTCTGTTGTCTGCAGTAGTTAAACCCAAGCCTAGTTCTGTGTCAGATAAAATATTGTAGGTGATTTGCACGACGATTCTGTCTCTGCCAGAAGCTGGGATGAAGTGAAAACTACACAACTGCTGCAGACTGAAGAAAGCAGCCTTGCTGTGGCTCAGCTGGATTTCGGAACAAAGGCTCACACTTCAGCATGTCTTCCAGTTTCAGTTTTAAAATAACAAATCCAGTCTGGATCGTTCACTTCTAGCTGAAGTAAAAGCCATTACTTTTACTCTGCAATCATAGGACCTCCTGAGTGGATCCTTGGGCTCCCCTTTTGCCATCATCTTAGGTGATTTTTGTGTTCTATAATATTCATTGGTGTTTGACTTCAGCAGGAAATCCCCCTTTTTAAATGCCTTGTAATGAGTCACTGCTGCTGTTTGCTTCAAACTGAAGGGGATTCCAACTATAAAATTGTATTATTGCTAAAATATAATCCTGTTCCATTGCGTAGGTTGTAGCTTAAAACAGAGAAAAGTTTGGGGGAGTTGTAGGGTAAATAAGCAATGTAGTTGCTAGTTTTGTTTATTAAGTTGGAGATTAATGGCAATTCCAGTAAGAAGAAAACAACTTAAATGTTTAATAGATGAAAACTAATGTCGAACAGAAAATATTATTCAGCAGTTATGTATGTCTGAAACAGCCCCAAACCATAGTATTTCATGTGCTCCTGGTAATGAATATTAAGACTGTTTAGCAAGAAGCACAGCTTGGTTTGGTGCTTTTCTCTGTGTGTGAATGTTCATTATAGATTAAAAATGTTTCTTTTGGGCACTGGGTGAGACAGCTTGTTCTCTGCTGCTTGCTTCTGGACTGTGAAAATCCTCCTGGAAACATTTTTCCTTGTCCCTTTCAGGTTTTATCTGGCATTTAAACAGGACTTGGCAATTCCTGTTTTACTCTAGGCTGTCTAGGAATGGGAAAATAGAAAACCTATGAAGGCATCGTTTAATAGCAAACTGTATCAATGTCTTTGGTATTAAAATATGGAAGGTGGTTAATCTGCAGTGAGATAAAATGGTTACTGAGCATTGACAAAGGACCATGAGGCTGCTGAAGGCCCCATAGTAACACTCCAGTTTAAAGAAAATCTCCCTGCTGGTTTTACAGCATCTCGCTGTAAAGGAAATAAGTTATGAAAAGACACCAAGATGTACAATTTCCCATGGCCTTTGGCTAATGCTTTAAGAGACAGAATATATTTTTTTTAAATCTCATAACTGAAAATGAGGGCGTTCCCTTAGGAAGAATGTTTTTAAGGGGCCTTGCTCTGACTCGGTGACCTCAGGAGGCAGTTGTTTCTGAGCAGTGTGAGGGGTGTGTGTGCTGATGGGTGGGAGGACATAGCTCCAATTCTCAACCTTTCAAGTGATTTTGGGTTTACCTCCCTTTGTATGTATTTCAGGGCTGAAGACTCAGAATCTTATTTATACTGACCCCCTGAAGTTCCAGATCTGCCTATCTGCCACCCAATTATAGGGTAACAGGACCAAAGGAGCTGGGCTGCCCCTCAGAATCTGCAAACCAGGGCAGTGTGGTGCAGAGGTGCTCAGGTGGGTCCCTGTGGGGCCCCTCTGGGTCTGGAAGGTGACTGGCTTGGCCAGTGTAGGTCAGGCTTTTCCAGTGAAGGTCACTGGTGAGTAAAGCCAGGCTTACCCATTACTTCATGCAGGTGAGGGTGTCTCAGGGTCCAGCAGTGCAGTCTCATCTCATGTTATGCTGAGGAGAAACTGTTAGGCCCCATCACAGTGCAATACCCACATGGGTCTGGGGGATCAAAGCTGTGTTTGGGTGGAGGGATTTGTCTCTGTCTCCAGGGTCCAGAGGTCTGGCAGTGGAACCAAGATGTGTCAGTGAGCTGGCAGCATGATGGCTCAAGCTGGCTGGTCACAGGAGATGGGTTTGCAGTTTGCATCTGTGGTCTGGCTTAGACTCAACCTGGCCAAGATAAGATGTGGTTACAGGGAGCTGGCCAGCTGAGTGTGCTCTTGACAGTACCATACAGTGCATAGCATGGAGTCTGGCTGGTTTGGAAATTAGGTCCTGAGTGCTTTTAGCACTTCTGAAAAGGGAAAAGATTCCATGCATCCTGTAGAAATTTGGAAAATAGCACCCCATTTATGTCTAAGAACTCTACAGAGACAATCAGTGTCACATTGTTTGTATTTCTATGACCATCACTATTTTTCTCCTGTGGCAGAATGCCTTGTCTGAATAAGCTTCTCCTGTATGTTGCATAATTGCATTTCAACGTCTGTCTTTGGTTTGCAAATGCTGAATAAGCTTTTTTTTTTTTTAGGAAATTAGGTTGAACTAAACTTGAATGCTTGCAAATGTTTGAAAGCCTCACTGCTAGTGTGTAGGATATTTATCAGACTTATTGGGCCTCTATTGTGGTTTAAGGCTCCCTTAAAAGTAGGTACACAGGTTCTGCAAAAATTTAAAGTAGGGTTATAATTAATAGGTGGATATATATCTCTGCTTCATAAAATAATCTTCAGGACTTAGTATCTTTTCTAGGTTGCTGGGAAAGTACACAAGGGAAGTAAAATTTTGTTTGCTGTACAATCCTAGTGCTCCAAGCACTTTTTAAACCTTTTTTATTTTTTCCTCCTTCTTTTCTTTTTTTCCCTAAAAAAAAAAGAGAAAACTAATTAAAAAAAAAAGAGGACCTTATTTCCACTACAGCAAATGGCTTTTCCTTATATCATGTATAAAAATTAATCAGTTTAACAACATCTTTTTTCTACTGTTCAAAGAATTTTTTACATTTTTCTTGATTGTTCCCCAATGCCCATACACTGCCTCTGTCTATGTTTTATGAGAAAATCTGAATAACACAAGGGTACAGTTTCCATAAAATTAAGGTCATACGAGGTGGAAATAGCAGCCTAAGATCAGGAGTTCCTTCATTTTTATAGTCCTTTCTTTTGGTAACAGGAAACAGCTATAAGGCAGCTTTCTTGTAGGGTGATGTATTTGGAATGGTCGCCTTCAGAGGTTTGTGTGGATGTGTGTCTGCGTGCTTATGTGCTGGAGACCTGCAGCAGAAATATTTGGATCTGGCTTCTAACAACAAGAGCTCTCTCTCTCTAATGTGGTTATTAGCTTTACCACACTGTTGTATGACTTGCACAACTGTACATCAACATTGTAAGCAGATATCATTCTTGATTTCACAACAAGGGAAAATTAGATTCACGTGTTCTATGGGTTGGGGAGGAACTTCTGTTTCAATGCTGTGAAGAAGATTAGTGTTGTGGAAAGGTTATCAGATCCTTCAGAGAATCTGAGAGTACAATTCTCATCTGAAATGTAGTAGATGTGTCACTCCTCACCACTTTCTTCTCTTCCCAAGCGTCTGTCTTCCTGCCCACCGACAACTGGAATACCTCCTATGCGATGCCTTCAATTCCCCACGTTGCCTTCAGCCAGCTGCAAACACAGGCAAAGGCATCTTCTGTTCAGCCACACGTACTGGTGGGAAACACTGCCTCTCAGTGCTTTAATTCCATGGAGCTCTATACAGAGGGACAGGAGAACACAGTGAAGAGTGGCTAGTTTTTGTAAGACTTTTGGGCTTACTTTGAAACACAGATTTTTGTACAGCCTATCTTAGGTTAGCATCACGACTGTATGGGTTTGTGATAATCCTTCATTCTTTCCACGATCTTGAATTTAGCTTTGAACAACTTGCAGTCTACCCTCAGCCCTTTCTGTGGAGGTACCCACTGTTCCAAGTGAACACTGCAGTCCCGTGCTGCCCAAAAGATAATCGGAGACCAGGAACTTAGTTTTGTGGTAGATCATCTTGTTGAGAAAATGCTCTGTGCCATTCTGTAGTAGTAGAAAGTACTTAAGTCCTCCAGGCTCTGTGTTTGATCTTGTTGTTGTAGCTGAGCCAAGGAATAGGAAAGGCAGAAAAGCGTCTGCAACCTGCAGTTTTTGGCAGTACCTGAATCTGGGTGAAAATTCTTTGCCTCATCCAAAAAAATTGTCTTTGTGAGGTAAAGGCCGCATTTCTGTCCAACCACTACACGTTACTTTGAAATTTCACTGACATATAGAGTAGGAAGCTTAGTATTGCTTTAGAATTGACCTTTCACTCTTGTTAATTGGCAAGCAGGTTAAACTATATGTGGATAGGAAAGAAATATCTCTGAAGCTTATGCAGAAAGAGAAATCTCTTTCATAGAAGACTCAGGCATTGCCTAAAATTAGATTTATTTCCACTTTGGACCAGAATTTGAACACTGCAATATTTCAGTAAAGAAAGTAGTGGTAGAAACCAATGGGTGGGCAACCAGCTGGAGAACAAGGTGGCCTTATTAGCCAGGAAAAAGGTTTGTAGTCGGCTTCTTCGACAGTAAGCTGCATGCTTAAAGTTTGTGGAATTGACAAATGTGATGGAAGTCATGTTCTGCTGGAACTTGCTGCTGACCTGCTGTAAATCCTGTTTTCATTCTTGTTATAGTATCAACTTAATGAACTTCCTCAACAAAATTGAGTGAAATAGTCTAAGAATATCGCTGAGTAATAATGAAGAATTGATTGAATCTTCATCTAAGACCTCATAAAGGAGCTGTGGCATTTCCAATTTTCCATAGGAAGGGAGAATTTGTTGAGGGTGGTCTTTCATTCATGGCTAAGCAGTAAGCCACACAGGGAGCAGGAACAAAATGGGTGGGAAGCGCCTGGACTTTTAGCACATCTCAGGCAACAACTGTTTGGGCCCAAATTACAATCAAAGTGGTTCACTAAAATTTATGGTAGAACTGGGTGTCAGTATCTTTCTCCCTGGGAAAGACACTTCTGTGAGCACAAAAATGTCTTTCAATTCTGTATGAAGTGTGAATAAGAGGTACCCTCACCATTAATGGTTTAGTTCACCTCAAAAACATGACAGCTGGGACTGTCTCATATTTCTACTTATTTATCTGGAGCATGCAAACCTGTTTAAGAAATATATAAATAAAAAAGAGGATAGTGGCCAGCCTGTTTCTGAGTGAGGCAGAAGAGTGCATTTTAGCTTGACAAAACTACAAGTGCGTGGGAGCAGTTCTCCTTCATGCACGAGAAGTTGAGGAGGACAGCTGTAGACAGGCAGCGAGTAACGCTCGTGCCGAGAACAGCAGGCTGCCTTCTCTCAGCAGGATGAATCCCTGGTGCCCTCAGTGTGGTATCAAAGTATAAACTTAAAACTGAATCTCAGAAACTTCCCAGACTGCAACTCTGTCTTCAGCTTCCATCCTGGAATCCCAAGCTCTTTTGAGCACTTGTGAATTTTTATTCTTTTTTTCTTCCCCCAGCCTCTTTTCTTCCTTGTAGTGGTCTCTTCTCTCCTGAATAACGCTTACATGGCAATTAAGCCCTTTACAAGTCACCTAGGATCCGGTACTTTAAGCTGCTGTCTTTGCATTATATTAAATTTTCTCTAACTCATTTCCTTATTTTCCCCTATGGAAAGCCTATAAACAAACAGTTCTTCAGTGGACAATAAAATAATTTGAATGGCAGCCGTCCAATCTGGACTTTGTCTAAACAAATGGCTTGGGTATGCATAAGAAGCAATGAAACTTTTATTATTCAGTTACCTGTGGTGTAGCCAAAGGGGTTTTCCTCTTCTGAATGAGGGGATTGGCAAGGTCAGGTAAAAAGATGCATATGTTATTTCTGCTGTACCCCCACAATTTTCCACTAGAGGTTAAGAGAAAGGGTTCCCCCTTCAATTTTTCCATTGACTACTTTTCACTGCCTCCACAAACATTTTGTTGTGCCTGCTTTGCTGTGATGAAAATGTCATTGCTTTCATATGACCAATATTAATAGGAGTTAAAAATGAAACTGTAATTGTTGGTGTCTGTGAAGTAGTGTTAACAGGAAAGAAAAAGCCCACAATTTCATCACCTCTTCTCTGGAAGCAGTAAGGATGCTGTTCTCTTAGTATCTCCAGAAGGCAGCTGTTGCTACAGTTGGCAGAATGACTTTGGCCAGGGCTGTTGAGAGGCACTAGAAGTAGCCCAGCATGACTTACTGTAGGCAGCTCAGAATAGCTCCAGGTAAAATGTTTGTAAGCAATTTGTTTTTATTCAAGGAATGCTTTGATTATAAATTGGTGTCTTAACTCATGGGGTGCGGGAACGCCTTTCAGATAAGGCATCTTACCTTAAAGGCTTAACAGTCCTGGCTTTGCCTGGTCCTGGATGAGGAGAAATCTAATGATTCCTGCTCTCCCTGGCAGAAACCACAGTGGTGCAGTTGAACAGGTGACGGATATTAAACCTAGGAATAGCACACATGGGAAGTTTTAATTCAGCCCCATCATTGTTGCTGAGCTGACAGATGATGACAAAATGACAACAACAACCTCCCGAACTATTTCCAGTCCCACAGAAATTAAGCGTGTTGGTCAGTCCAAAGTTGAAAGCTGTGTTTGTGTGCAGTGAAAGCCAAAACCAAGGTTAAATTCACTGTACTCTCTGCGAATGCATTGCCAAGGAAGAAGTAATGCCGGTCCCTTGTTACTCAGTCATCCAGTGGAAAAAGCATTTCCTCTCCAAGGTGTATCTCTTGGCTTTGATGCTTTTGTTGCTTGGAAGGATTTGAATGCATGCCACTTGCTTCCTGAGGCAGTGCACTAGCAGATTCCTACTGACCTTTGCTGGTGAGTTGCTTGCAAACCTCCCCTGTGGAGGCTGTTCTGCTTTTTATAAATGCTTATATAAAACTAAACTAGAGATCAGAGTAAGAAAGTGACTGATGTGGAGCTGAGTGAATAGGATGCTGTTGTGAGAAGTGGACGATGTTGGTGCCTTTTTATTATTATTATCATTATTATAATATTTATTTTAACTAAGCAGAGAGTAAACCTGAACTCTGTTGGTAAATGTCTGCACCAACAAACTAAAGTCATTAACATTTTCTCCCAGCAAAGTACCAGCAAATACTTATATCCAGTGGAAAACTATTGCTGCAAAAGACTAGAGATAAATTGCCCTGCAGCTCCAGCAGTTAAAACATTCATCCAGGAGGTACAACCACAGTTAAACTCCCTTCAGGGGAAGGCAGGGGAAAGAGTTGAACCTTGGTCTCCCACATCCTGACCCCAGTCTGTTGTTTCCTCTGCTAGAATTCCGAATGCCTCCAGAATAGTTTTAACAAAACTGTAATAAATTGAATATGAATTTGCAAATGATTACTGTCTGTGAGCATGTGAGAAGCAGAGTGTAAATGGTTTGACAGAAAAAGATCCACCCTGCTCTAGTGAGCAGCTGTGATATTTCTGCTAGGAGGATGATAATGCTCTCAGGGCAGTTAGAGTCCTAAGTCAGTGTTTCCAAACCCAGAAGACAACAGGAGGCCCCGAAAAATGCCAGAATGGTTTCTACTCCTTGGTGCAAAATTGCACAGGTTGTGTTGTCAGCAAAACCGAAACTGATACAAGAATCAGGCTTAAAGATTGACCTTTTTCTGAACGTACCCCTTACAAGTCTTTCATTTCTAGGTAACAGTGTGACAATATTAATTTTTATCATCTGTGAAACTTGATTAATCAACTCTCGTGTGCTGGGGACTATGGCCTGAAATGAACAGTGCACTCTTGAAAATGCTGCATCACTTCTTGTCTGGGCGAAGGGGACGCTTCTGCAGTCTCCACCTCTCTACGCCCTCTTCCTCCGAGAGAAAAATCAGATACGGTAACTTGGTGTTTCTGTTTGGGGTCAGAGCTGAATGTCACTTCCGATGAGGAGACTGTCGCCGGTTCAACTGAGCGCTGATTCTGTAAGGAAACCTTTAGAATAAATTCTAATTAAAATGCATTCCTAGAAATGGGTCCCTGACCTATCTGCCCCTTACAGTAAATTATTCTACTTGTAGATTAATATTCGTCTGCTGTACACCTTTTGGGTTGATGCAACTTTTCCACCATGCTAGACCGCTGCTTTTCCCACCGAGCAGCTTTTGCTGGTGTGAGGGCGTACCATTGTGTCACTGTTCCATGGTAATCTGAAGAACATGAGGGAATCCTCTGTGGTCTCTTACAAGCACTGCTTTCAAGTAGATCTGTGTGGGCTGTGTTTGTTTGAGAGATATGAATAGGCTTTTGGCATTAGAATGACTTTAAGAAAGGGGTTTCCCTAAACCTGGGGTGTAGGTTAAACCTTGAGATATATATGCATACATATATATTTGCCTCCAAACCACTTAGTTCTCATTTGATTCAAGAGCCTTTATTGACACTAGTACGTCTTAACCTAGCAGCACGGAGACGAACGCCGTCCCTAAATATGGTGAGTAACTGCTGCATTAATTTGAAATCCTATTAGTGGGTTTTTGCCTAGCCTCAGAATGAAGTCATGTGGCTCTTGTCATCTGCCAGACACCTCAAATCCAAAACCTAATACTTTCAAAGTTGTAGGTTTTTTTCTAAATGATTTTTATTTTTTTTCATAATTTTTATATAGAATGGCTGTAGCAGAGCTCTTTTACCTTTTTTTTCTCCTCACAAAGCTGGGCAATGAAGTGTCCAGCAGTTATTGCCATGTAGAGCATTACGGCTGTGTCAGCTATTTTGGGGTAAATCCAGTGATTTAAAAGGTTCAGTGCACCTGTACTGCGCTTGATCCACATTCCTTCCTTGGATAATGTTTCTGCTGAACCTTTGGGAAGTTCTACCTGTTCTGTAGAGTTTGGGATGTTCCTGTGCTACTGACTCCCACGGGAACAGTCACAGGATTTCCTTAGCTGGGTCGGTCATTTTGAGAGAGGCAGATATCCACACCTGCTACAAATTGTTATCTATAATCCACGCAGCATTTGCGGGTGAACTAGAGCTCTGGGATAGGTGATATTTTGCTTGCCTTGTTGCTGTAAATTGGTATTAATGCTGTGGCTCAGAACAAGTTTTGATGCATTCTAACCCTGAGTTAGGTGTATCTACAGTCACAGTGTTACCAATTTCGAGTGGTTTCAATAAATGTCAGTGCTTTGGGTTAATAGGTATAAATGAGGTGAGCTGTGAGGACTAGTGAGATGAGGTTTATGTAGATGGAGAAGAAAACAAACGTGTGTGCTTTTGCCTTTGAATATCATAGTTATTCATCTTCCTCTTATCCTGCAGCATTTTTCCTTTTCCCTTCTGTATCTTCTCTCTTGGTAAATCTCCTGTCTATACATTGGCAGTGAATAATAACAAGGTAACATTTATTTACTGCATAATTTGAAGCTGACATTTAACAAATATTTCCTTCCCATCTTGCCTACCACCAAATAATTTGTCGTGCTAATTAAAGTTGGAAACATCAGGAGAAAATACCATTGGAAAGGATCGTGCAGTTCTAGTCCATGAAAAATGCCTAGCTTGCAAGTGGTTTTCTGAAGATCCGTATGCTTGGCAGACTTCTGTTTATTTGACAGATCTGTACTTGCTTGATAAATTAATTTTAAACAGATCAAAGATTGTATTATTGAGGATCTCATTTTATCAACATGTTTTACACTTTTTTGAACTTTTTTCCTGTTAACAACAATTTGCTTTCACAGAAATTACATACAATGGGAATATTGAAAGTATCACTGACTTCACCCTCAGACCTGTGTACACCGATAGGCTTCAGCTGCACCTCACATTTTCCAGTAAAAAGATCTTTCTGAAGCTATTAAAAATGAGGAGTTTGTGCAGTACCTAAAAATCAGTAATCAGCTGCAATTAAGGGCTCAAATAACTTGAAAGTTAAAAATTATTTCAAAACACAGAAAAATGTTGAGTTTTTCTTTAGGTGACATGTTTGATTGTCATTGTGCATCTTCTAGCAACTTCTTCACATGTTCTAAACCTCCCCAAACCAGAAAAACTTAAACCCTCCCAACTCTCAAACTCAGAACCTGAGAATAGTTAGAGGTTAGTTTTTGTTGTTGGGTTTTGGCTGGTGTTTGGTTTTTTTGTTTGTTTGTTTGCTGTAGGGTGTATTTGGTGTGGGTTTAATGTTTTTGTGGTTTGTTTTTTGTTTGTGTTTTTTTGTGTTGTTGTTTTATGGCCTCTGATGATGGGATACTGACTACAGGAGCCCAGAGAATTACTGAGGGTGTTTTGAGGTACTCTGTGTGTGGCTTTGATGACTTAATGATATTTACAACTTCCTTTGATTATTTCTTAGGCTATTCTTTTGCACGTTGGAAGTGTAGTCATGATGTTTTTGGCACTGAACTTAAATTTTGTAGCCTTAAAAATAAGCTAGTATACTTTAAACACATCTGTGGAAATGCCTGTGTGCAGTGACTGACACCATAAGATCAAATGCAGAAGTCTGTGTCACCCAAGCCTCAGGCATAACGATATTTGTAGTTACTTTTTGGTAATATTTGTACCACTGATTTCTCATCGAAGAAGGAATTTATACTCATTGGGGAATCATTTTCTCACTTTTAGAGGTAGTTCTCAGGATCTTCACTCCAAAGAAATATGGCTGAATTTGTTCTCATTTTTTCTTACAGAAAAATTGTGATCTATTACTTTTTAACAAAGCCATGTCATTTAAAATGGTGTTTTGTACCCACCACTAAACAGCATTTTCAGACACCTGGTGATGCATGACCAGCAGAATCTGACACTGCCTACCTGCACAAAGTCATCCTGCTATATCCAGTATGACAAAGCAAATGCAGAGATTACACTGCACATCTCCTGGACTAGAGCCAAAGAACCTGCAGTGCAGAGCCTCTCCAGAGTCCCCTCTGCTCTGTGCCGGAAGCCGGGCATCAGTTCTGGAGAGAAATCGTGCATCAGCCTTTCATTGGCTCATTCCTCAGTCTGGTCCACTTCAAGGGGTTTCTGCTGATTTGGGTTTTAATTTAACTTCAGTTGCTGCATAGTTTGAGATTAGCTCAAGAAATGCACATAGACCACTTATCGAGTTGTGGATCTCACAGCATTATGGGAAGGTATCGGTCAATCAGGTTCTTCGGAGCGATTGTTGTTCTGAGCCTACTGTTACCCTTAACATGGAGAATTGTGGTTAGTGGAGGGATCAGTTTTAAGAATTTGCCAATTAATCTTCCTGCATCACATAGGGCAGGTATCAGCTTCATTTTATCTGAAACAAATCAGGCAAGACAGAGCTAAGGAACCTAACTACTCTTTATTTCTGGCAAAAAAAAAATTAAAAATCACGCTTCAGGTTTTAAATTTTGGTTAGAAACTGTCTAAAATTGAACCTTCACCATTTTATCAGGAAATAAGGGGAGGAGAGAACTGGCACATCTTGCTGTGGTTGTGGCTTATTTTAAAGCTACATTTACATGAATGAAGCTCCATCTTCAGGGAAGACATTTGGATGCAAAAGCAGAAAGATGTGTAATGCAATGGCTGGTTCAAGGCTGCACTGCACACTGGTGCTATTACGTGGACCAAACCTGGGAATATCTGGGTAGGAGATCACAAAGATGTTATATGTTTGACTTCTCCAGAGTGAAAAAGCTCTTGAAGTTTTTAATCCTGTTTCAGATTAGTTTCAGTGAGTGTTACTTAGGATATCCTTCACCAAACACTTTTATTTCTTTAGTGGTTCTTCCATTTTGATCACATTTACAGTAATCGTCCATTTCTCCCTCCCACTCCTCCCACACAACAGCCACACACAAATAATTTATCACCTGCTGGCTTGTTTATCAACAGCATTTATGATTATATATGTTCCACTTTGTTTCAGAGCTATTTTGAAATATGGGTAATACTTTTTTATGTGAGTTTACTCAGCCTGGCTGTGACAGGCCCTGGATCTTTCACAGTACAAAACCAGGTATAACTGAAAGGGATTTTTATTTCAGGGCTTTATTCCTTATGTATAATTTGATACTATGTACTTTGTATTTGGCATACTGTCTCTATGCTCCCTCCACTGTGACCTGTCCACTTATAGTGGTGGTCTGTAAAACTGAATCATTGAGCTGATCCAGGCAGGAAAACCAAAACCAACAAAAAATCTCCTTTCCCTTCTCTGCCTCTTCTAGGCTGGCTCATTTCTGACATTCATTTTGTACTGCATTCCCATAACATATTGCTTTAGTACAACTGCATAACAAGTGAATTACAGAGTGGGTTTGGGGAAAATGAGCAAGCACCTAAAAGCCAAGTCTAGGCACTCCAAAACAAGACTTAATTCTCATTAGTACCCAGTGACTGCAGCTCCCATTGAAATCGAATGAATACAGCTTTCCATACTTCAACAAGTTTTTATTATGATTAAACAGACACTCATAAAACTCAAACAAGCTGGAATCAAGTTTCACATGAAACTGAATTGACATTTTTTCCTATTAAGGATCCTTGTAATTAGTGATTACCAGATGCATTTTAAATGTGTGAAATGCCTGCAGGATTGGCATCCCTCCCCCCAGCCTCTTAATTCCCAAACACCTCAGATCTTCTCCTGGCAACCTTTCATTTTAAATTTCTGCTCTGCACAGAGATGAAGCAGCATAGCTTCTATAAAATGTTGAGCTGTGGTTTCACATTAAGTTGAAGTTACCAATAAAAAGAGTGACTTGTAATTGAAGACTTCTTTGGTTATAAATAGCAGGTTTCATTCTCGATGGCTCCCCACTTTATTTCAGGGGTTGCATTGCTATCCTTACAATAGGTGTTACAGGTCAAGATGAACTCTAACCTGCCAGTTTTATAACTCCAACAAGTATTGTGATGCTATTGTTGGTCACTTTGATCTAAAGAGAAGAATGATACTTAGGGCTCCTTTTCTGATGAACTAGAGATGTCACATGCAGCCTGAAGAAACACCCAGGGCTGTTAGCAGCCTGCAGCACAGGAGTAGAGCGACTCCTCTGTTTGAGATGGCATTGGCTCACTCTTTGTGCCATTTGTTCTTTCACTTGTGGTGGTACCTCATAAAATTAAAGAATTGTTTGCTTCCTGTTTGGAGTTTTCATCTGAAAGGGAATATCTAAATGGGGACTGCTTACTGTTACCCTGGTGTGTGTTCTTTTCTCTGGGAAGAGTCTGGGTTTTTTCTCCCCCCCTCTCCTTTCTCTTTGACAATGCAGTCCTGGGCAGTGTCTGGCCCTGACCAGAGGGAAGCTTGGTAAGATCTAAAGTTTTTGAACAATGCACTTGTGCACAGTAACTCACACACAGTTCCTTTTCTCTCCAAGTGACCTAGACCAGACTCCTTGCTTAAATTCTCTTAAATTTGGGGCAGTAGTTTTACTGGAGCCTTCCATGAAGCACAGGAATTTTCTGGTCAATGTGAGGACATGCTTGAACTCTAGAGTATATGAGAGAGTTGATCCTTTTAGGTTGAAAAATAAAAACCCTTTTGGCAAAACTTTCAATGTTCCTGTGGCTGCTGACAGCTTTGCTCCTTGGGGAGACTCTTGCCACTGCAGCCAGACTATTTTTGCTCTTACCCTTGCAAAACTGTCCCCGACAGAGGGGTGCACTTAAGAAAGGATGATGCTGGAAAGGAGGAAGTAGATTCCTGGCTTCCTTGTCAGCCATTTATAGCTCATGAAGAGGAAAATGGAAATGCAGGCAGGTCATGATTGTCTCTTCTTATTGTTATCATATACTTAATTTTTTTCTTCCTAGCTTGTTAATCTTTTTTTCCCCCTTTGTCTGTTTCCTTCCCTTCCCCTGTTTCTCAGAGTCAATATGTGAGCAGCTCAAGAGGAAGAATAGAGATGCAGAGGATCATGAGGATCATAGAA